>JAQFVV010000179.1:345286-582786 GCA_028023455.1 Epiperipatus broadwayi | reverse complement strand
GTCTCTGTTTCAACAGCTTGTGAAAGCATGGTGAATGGTGATCATGTGATATTGAGTGCTTAAATATATGTTTAAAAGAAATTTTTATTGCAATTTTTTACATAAAGTAACATATGAAAAATTTGTGTTTCTAATTTATATTTTATAATTAAAGTTATGATTTTCCTTTTAAACTAATTAAGAAATTAATTTGTTTACATTAACTAGAGAATATCCATGTAATATTATAAAAACAAGTCTTAAAATCCATATGAGCAGTAAAATGTGTCAGTAATTTATTTGTATATTAATACATGAAAAGTTAAATATTTGTTGGGTAAAAAGAAATGAATAACAGAGCATATAAATCTGTTGGCTGAAGATATTGCAGAGTAAGGGGGTCGTTAAAAAAAACACTTTGAAATAACTATTTGCCTAATTCCTAAAGCCTAGATTATTATGTATATTATTATGTCCAGATGATTCATAGGTATATAATCTGAAACAAAATTTAAAAAAACGTACTAAAATATAACTATACAATTATATAATTAAAGCACTTGGAACATCAATATTAAATCTAACAATCAATCATGAAAGTTAAGTTATTTTAAAAAGCCAATTTGTCACAAATGTTATGCTTTCTGAAAAGGATAAACTTTATAATGATAATTAAATCCTACTAGTGTCATACTTAAATACATAATTTATTGTATTTTACTAATGATCTAATTAATGCTACCTATATTAAAATTTTAAAAATGATTTTCTAAACTTATATCTGCTATTGGCATTTAAGACAAACTTTCTAGATACACTATTTAGAATTACTGTTTACAAAATTTGAAAGATAGATCAGCATTTATAGCAGTATGTGTAAAAAACTTTAATTAATTGCTTATGCAAATAATAAACTTAAATATTTGCATACTAGTTCATTTATTAAGTTTGAAATTTTATTAAAATTATTTTACTTTATCCCCATAATTAAGCCCTTGTCTTTTCATTTCACTAACTGCAAATGAGATGCTTTTATGGATAAAGTCTTTTTCCTTATCCCATTGCTATAAATATATGCGGGTACACATACACATGCAAATAAAAAATAGATCATTCTGTATAAAAACTCAATTATGGCAATATATATATATATATATTGTGATGGATGCTTCCAACATCTCTCCAATAACCAGTACACACACCATAAGGTCCAATCCCAATTCAAGCCCATGATATTAATGTTACTTATTAAGTGATAGAATTAGGTAATATTAGGCCACATCAACTAACAAACCTAAGATTTAAAACGAAATATAAATAAGCATTAAAATGAAAGTTAAACCTAACCGGTCAAATGAATATTATCACATACAATAAATCAGCCGAATAAACTTAATCAAGAAAAAAAAATTGTAATGTATATAATATTAAAGTAAAGAAAAACTCAATGTTTATTTTTTTATATTTCTTACGATTTTGTTTTAGCAAATTATTTATGTTAATACTTAGCCAAAGATGACATCAACAATAAAGTAAAAAGATTAGCATGAACTGACTTAGCAAATTATTTATGTTAATACTTAGCCAAAGATGACATCAACAATAAAGTAAAAAGATTAGCATGAACTGACTTAGTATATATAATATATTCAATGAACATTTTTGTTCAAGGAGAAAAGAAAACCTTTTATCTGAGTAAAAAAAATCTTCCATTCCTTGCAGGAAGGAACTGAGACAAGAATTTGAAGATTGTATCAACCAATTTGAACTCATAATACAGTTAAAAAATCTTTCACCAGGATTTTAGAAAATAAGTAGAAATACTGAGTTCTAAAACCTACCCCGCCACCTCTCTGAGGAGTGCCAAGGCATAAAACCATGGTCAGGGGTTGGGGGGGATTTCTGACAGAGATATTTTAAATGCTTTCTCTGGCTACGCATTTATCACAAAGCTTGTTGAGGAATTGGCAATCCTCATTGTTTATAATTTACAAGCTTAAGAGAATAGGGTCATGTAATCTATGGCTCTTATTTTGACTATCTAAGCAAAGAGTTTGTGAATTAATAATTTAAGAACAAAATAAAGCATTTGAATCTTTAAAAAAAATCACCATTGATTCCTTACTATAAATTTCTGAATTTAAATCTGAAACATACAGTAGTAGAAGGAATGTTGATGCTTCTCCAACTAATATCAACTACAAAAATTTATAGAAATATCGACAAAAGTAATCATGCATTGCTGAAAACAAGAAACAAGGGGAATATTGTGGAAGAGAAATCATCATATACTGAACTAGAAATTGCCAAGACCAATATGGGATTGCACTATCTCTCCATGCCTGGATTGATAAATATCAAAACAATTCATCACAAATTCTTTCTTTTTACATCTCATTCCAAAACTCCAGTTCAAAGGCTAATAAAGTCAACAAATTCACCAGATGTTTGAATTCTTAACTGTACAAAAAGAAATTACCATGAATTATAAGAATAAGCCATCAGAACATTATCCATACAAACTGTAAAAACCATTTATAAAGTTGACATCATGGGCAATTAATTGTTTGTATATTATACATAATAATTTATTTTCTTTATTTTAATATAGGGCTGAGTAACTCTAATTTAAAATTTATGAAATAATCCGATCATTATAAATGCGACAAGGTAAGATGCTACCTAAGACATATATTAATTCCACATTTATATATGTAAAACACACACACATTTATTAATTGTTATTCTAAAGTTTGTGTTAGTTATTAATATATTTTAATATATTTTCTATGCATATTTCTTTTTTATTATTTGTGTCTTAAACTTATAACTCTCTTTTACCATATACACATTATATGTAATAAGGGGGTCTATTAATTTATCATGGCATTAACTGCGACATAAAGAAAGATAAATGAATATGTTACTTTATGTATAATAATGTTGTATATAATATGAAGATCATTTACATTAATCAGGACACATAGTGACTATTTTTTATGGGATCAGGATTAGAAACATTGGTATAAACCAAACATAAATGAAGAGTAACCACAAATGTCTTGTTATAAATTTTATTCTTCAAATGCTAATCCATGTATATATGTTTATTAAATTTATTTAAATGTTAAAACATGTTTCTTCGTTTATTTTTCTGTGGTTAAATTCTACTAAGTCATATCCTTATACACATATCATGATTATTTTCATATAAACAATATATTATATCCACTCATATTTATAGACAAACACTCATTTTACATATATTAAGAATATAGTGATACAAATATTCCATGAACCTGAGAACAATATAACTACTTCCTGAGTTCAAAATCTGGAATAGTGGGAATAAATTACAATACCTAGATGATAAGTTAAGGGTAGAATCAGTAGTTATTTAATTCTTACTTTCTTCTCTCTTAAGTATGAATTTAACATAAGAAGGTATGCATGAAAGTAGACAATAAAGATACACACTTTTTACTCATCAGAAAGCATTCAACCACCTTTGTACATACCACAATTAGACTGTCTTATTACTATATATATATATATATATATATATATATATATATATATATATATATATATATATATATATATTGAATGTGTTTCTGTGTTATTATTCTGCATAACTTTCAGCTATGATATAGCTAAACAAATTAACCAATTAAAAAGCTGCATTTCAAATTATAACTTTGTTACTTAACTTAATATTAGATTTTTTGTATAATCTATCTATAAATTAAAAACAAAATTGATTTTAGCTCATTTCCTAGCTATAAAAAGGGAGATAGGACTGACCTTAGTATTTTTATATGTAGGAAAACTGAACATATATATATATCATATGATATAATCAGAAAAAATGTCAATTAAATATTGGCATTGCAAACTGAAATCACATAATTTAGTAATAGTAATTTACTTATTTGATCCACATGTAAATCAAAAATGGAATCACTTCTAGTTTATATCCTCGTTTTATATATTTACATTAATGCATTAATAAAAAATCTTCTAATTATTATACATATTTGTGACAGATTTTTTTTCCTTGTAAAAATATTTGAAAAAATGTGATGTTTTGGATTTTCACATATATAAAATAACATTAGAGCTGTCTTTCTTATTTAAGAATAGAGTATTCATTAAAAATGATATCATTTTTGATTTGTAAGAGGGAATAGCATATAAAAATTCTACTTTTTGATTAGTTGGTAATTTTATACATATGTTTTTTCTAGTTGTTGTGAACACTGTTTACAGTACTTCTTCAACTATCTTTATAGACACTGTTCGCAATGCCTTTACAATTATATAGTATTCATTTCCCAGTTGAGGACTTGTGCAATCCAGTTGAAACGATGGAATATCTAATTAAAATCTTACACGGATGAACGCAAAATGTCTTTTATATATATCATATTTAAACTAAAGTAATTAAAATTTCCATAAGCTATGTTTAACAACTCTTATTTGTCAATAATTGCAACAAATAGCATGTAAGTTATAGCTCTGGTTTTGGTTACTCCTGTTTAAATTTCGTATACATTAAGGTTTGCCCTTTTAAAATTATATTCATGTGTAAATGTGCTACAATCAAAATTTCAACATAATTTTTTAAAGATTATACATTTTGAACCGTTGTTCATGATAACATTTCCAAATCAATTCCTATCATTATACATGCATGAGATAAAGATCGGAAGCATGTTAACAACCAATAAAAACAGTAATCAGATTTCTTATTTGTACATTTTGTATGCTTTAATTGCAACCAATTTGATTTTGGAATTTGAAAGTTTTAGCAATTGATCGTATATATACAAGGTAATTAGTAATGCATTACGAATTTTAAATAGTCTTAATATATAAATAATATAAATTATTAACTTAGATCAATGTAAAAATTATCGATTCATTTACAAATTTCAAATAATCAAAGTATTCATAAATAGATAAAAGCCAAAAATAATGTTAATTTTATTATTTGTTTTTAAAGTATTGAAAAAATGTAAACATCTAATAATAAATCGAAAGACATCTCAAAAAGTTAATTTATTAAAAATAGTAACCAAACTTTTGTAAAATATGCTTACGCGTATTTTTTTTTAAAAAGTCAATATAAACACTAAATATTATAATTAATTTTTATCCAAGTTTTTTATTTAAAACAAATATAGAAATTAATTATTTAATAATCAGGAAATTAATTATACTAATATTAATTTTAAAATGTAATATATACTTACATATTCATTTTCTTCAAAGAAGATTTAATGGTCGAAAAAGTAGGCCGATTATCTGGGTTTTCATCCCAACAATTAACCATCAATTGGTATATATCTGGATGGCAACTGTCTCTTTCCACAAAAGGACGAAAAGGTGGAAACAAGTTGGCTCGTACTCTTTGGATAATTTCTAATCAAATAAAATACAGATTTACTTATTTTAAAAAAAAAAAAACAGCATTTGGCAAACTTATATTCTTGGTTAAAGTTAATAGAACACTCAAAAAATATATAGTTTATATTAAATAAAAAATAAATCTGGGCAAATTCAATTTATTTTATATTCCTTTAACATTAATTTACAACTGTATAACAAAGATTGAAATAGAGCTTGACTGAATTTTTGCCACAAAAGATGACAATAGATGAAGTTATTGGAAAAATTTGAAAAAAAAGAAATCTCCATTCAGCAGTAATTTGGTAATATTTTAAAATTACACATAAATATTATAAGTTTTTATAGGCTTTTAGTTGTAAATATTAATAATTTTAATAAAATTTCTGTATTTTTTAAAATAAATTTTGGGAGAAATCTTAACAACATTAATATTTACATTGCTAAAATGTAATTATTATCTTCTCAATATCTAAAGCTGTGTGGATCTCCCTTTTCTCTCATTATCTAAAACTGTGTTGATTAACCTTCTCTCTCAATAGCAAAAGTTGTGTTGATCTCTCTTTTCCCTCAGTACTTAAAGCTGTGTTGATTTCTGCTCTTTTCTATCTCAATATCTACAACTGTGTATATATCTATTCTCACTCAATACCTACAGATGTGTAGATCTCTATTCTCATTCAATATACAGTTGTATGTATATCTTTTCTCTCTCACAGCTGTATATATCTCTTCTCCATCAATATTTAAAGCTGTATGGATCTCTCCTCTCTTCTAAATCAATCCCTACAAGTCTGGATCTCTATTTTCCCTCAATACCTACAGCAGTGAGAATCTCTATTCTCCATCAATATCTACATATGTGTGGATCTCTTTTCTCCCTCAATATCTACAGTCTTACCTTTCTACCAACAAAATTCTCCAAACAGTCAACAGATAAAGAGGCAAACTGGCACTCCTTTCTTCCTCAATACCTACAGCTGTGCATATCTCTCTTCTCCCTCAATACCTACAGTTGTGTGTATCTCTCTTCTTCTTTAATACCTACAGCTGTGATCTCTCTTTTACCTCAATATCTACAGCTATGTGGATCTGTTTTTTCCTCAAAACATTCATCCTTACATGGCAACCAACCAAACTCTCCAATCAGTCAGCAAATAAGAAGGCAAATTTCCACTCTTTCACCCTCAATAACTTCAGGTGGTCTCTCTTTTCCCTCAACAACTACTGCTGTTGAATCTTTCTTCCTCAGTATCTACAGCTATGTGATCTCTCTTTTCCCTCAATACCTACAGTTCTCACACTCAAGGAGACTACATCTCTCTTATCCCTCAAGGGCTGTGTGACCTCTCTTCTCACTCAGTACCTATATCTATGTGATCTCTCTATCTACAGCCATATGATCACTCTTCTTCCTCAGTACCTATGACTGTGTGGTTGCCTCTCTCAATATCAACAGTTAAGTGATCTCTCTTCTCCCTTCCTATCTGCAGCTAAGTAATCTCATCCTTTCTCTCAATACCTACAATGCTCACACTCAAGGAGACTAAATTTCTCTTCTCCTTCAGTACATACAGGAATGAAATCTTTCTTCTTCCTCAACACATGATTGCCATATGCAACAAAAAAAAGCAGAATTAAAATTCTAATAGAGTTATTCTAGCAATTACAATCAATTCATCAATGCTATCCATGCTATCTATACATGATCCAGCAGAAAAAAAATTCATATTCTCAATCATGGTGTAGCAAGCATTATTTCTTCAAATTTATAAAAAGTATAAATTTAATCATACAAAAGGAAATTATTGATAAAGGTTGAACATCCTCATTTCATTGTTTAATAATTGATGAAAGTACAAATATTTTGGTAAAAAAAAATAATATTGTTATATAGAAAATATTGAACAAAATTTGAATCCATTTACCAGACAAAATTGGTCTGCATAATTCAGTTTATTGCATATGATATTCATAGGGAATTTAAAAATGTATAGAGAGATTAACTTTGATTTGCAAAAAGAAATGGTTATGTTTACTTCTGCAATGTTAGAAAAAACAAAAAATGTGGCTGCTTGTCTACTAGACAATATTTCATATTTAGTTCAACAGGATTGTGAAATGTGATGCATGGAAACAGGTTTCATTTATTAAGGATATTAAAACCCTTTTAATGACAATATATGCCATGTTTAGTAGATTATCTACAAAAATTGAAAAACATAAAGAATTGGCCAAAATTTCAGAAGTTGATGTTATATTATTCAGACTTCTCAATGAGGTAAGATGAATATTTAGATATTTTATACTAAATGGTCTGGTAAGAAATTAAGAATTCAATGATCCACTAAATAAATATTGTTTAAAAATCCTTAAAAACTCACAATATTGACTTGCATGTCTGACTCTTCAAAATTAGTAATTTCAGCAGTAAATAACTTACTACTGCTTAAATATTTAACATTTAAGATTATAATCACATCACTGAACCCTCTCCTTCCAAATACATTACTCAGAATTACTTTGCAGGCAGACTCATGTCAATTCATTTTTAATAAACTTGCAAATATAAATTTACTTTTCATTTATCAATGTCCATTCATTGTCTAACAGTAGGAGAATTCTCATTTTATCTGACCTCCAACTGTATATATTGTGAATAAATTAACATTGATATAAATCAACACTGTTATCTGAAAATGCTGAACTTATTATTAGTGGCAATCTTGGATATGAGATAAAAGAGGAATTCTTTTGTCAGACTGAATAAATGGGCATTGGATAAATGAAAAAAATGTATTTGTAAGTTTATTAAAAATGATTCATTATGAGTTTGTCTGCAAAATAATTCTGAGTAACTTAATTTGTAACAAGAGTCTTCTGTGATATGATTTCTTCAAAATGTATTTGCAAAATTATTAGCATCAAATTAAACTTTGCAAAGGACTAATTTATCCTCAATAGAGTACACCAGTTTATAAAAGCAAAAATTAATAAACTAAGAGCGCAATAACTAGATAGCATCTGCTAGAGTGTGGATATTAATTTTAGATTCCAATGATTATATAGATTCTTTGTCACTACTTAAATTTATTCAAGTGTCTTAAAATCATTTAGATACTAGATTTCCACAGGAGTTATAATTGATTTTAAAGTTTTGTATTCTTTTGTAATGAAAAATAATTTAAACATAGAGATGAAAAAGCCTAAAATGTATATTTGTAAAATATGAATCCATAATAAAATAATAATGGTAAAAATCATATAAGGATAGATATAATTTAAGAATAATATGGTAATTTCAAATTTTTAGTAAATTAAAAATGTAAAATTTAAGTAATCTAATTATTAAACCATTAAGCATCACATGATCACTATCTTATACTAGCACATAATTGTTTATAAACAAAGCAAAATTCTCCATACAGTATTGCCACTCTGTGTGAACCAGAGTAATAAAGGAATGCCAGAAGGCTTGTGAATAAAATCCCTATCTAATGCCTACTCATCCAATATCCCCAGACTAGTTTCTGGCTTGTGCTCATTGTCAGTGAGGAGTTTTGGATTTGAGAGCACTGCACCTAGATCTTAGGATCTAATGCAACCCTCCAGCACCCACCTGGTGCTGAACTGAGTTCATACTCATATGACTATATAAGCTATTGAGCTTAGATTGAAAATATTTTTGTGTTTTCAAATTTCATTCTCATAGTTTTGTAGTTAAGTAGAGATAATAGGTGGGTTGCTGGAGAGTTGCATTAAATCCTAATATCTAGGTGCAGTGCTCTCAGATCCAAAGCTCCTCCTCACTGACGATGGCCACAAGCCAGAAACTAGTCTGAGGATATTAGATGAGTAGGCATTAGATAGGGATTTTATGCACAAGCCTTCTGGCATTCATTGATTGCTCTGGTTGGCACAGGATGGCAATATTGTATGGAGAGTTTTGCTTTGTTTAATCTAATTATTAATGATTTACCTACATGATTTAAAAGATCAAGAATATAAAATTTAGACTTCCGGTACTTTTCAATAATAGTGCAACTTTCCATGATTCCAGCACTGATTATGAACAGGGTTTTAGTTTGATGAAAGCAATAAAATCAAAATCCTGGAATCAACTAGATAACGAACATTTGAACATTTTAATAAAAATTAAGCATTATATCTTGACAGAAAAGCAGATAAACAGAGACAAAATGTATAAAATTTGAATAAGTCATAAAGAAGGACATAGAAAAAATAGACGGCTAGTTATTATTATTTTTTTAAGTCTTTTTATTATTTTTACATTATGTTCTACAATACTTCATTATATATTCACAAACGTCCAAGACATGTTTTTTTTTTGTTGCACATTGGTTGGTTTAGTGCACTCAGTTCTTTGTATTTTTAGCTTAGAGACAACCTACTCTTAGAGAGACCATTGATTACAAATCTAACTTCTTGAAAAATGTAGGGGGGGGGGGGAATGTCTTCATGCTCTATGCTGAAAAGTTAGGTGCAGAATCTACAAATCATATGTTAAATATTCTATGCTGCCTTTAAAAATAAGGAATCTTTTTTCTATTAATTATTGATCTCCATGACAGAATAACGGACTATGTAGATTTTTTATTTTATATTTTAGGTTTTAAAAAAATGAAAATAAGTAATAATGATTAATATAATAAAGAGTAAACCCCATTTTAAAATTTTACTTAGAATACTGATTTTATAAAGTGTTTTGTTTAAATATATTGTACTGGTCACTTTTTTTCTTTTGATCGCTGAGGGTACCAGCAGGTCACTGTGTACATGGAAAATTTAATTTATGGTGATCAGAGTTAATGACAATGATGATTGACACTAAACCCAAGGAGATAGCAAGAGATCTTAACTATTGTTCAGATAATTGAGAAAATAAAACTAGGACAAACATTAGCTAATATAATTTTAAAATTTATTAAGATTATAATCATAAGTTCATAGTTTATTAAAATTACAATAATAATAAAAAAACTAAACTGTAAACAAAAGTATGAAAGTTTGACCTAAATTTCTAGCAAAGTGTGTATGAGAGAAAAATAAAATAATAAACATCCTGGCAGATACTAATCTTTTTATAGAATTTCTTGGAGGAAGAAATAAATTTACTTTAGCTGACGATTCACAAAATAAAAAAAATAAATTACAATTTTCCCAACTAAAGATTTTCTAAAATAAGTTGTCTTGTAAAAAGTCAGCATGTATGAATATTCTCTAGTACATTGAAACTAGAGATGTCATATCGTCTGCAGGACAGTTCATGGATAATTACATTTAAAATTACCAATGTTGATCCATTTACAAGAAAGGCAAATATAATGTGAAGATATTATGGCATATGCAATTTTTTTAAAAAAATCCAAAATATTCGGTTTCAGTAAAACCAGAACTACCCAATCAAGAAATTGTCAGCCAAATGATGGCGATTTACTAAGCTACTCTAAATTAATCAAAAGTGTCTCAAAAGGAGACAGGCAAGTAATAAGAAAATTATTAATATCTGCCAAGCATTTATCAAAAATGTAAATTACACAAATGGAAATTTAAATAGCTAATAAAAGAAATTCTCAATACATGCTCCACAACCTGATAAAAGAATAATTTAAAATTGCAAAATATAGCATTAAAACTAAAAGATAATACATTCCACACACAAATAGATAAAACAATACACTAAATGATTATGATATATGAAAAATCTATTAAAATATTTACTTTAAATTAAGTGGAGGTTTTACTAGAGATTTATGTCCTGGAAAGAATATAAAATAAGTTACCTTATGGTACAGACAAGTCCAGTGCGTACTTACAGTTGAGTGCAGGTAATATTGATTGAAGTCTTCAAATGCTTTTTTCAATTAGCAGCAAGTATGGAGGCATACAGTTAAATCAGTTTTTAGTTTAGGCTTTCAAGGCATAATTGGAGAGAACAGCTACAAAATCAGGGTCTATCTTAGAGTTGGTTTAGCAGGGCATCCTTGAAGTTTGAATAGACATAGTGTAGAACTTGGCCATCTGGTAAAGTGAACACAATCAAACTAACATAGGCTATTGTAAGAGTTTAGTCAAAGCTTTCTTTGACAGATAAATTAATAAAGTCTCCACACAGCAGGTCATGGAAGCAAACGGCATTGTATTAAAATCTATAGCAAGTCTGCCAATTAAATAAAAATCTCCATAACCTAATATAAAATAACAATCATAAATCATCTGACAAAATGAGCTGCCTTGTTACTCCAAGAATAATCTAGGTCAAGACACCTATAATAATCACAGGTTTGAAGAAGAATAAGAATAATTAGTCCTAAACTTCTGGGCTATTTATATGCCATCTTATCTCCTTATAATCTTTCTTGCTTTTTTAATTAGATGTTTTAGCTCAGGGGAAATCCCTATCACATAATCTTAATTAATAATTCTGACCAGGGCTTAACTTATTCAAAAAAAATTAATTAATACAAAATTAAATCTCTGCTACTCAAAATAAATTAAAATAGATATTTAAGCAACAAGAATGCAATCAACTTTTTGTTTAATTAAAAAAAATTTTTTTTCATAAAGATAAAACAAAATGTTCTTTTTTTTTTTTTAAGTTTTTATAAAATTAATTTAAAACATATTTTAAATTACAATTTTGGAAAGTTTATTTTTCAAAAGAAAAGTAAATACATATGTGTGCAACTATACACTCATAAAAGAATAAATGTCAAAATTTTAAATAAATGTAGATGTCGTGATGGAACCTTTGAAGCAAATACTATTCGATTCAATATATATATATAGGATCAATAGATGGTGTTTTACCAAAACCACTGAACAAGCATATATTTGTTTACATAAACATCAAAAGAGTCAGAATTCACTATCTCTTTTGTTTGCTCCACCTTCAGATCAGCTGATTTCAAGCTAATTTGCTACCATCAGTGAAGAATAGGGCTAGAAACTAGAACTAAACATTGACTCCAAGCGTTTATGCAAAAAGTTCCTATCAGTTTGCAAGCATGAATTTTTCAGACATGTAATGTCTCCAAACCCAGCCTAACAAGCCAGATAGCTACATGGGTCTGATATCAGTTCAGTTTCATCACATAGTCAAAGCCTCTGCAATATATATCATTGCAAAAACCTTTAAAGGTACATTTATGAAAAACAAAAACAAGTTATAATCACGTAACCTGCTATCACTTGTATTTATGATCAATAGATGGCATTTTACCAAAACCACCGAACAAGCATATATTTGTTTACATAAACATCAAAAGAGTCAGAATTCGCTATCTCTTTCATTTGCTCCACCTTTAGATCAGCTGATTTCAAGCTAATATGCTATCATCAGTGAAGGATATGGCTAGAAACTAGATCTAAACACTGACTCCAGGCGTTTATGCAAAAAGTTCCTATCAGTTTGCAAGCATGAATTTTTCAGACACGTATTGTCTTCAAACCCAGCCTAACAAGCCAGATAGCTACATGGGTCTGATATCAGTTCAGTTTCACCACATAGTCAAAGCCTCTGCAATATATATCATTGCAAAAACCTTTATAGGTACATTTATGAAAAACAAAAACAAGTTATAATCACGTAACCTGCTATCACTTGTATTCATGATCAATAGATGGCATTTTACCAAAACCACTGAACAAGCATATATTTGTTTATATAAACATCAAAAGAGTCAGAATTCACTATCTCTTTTGTTTGCTCCACCTTCAGATCAGCTGATTTCAAGCTAATTTGCTATCATCAGTGAAGGATAGGGCTAGAAACTAGATCTAAACACTGACTCCAAGCATTTATGCAAAAAGTTCCTATCAGTTTGCAAGCATGAATTTTTCAGACACGTAATGTACAGATTAAGGTTTTACATATGAGGGGTCAGAATGACTTAAATTCAACATGGGTGTGACAATAATATTGGCATCAACCAAGGCTTTGATCATTCCATCATCAGATTTTCAATGAAAATGAATGGCTGAAGAGGTGGAAGGTGGTGAAGATTGAAGCTTGTCCATTGAAGTTTGAAGATTTTTTATCTTTATATAAACTGAGCACTGATTGTATATATATGTGGGAGATAATGATCTGTGCCTACTGATGATTGCTGTTTTAGCATGAAATATGTATATCTTTTTTCACATGTATGTGCCTATGTATCAGTTATATAATATGGAATGTATAGCTGTAGGGATCTTAAAAGCCTGAGTTCAAGTCTCTTCTAATTACATTAAGTTTAACTTTTCCACCAATTTCAAGATGTTATCTGCCTTTTTAATAATAATTCCACCGCTACTTTTCATTTCTAAAATAACTTATAGAATATCAAAATGTTGTTTTGTACTTTTGAAATATTTTTTTTGCATAGCTCTCTTTGCCAATTCACAATTATATTTTTATATCATTATTAACTTTTTTTAATATTTCACAGAACTCCAGATATTTGACTCTTTTTAATCGATTGCATTTAAATATTTTTTATTCCTTTTTCTCTACTTATATTGCGTGGGTTCAATTAAAATTTTACTGTGAATTTCTGCTTTTTTGTGTATATCAATCATTTTTGTTACTGGTCTTGGTAAAGTTTTCCTTATTTCTTATTGATCTTAAGTTATAATCATCTTTAAAATATCTCAATGTTTTAAAAAGTTTAGCAAGTTCAAATTTAAATTTTTCGAAGTGTTTCTGAAGTTTATCATTTTTGTATTTCTTGTTTTGTATCAAGCATGTATCGTCCATGTACTAATCGATCATAACTTCCTGTGTAGTATCTATAAGAACATTACAATCTTGAATTATATATTTTCTGTTAATTAAAATAAAATGAAATGTTGTATTTTCATTTATTCGTTATATACATTTTTTTTTTCTTATTGAATTCCCCAAGTCTGTCTTCCATCTTATCTTTGTTATTATAATCAAATTTACCTTACAATTTTCATTGTTTAATTGTTTATCAATTATAGAACATAACTTTCCAATGACAATTTTAAAATATTGACTAATATGAATCCATATAACAATCTGCTGTTTTTACAATAATTAAAACTTATTGAGGTGTAACTCAGAATTATCTGCATTTGATATCTTTCATTAATTTAAATAAATAATCCTGCCATTTTCTATTTCTGATATATTAACAATATCTACAATATTGTTAGTCCCACTCCAAATGTGCTTAAAAAATATTAAAATACTCTTCACTTTTTCTTCTAACTTCACAAAATCCAACAATGTCCCATTTAATAATATCTAATTCTTCCATTCCATGCAATTTTCTTTTACTTGATAGGGATCTATTGTTGTAGGTATCTAAATAAAAAGGTCATCAAATCATAGCCTGGTTCTGCAATCAGGAGATTCTTAGATTTCTCTCCTTTTTGCTGCCAACAATTCCATGTCTGATGGGCCTTAATTTAACGTTGTTTAAAATGATTGTAAATATTTATAATAATAATAATAAAAACGATCGTTTACACAAATATACATATTCATCCCAACTTTAAAAAAATGAACGTATATTTCAGTTAAAATATCAGATAACTGGGAAGAAAGATCATAATGTAACTGATGAACCATAAGAACGTAAAGAGTAGACAGTAGACATATTAGATATTTGCTCTGCGCGGTTTCTTTAAAACCTCAAAGAGAAATCAAACTATTCCTCAGTTAACAGCAATCATTTTTAGTGAAACCTTTGACACAATATATATGCAATAAGTAATAATATACAAAATTTTATAACATCCATAAATAGTTAATTGAATTGCTATAATTTGATCGGTGATAATTTACAGCGACAGAAAAACATTTAAAATGAAAACAAGTACCCCGTGATCATATACAAACTTACCTTCTGCATTCAAATCAAAAGTTGCATAAGGTTCACTTTTTGAAATGATTTCCTGCAAAATTATTCCAAAACTATAAACATCTCCCTTTTGGCTTCCTTTGTCTGGCATAAAGTTACGAAGGTGTTCAGGAGCTCTCCACAACAGTTCTAAATATCAATCAGAAATCAATTATAATAGTTATAATACAAAACAAATTTTTAAAAAATTATTTTAACTATCTTATAATAACAAGTTGGTAAGATTATATTTTAGATAGGAATAAAATTAATTTTTAACTACTGTAAAAATGGCTTATGCGTTTAAATAGTAAAGTTTTTTTTTAAAAAAAAAAAATTAAACTTTATTGGTACAAAATGTTTTTACAAGGTAAGCATTGATTTACATAGTATAATATGGAGATCTAAGATGATACACTGTATTTTGTCCATAGTGTTTCCAAAAATTGATCAACCTGTGACAACTCAGAGCATTAGTCCATGAGATGATTAATTATTAAAAGTAAACTTAGATTACAATTAGTAATTATTTATAAAGTCTAGAGTTTAAATATATATATATATATATATAGCGTTTTAGGAGTGCAATATTGAAAAATCCAATTTGCAGCAGATAAGATGATGAATAGGAAAACACTTGTGATGATATAAAATACAGGATAAGTCAGTCTATTGTTCAATTCTCCAGAATGGCCTCGAATATCCCCAGAAGAGAGCAATTCAGTATACTTCGGAAGACTTATGGAGAACTAAGAAAAAACTAAGCTTTAAAATGTCTCTGCTGAAACCATTCTAATCCATCACGAAGAGTCACATGAACAGCAAAAGACCAATCCTGTCAATAATCACATTGGAAATAAATAGTAATACATAAGGAGAATCACTTGTAATTAAAACCATTGGCCAAACTGCAGCTTACTTTGCAATAACACATGAATAAAATCGTTTATAACAATAACGCTAAAAAAATAACGTTATTTTTCCTTGTCTATGAATGAGAAAATGGATAAAATCATTTATAAGAATAACGCTAAAAAGCCACTAAAAAAAATAACTTTATTTCTCTGTGCCTATGAATGGGAAAATCAACATCTGAAATGATCCCCATAGTATCCTCATTCCAGCTCCCATATTCAACAGAACTGTGATTTATGCTCCCAGGGCCCCGTATCAGCCATCAGACCCTCTCATCCACTTAGCAAAACTGGGTGAAATGAAGAATTTTCATTAAAAGGCAAAGTCATTGTAATAATCTATTGAAATTTCAATGGCTGCCATATAATTTGCACAGCATTTTTATAAATGTTGAAAATATTTTTACTTGTGATAAGTGTTGATATAACTTGTATATGAAAGGAGAGCTAAGAAACTCCTCTTTTAAATATGAATAGTTTTAGAAAAAAATAATTCACTAAACTAAGAAAAGAGAAACTAAAATGGGTAGCCAGTAATATGTGATGTGATATATTTCGGCTTCTCCTTAAACGAAGTCAAGAATATCTCAGCAATTATGCCCAGATAAACCTGTTAGCCATTTTATTTTCCATTCCACACTCTGTCTTTCCCATATTCTGCTCCATTCCATTTCCACCACATAATCTTTGTCAACTCTATGGCCTTTATACCTAAATCCCCATTATCTTTTCACAAACCCAGCATAAAAAACAATAACTCACTTTCTGTATAGTCACTTTGTTCATACCTATTCTCACATAACTTCATTATCTGTACCCTTTCTGATTTCAAGCATTTACATTCAATCAACAGATGCCTAATATTTTATGTACCTTCCTTACACAATTTGCACACTAAACCACCCATAGTTTTCCATTTATATGTATAATCTCTTGCTGCTAAAGATCCCATTTGAGCCTTAAACAATAAACTACTTTCCTTACTATTATCATAAATTAACTTGCGTCCAATATTCCATTTACTTCTATATATATTTAAACTCTTCTTACCATCCATACTAGTTCTCCATCTCTCCAACTTTCTATTTTTTATTAATGCTTCTATTCTTTTATCGCATTCCTTACCACTATAACACTCAACAATCCTCCTAACACAATCACCCCACCTTTTATACAAGTATACTGATATAAATTCTATATCCAAATCTTTTCCATACCACATTACCTTTTTCACCCATCTTGTTACCTGCCCTTTACTCATAACCCAATTAAACACTATTTTTGCTATTCTTTTACTATCCATAAACTGCAACCTAGCAAACATTTTCATTTTACTTTTTGCATCTCTCATATAAAAACTTGACCATTCCATTTCTCCTTGAATTGCCTCCTTTGCTATCCACATCTCTGCATCTAATGCATGTCTTCCTACTTTCCTTTGTATTTTCTCTAAATAATCTGAAACCCTTTTACTAACAAATAATGTATCATTACCATATGTTAACCCTACTCTGCAACTCCCTTCCATACAATTCTAGCTACATCATATTTATTATATGAAAATACTGTTATTTTCTTTACCAAACCCTTTCTTTTCTTTGCTTCATTTACCAATTTTTTCTCCCATTCATCCAAGCAATTTTCCTGATTACATAAGATGATCCCCAATTACCTATATCTATCCACTATACTTAACTTTATATCCCTTGGCTCCCTCTAGTGGACTCAAAATAATAAAGTTATCTACTATAAATATGTTAATATAATAGGAATTTTAGTGGATCAATTGAGATATCTATTGCAATCTATAACAATGGGTACTACTCAAATAATAAATAAATCAAAAACTCAATATATATATATATCAATGTTTAGCATCTCTTTTATGAATGTTGAAAGATGTGTCATTTTTCTTATATGCTTATGATTAGCATATAAACTAGATATCTATTTATAAAACCCTATTGAATGACTGAATTGTCTATGGATTTTCAACCTAGAAAGTATTTAAGATTTAAATTTTTAACTAACTAACGCAATATTTAGCTACACTTAATATATAATGCAGACCTTGATAATTATGCCCATAGTTTTTATATAATTATAAAGTTAACATTATATTCAACTATTAAAAATTTGCAGATCATCAACTCATCAAAGTTAAAGATTAAAAAGCCAATTCTTACATAAACATGAGAAATAAATCTCAAACATAAATATCATCTTATTATTGGCTTCTTCTTCAATTATAATCATCCTTCTTCAACATATTGTCAAAATGATGTTAACGAGTATCAAGATTAATTCTTATTTATTACAATTTTTATACTAATTTTTCCAACATATCCTTACAATTTAAATTATTTTACTTTTATAAATAATAATCTTTCAATTATAATTTCAACATCTTTTTTGGTTTTTGTTGTTGTTGTTGTTGTTGTTTTTTTTTTTAATATATAATTTTTGTTTCAATATTTCAATATTAATTGGTTCTTCCGTTACAAAATCACACTTTTCATAATTATATGTTTTATATTTTTCATTTAATTTTTATATAACCTGCAGTTTTTCTCATCTACTTTTGCCAATCACTTTATTTATCTCTAAATTTTATTCTTCTCTAAAACAACAGTTTACTCCAGAAATATTTCTTATACCAGTCATAAGATATTTTTTTGATTATATTCATTTTCTTTACATTTTTGGACCTGTTTATTTTTTCTTATTGATACTATTTTATGAATTCTCTTATCTTAATTTTCATACTGTTTCCATAAATCTTTTGCTCTTAATTTTACTTTCTAAACGTTTAATATAAAACTATAAAATGAACAACTTTACTCATTGATGTATTAATTCAATTACAAAGATCTATTGCTGCATTTCCACAATTCATTTTAGCTTGCTGTATTTCCTTCAGATAAGAAAGTTTTATTTTAAGACAATGTTTGAAAATACCATAAATATCTAGATAAGTATATTAATTTGGATTTAAATCTTTAAGGACCAACTTCTTTGTTCCAACTGTTTGTTTATCTCTGAATCCAATTCAGTAACTAAAAAAAATCATAATCAAACTGCATGCCTTTTTGACAAATGATTCTTTTTTTATATATATATATATATATATATATATATATATATATATATATATATATATATATATATATATATATATATATATATATATATATATATATATATATTAATCAATCAGAAAAAATAAATATAATATTCAAAATACTCTGGAATAACTCTACAACATTTAATATACTAATATAAAAAAATAAAGAAATAATTGCTATGACTAGTTTATAGCAATATATACCATCCATTTAACTGTTAATTTTTTTTTTTAAATCTTATTAAAGTCACACTTTTTTTTCTAATTTTTAACTGTTAAATGCTACTCAGGATGACGTATACTGTTGTAATCTGGCTATTGCTATTTTTTATACTGGTATGTTGAAATTGTACAGTTTATTCCAGAGTATTTTGATTATATATATATGTGTGTGTAGATATATATAATTATCACATGACTGTGAAATTTCTTCTCTTCTTTTCATGGTCAATCAATTATCTTAATTTTCTTTTCCTTTTACATTTACTTGTATCCAATTCTAAAATCATTCATTTAGCTAATCAACACTATAGAAATCCCAAAACTAGATTTTGGCTAAATAGCACATATTTAAACAGAGAAAGTACTGAATTTAATGAATTGACTATTTTTTATTTTATTCCACCTACTAAAATAACTCAAAAGTTTTAAGAACCTTAAGTTTTTGAACCATGATCAACTGGCAAAAACAACAGTTTAATTCTAAATCTAATTCATTAAATAAAATAATTTGTTAATATATTTTCATAAATAACTTATTAAAAAAGTTTCCATATGTTTATTAGGCTATTTATGTTTTATATCTTCATTCAATTATAAACCATTTACTGGAACCATTTTAATAAGAGGTGAAGTTGTTTAAACTGTTTTCTTAGAATAGATTAGATTTTAAATAGAACTATATAATTAGCTCAAAGATTAATTCATCTCTCACTTTGGCGAAAACGTCAGATTTTTGATGGTTCGATCAGTAAATAAGTTACAAATGAAAGAAAAGCAGCTGTAATAAAAAAGATATTTATCAATAAATAATATTATTTTCCATTTAAAGCAGCAAAAATTAAATATCCATGCTATGTTCAGTAACTTCTTTCAATTGTTAAAACATCTTTTTTGTTTTTGCACTCTCAAAAAGTAGTATGCTATTTAGCACTTTTTATAGAAAAAGAAATCTTCCTCAAACGATATTTATAAAGAAATACTTTCTGCTTATGATGAAAAATGTTTGGCACCCCAATGACATTGCTTCAGTATTCAAATGATTGACATATCAACCCAAAACAATTTTTTATTGATTTCAAAAGGCATTTACAATGAGATGTATATTAATGTCAAGTGATATTTTGTTGAGTATTTTTTTAATAAAATTATACCTTACTTGTTTTTGTAAGCATTTATAAATCTATTTACTGACTTTTCATAATATTTTACAAATAATATTAATATTGTGTGGATAGTGCACTTAATGGTCTACCAGATTTCAGTAAGTATTGCTTAGCTATAGAGTCATATATTTTCACTATGGTAACTAAAACCAGTGAACCCTAGATGGTAATTTCCATGACCACTTCCTATAGATAATCTTTCTTCAAATAGATATTACTAGAATTTTAAAAAATCACATGATCACTATTTATTATGCTAGCACATTACTGTTATTAAAACAGGCAAAACTCTCCATATAGTAGTGCCATTCAGTGCCAACCAGAGTAATCAATGGGTGCCAGAAGGTTTGCACATAAAATCCCTATCTAGTAACTACTCATCCAATATCCCCAGACTAGTTTCTGGCTTGTTGCAGTGCTCTCAGATCCAAAGTTCCTCACTGACAAAGGCCACAAGACAGAAACTAGTCTGGGGATATTGAATGAGTAGGCACTAGATAGGGATTTTATGAACAAGCCTGTGGCATCCATTGATTACTCTGGTTGGTACTGAGTGGTACTACTGTATGGAGAGTTTTGCCTGTTTTGATTTTAAAAAATAAAGATCACGTGATTGAAGATCAAATATTTAAGTCTATTTGTATTGACTAAATTGTCATCTAATATCATTAACTTTGCAATATCACTTCTATTTCATATTTAAATTTATTATAATAAATTATTAATTCCATGAAGATATAACTCACTTTTATACATCTCCCCTTGATCATCAGTATAGGATTCACGAGCATAAAAAGAAGGCAATCCGTAATCAGCAATTTTTAAACAGAAACGGCTATCAATGAAGCAAACTAAGGATGATAATCTACCATGAGATTGGATATCATTGGCATGTAAAAAACACATACCCTGAAATATATAATTTAGTAAATAAAATAATAATCTTAAATAATAGTAATAACTCAAATAATAAAAATAATAATTCATTACCTTGATAATGTCATGTATTAAAGACATTTTAAAAGTCCAATCTATATTCATTGTTGTTGTAGCTAAAATATCCTATATATATATATACAGTTTGAAATATATAAATATGTTGAGAGTAAAGATATCTGTATGTAGCTAAAATATCCTATATATATATATACAGTTTGAAATATATAAATATGTTGAGAGTAAAGATTTCTCTGACTTTCATGCAAACAACATTCATCTCTACAGAAATTCCTTTTTCTGTCAGTCAAACAAAATGAATTCCATTTTGTCTTATACATTTCCATAATATTTCATGCTTCATATATTTTTAATATCTGTATTATAAAGATTTTAACATTCGCACGATTATTAAAATAAATACTTAATGATTCGACATAGAAGTATTATTTGAGACAATTTTTTTGAGTCTTAATTCACATCTACAATGAGTTAAAAAAACATTTTTTTGGAGTTAGCATTATTTAATCTTGTCTCTTATATAGGTTCTTAAGATTTCAGGTAAAATAGGACTGATTTTGTTTATCTGTTCAATGAATTTTCAGCATTTGTTCTATCGTTAAAAAATATTCTCTCTCAATACAATATATTTATAAATTAAAACTAGAGTTCTTATGGGCAAAATACAGTTTGCATTTTCTTCTGTGCTTATGATTGTTATAATAATTACAGCACTGACATTGCTATAATAATGATAGCCAGCTACCATATAAATGTTAATCGTCCTCCCCTAAGAAAAAATTATTTATTTATGATATACATATTTATATAATAAACGTGTAGTATGTTAATTATAAAAGTTCTAAATTACAAAAAAAAAATTTATTTACATTTTTTTAATCCACACTAATGAAATAATATATTCCAAAGGAATTTCATTTCAATATATATATATATATAATAAATTTCATTTCAATATATATATATATATAATAAATCAGATAGCAGCTCAAAGTAGTTACATTACAAAGCTGCATGGTCAAATATATATATATATTGATATGTGTGTATGTGAGCATTCTAGAAATAACATGCCCTTCACTTAAGTGTATTGGTTTAGGCAATTAAAAGAAAAAAACTAGTCTAAAGATTTTCTTTTTTATAATGTTATTAAATATTTTATAAAGGAAATACATTTTGTATGATTGAACGCATAAAAAAAATTATAACTGATATTATGTAAAGGAGGAGAGATAAATAAAGATAAAAATTTTATATTAAATACTTTTATTTACTGTCCACCAAAAACCAACAAAATATTTGTTTCTTTAACTTCATTTAGAATTTAACTTGAAATAAAAGTTTGGAGTCCCACAATCTAATAATAACCCTATTCTGATTGAGAAAACAATGTTTTTTCCCTTTTTAGTGGTTGATAAATAAAAATATTTAATATAAAAAAATAATAAATAATTAAAAACCATTGAGTCTAAAAATGTTAAATATTTTCATAAAAATAATATAAAATAACACTTCATATGTACACATACATATATGTATGTAAAGATTAACTTATCACTTGTATTTACAAAAAAAAATTAAATCAATTTCATATATTAAGAAGATATTGAAGCAGTCAATCTTAGCCCAAGATTGAGCTTCATGGTATATATATATATATATATACGTTTATATATATATATATATATATATATATTAAACACTATGTGATATTTAAATATCATGCCACACACTGGGCAGCCATTTTTAACATTCTACCCACAATCTTGTTCAAAGAATTTAGTGTGTATAAGTAGTTATTACCCTAAGCTTTGAGCACGTACATTTATGAGCAAAGGCCAAAGCCCCTCTCAAGCACCAATCTTATCCATTTAATAAGAATTATACATCTCGAAGGTGCAAACAAAAGTTCCAATGGATACTCTTTGGGAATTTCATCCTAACTAGCTCAATCTCGAGGATCTGGGAAAACAATGTTTATCGAAAGAACAAAGCTATGGATGATCTCATTAAGAGATGCCTTATATCTCTAAATATAATTTCTATCTAAATCCAATCCTATTACAATAGCCCATCAGTCAACAGAAATCCAGAATGTAAATAATATATAAGTGGTAATTAATTCTAAGATTTATTAGTATGCGCACACATATATTAATATCTTAAACATATAATTCATTTATTCCGTTACATATACATATATAATTCATACACATATTCATGAAAGTGTGTGATTACACGTCAGAGTTGCATTTTCCTAAACATTTTAATAAATTATTAATTTACTTTATTTAAATTGAAATAACACATGTTTTTTTAGCCATTATTAAATGTTCATTTAAGGCAGATTAAGAATAGATCAAAGTTACCTCTTAAGAGCGAATGTTTACATGGCTGAGGCTAATAATCTGTAAGCTTACAGCATAGAGAGGATGTTGATTTTAACAAAAGTCGCTGGTCCGAACAATGGTGATAAGCTCTGAAATATTCTGGCCAAAACAATCCCTATTAGAATTTAAGTAGATGAGTTTGGCTTGATTGTGAGAGGATCTGGTTGTTAGAGTTCCGTGGCCATTACACTTGGCTGACTAAATGGCAAATCCATAAATAAAGTTCAGGCAGGTTCCACGATAGCTGTCCATTGAGCGGTCTGATAAACCTAGATGATTATTCTTACCCCCTCATGTAGACGGAGTACATTATGAATAAAATTCTTAATTAATAATTAGGATAATCAGTTTATACATCTTTCTCTGTTTTCCTCTATCACTTCACTGCTTTTTCTAATTTTTAAATCACTACTAAAATCACCGAGAACAAAAATAGTTCTATTCATTAGTGCTCTTTGACCTCACTTTTCTTTTCTTCTATTCTTACGCCAATGGTCCAATCTCAAAAATGCTTTTTCTTTCATTGTTCTAAAAAATACACTCGACCAGTTCTAAGAATTCCAGTAGACAGTCATTAACTGGAACTGCCCATGGCACAACTTTCCATTCTATTGATTATTTCCCAGCCTTATAAATTTAATGGGTTTTGCTTAAGAAACACATGTTATCAATGGCATTTAAAATCTATCTTACAATATTCATAACGAAATATCTATTTAAAACACAAATGAATAAAAAAAATAATGCAACTCTACATATAATCGATTCTCTACATTCTCACATATAAATATATTAGTAACTTTCACCCATTATATTAACACATACAGAAAATATATATACATTCATACTTTTAATTGATTAACATACTCATTCATACTCTTGTGCAACAGGGTTTGAATACTATTTGTAAATTTTACCACATCGACCTATTTAATTTGCAACCACTGGCAATTAAACCTGTATTCAAACCCAGCTACTGTTACATACCCCCCTGGTGCAATAGCCTTCAAATACCCTCTGTGTATTTGAATGGCTTCTTAAACACCTCTTTCTATCCTTTGTCCCTCTCTGGGTTTGCAAAGGGATTGAATGACTGAGCATTTTATGACCCCCTTACTTCCCACCCAGTATCCACCCAAAATGTATGTTTCCCTTGACTCTTTGTTAATGTAAATGGGCCCTCATATAGATAGCAAAACTTTTTGCAAATAAACTTTCTGGGTTCACTTACATGGGGGATCCTCACCATTACTTGGTCTCCCACCTTAAAGGAATGAGAGGAACTCTTGAAACCATCTTTTCATTGTATGCTTCTGTGAACCATCAATTGGTATGCTTGCTGTCTATCATTTCTATATCAATAGGAGGTTCTTTCGTTCCTGGAAACTCAGTTTTGAATAACCTGGGTGCATGTTTCCCAAAATGCAAATGTATTGGAGTGAACCCATCCCCCCAGTTCATATAGTTTAAAATGTCCAGCAGATGTTTAACCCACCTCCTATGGTCTGCTTGGACATAAGTACGGAACAACCTACCCAATTCCCGCATCATTCTTTCACAGGGATTGGACTGATGGTTCCTGATCGAGGTTAGCACATGTCATATTTTCACTCATTCAGTCAATCTTGCCCATTCCTTTGAGACAAATGGGGTCCCATGATCAGATATGATAGTTTGTGGTTTTCCCACCGAAGGAATGTGTTCCTTTTCCAGAATGTGTATGGTGTTTCTCATGTTGGCTTGTGGGATGGGATATGCAGACACTAGTTTGGAGAATAAGTCATAAACAACCAAGAGGTATTTCTTTTTATTGAAGGCAGGCAGTGGGCCATAAAAATCAATTGCAACCATTTCCTTCGGTTCTCTGGGGATCATGGACAACATTGGAGTGGTATATTTCCTATTTGCTGGCTTAACCCTCTGGCAAATTTCGCATTGCCTGATAATGGCTGCAACTTTGCCATGCATGCCTGGCCAGTAGAAACACCTCTTAATCCACCCTTCAGTTTTCATTATCCCATAGTGGCCGGACCTGCTGTGCATGTGTTCCACCACTGCGGTCCTCATATGCCATGGGATGACGGATCTCCACTCCTCTGGATTTTCCTTAACTCTATATTGTAGCACACCTTGCTCCAGCTTAAATTTCTGAATATTCTGCCTGGCCCAACCCCCCATTAACTTAGCTTCTTTTCCCTCCAATTGGTCAATGATGGGCTGGAGGTGTTGGTCTTCTCTCTGAAAGTACTCCAGGCACCTCAAATTGCTTTCAAGTCCCTCATCTGTTCGCAACCCTATGCTTGCTATATACAGATTCTCAGTCCACAGATGATGTGATTGATTGTTCACTGGATTGTGGCTGAGGGCATCTGCTACCATGTTGTCAGACCCTTTACAATACCTCACTGTATAGTTGTATTCTTGGAGGTATAAGCTCCAATGTAGTAATCTGCTGTTAGTGAGGTAGCTGTGGTTGAAATTCCAGACTTTTGTGGTCAGTAACCACAATGACTTCTGAACCCAGTAACAGTGTGCAAAACTTCCGAAAGGCCCACACAATGGCCAATGCCTCTTTCTCAGTGGTTGTATAATGTACCTCAGAGCCCTTGAGTAACCTGCTAAGAAAATATAATACGCCCATTCTGCCATCTTCTTGCTCTTGAGCTAAAGTCACTCCAAAACCATATCCACTGCTATCTGTCTGAACTATGAATGGCTTTGAAAAGTCAGGAAAGGCTAGCATAACCTTCTCCAAGAAACCTGTTTTCACTCTTTGGAATGCTTGGTCCTGTTCTTCCATCCACTTCTGCTCACTACCCTTTTTTAATAACTTCACTAATGGTTCCATCCATTCTGCAAACCGGTCTTGAAAATGGATGTAGAATGTACACATGCCCAGAAATGATTGGACCTGCTTCTTGGATCTAGGCCTTGGAAAGTCACAAATAGCCGAGATCTTGTCCGGGTGTGCTTTGAGTTTCTGAGCTCCCACCATGTGCCCAAGAAAAAACACCCCTTTCTGACACAGTGTGCTCTTCTTGATATTTGTTTTTATGCCTTTTTTTCACATTCCTCTAGAAATAGTCCTACTTCCCTATGTGTTCCTGAATATCAGTTGAGGCTATCAGCACGTCATCCATGTAAATGATGACCATGTCCTTTATCTCTGAGGATAGCACCTGATCCAAGCACCTGAGTAACCCTGCCCCACTGTTTATTAGGCCAAAAGGCATCCTGTTAAATTGATATGAATGGCCTTTATATCTGAATGATGTGTATTGGCAGTCGTCTGGATGTAACTTAATTTGCCAATAACTGGCAGTTAAGTCAAAAGTCGAAAATACCTTCTTCCCATGGAACTTCCTCAGTAATTCTTGCATTGGAGGTGGTACATTACAGTCCAGTACAGTCACTTTAATTAACTGTCAAGCATTGAGACACAGTCTAACAGACTCATCCTTCTTTTTAACTACCACCATCGGGTTGCAATATGCCAATGAGCGTTTTGATATAATTTCCCACTCCAGCATCTGATCTATTTGCTCCTTCACTTCCTTTCGGTATTGGTGTGGAATGGGATATGATCTAGCTTTGAATGTCTGCCCATCTCTCACCCTAATTCTCTGCTCAAACCCTGGGATAACTCCTGGATTGTCTGAAAAGACTTTATGATACTGGGTCAATGTTTGTTGTAATGGATTATCTTGAACTTTTCCTTCTAATTTCATTCTGTCTATCTCATTATCTTTGAGTTTCATCAGGATCTCTTCCTCCAGATGTATCATTCCTATCGACCATTGCGGTCCCTCTACAAGAAAATGTATCACTTCACCCTCACACATGACCTGACACCTCTCATAGTCAAGGTTACATTTGTACCTATTTAGAAAATCTGATCTACTTCACCCTTATACATGACCTGACCCCTCTCATAGTCAAGGTTACATTTGTACCTATTTAGAAAATCTGATCCCAACAAGGCCTCATGTACTAAACCTTTCATTACAAGGAAAACATGTGGATAGCTCCTTCCATTCATTTTTAGATCTATCCATATCTGCTTTGGCTCTACTTTAGCTCTCCGGTTGTCTGCCATTGCTGTGTGAACTGTTTTAGAGGGTGAGTCAGTATATCTGGTTGTTCCCTTCTAATTTGGTGGTATAATCTCTCCACTACTACTGAGACCAGGCTGCCTGAATCTATGAGTGCTTCAAGATACATTGAACCTATCTTTATAGGGATGATGGGACATGTCTAGTGTGCATATCCCAGAACCCGGTCTTCCCAAGAACATATTAAATTTCCTATTCTTTTTGCCCCCTGCTTATTAGCATTTGTGTCTCCTTTGGATCTAACATTATGCTCCTCTATCTGTCTTCTTTCTGCATCTATTTCTAGTTGGCTCAACATTTTATCAATTGTCATCACTGATCTTTCTCCTCTTTTTCACAGCACCCACCTAATTTCATTGGGTAACTTTCTGCATGCCGTTTCTACAATCTGCTCCTCTGATAGTTTACATGCCTCTAAAGTTCTCAATGTAGCCACCTGCCGCTTAAAAAATGAATGTACACTTCTCCATTATCTTCTTGAAACTCCTGCTCTACTACTTGAGTCCTCACCCTCTCTTGTATTTCTTCATTCCAGAATATCTTGGCTAATGCTTCTTTATACTCCAGAAATGTTTGAGGTTGATGCCTCAGAGAATTCCACCATGTCTCTCCATGTTTCTCTAGATGATGGTATGCTATGATCACTTGGTGTTCATCTGCTATCTCATAGTACTTATAGTATCTTTGAAGGCTCTTGAGGTGCTCTATGGGTGACTCCTCCTTTCTCCCTTTATATACTCTTATCTTCAATTCCATTGCCATTCTTTATATATATATATATATATATATATCACTATTAAGGTTAAACATGCCAGGTTCATCACCCCAGCTTCAATGGCACTCTGCATGACCCACCTGATAGGCCTTCCTCCCTTCATTTCTACCCTTATGGATTTTGTTTTATAATATCCCAAATATTGGTAAATTCTTAAATCTATATTTATGAACTATGTAACTTTATATATGCCTCATAGAACAGACATCAACATTATTTTCCCTTCTCAAAAAAAGTTTTCTACCAGTCTATCTACACATTGCAAAATATATCAACATTTAACCACATTTCCAAATATATATCCAAACTCTTTCTGTTTTCTCCTTTCTATATATATATATTTTTTTTAAATATCATTTTCCAACTTTCATTGGAAAACCCTTTTTTAAATTATATTAGAATGCCATTTTATTGCCCATTCTCCACTATTCGCAGTCCCATTCATTGGTCCGCCATTTTAAGCACTACATGATATTTGAATATCATGCCACACACTGGGCAGCTATTTTTAACATTCTACCCACAATCTTGTTCAAAGAATGTAGTGTGTATTAAGTAGTTATTACCCTAAGCTTCGAGCATATATATTTATGAGCAAAGGCCGAAGCCCCTCTCAAGCACCAATCTTGTCCATTTAATAAGAATTATATGTCTCGAAAATGCAAACAAAAGTTCCAATGGATACTCTTTGCGTATTTCATCCTAACTAGCTCGATCTCGAGGGTCTGGAAATCAATGTTTATCAGGAGAACAAAGCTATGGATGATCTCATTAAGAGATGCCATATATCTCTAAATATAATTTCTATCTAAATCCAATCTTATTACAATAGCCCATCAGTCAACAGAAACCCAAAATGTAAATAATATATATAAATGGTAATTAATTCTAAGATTTATTAGCACATGCACACATATATTAATATCTTAAACATATAATTCATTTATTCCGTTACATATACATATATAATTCATACACATATTAACGAAAGCATGTGATTACACGTCAGAGTTGCATTTTCCTAAACATTTTAATAAATTATTAATTTACTTTATTTAAATTGAAATAACACATGTTTCTTTAGCCATTATTAAATGTTCATTTAAGGCAGATTAAGAATAGATCAAAGTTACCTCTTAAGAGCGAATGTTCATGTGGCTGAGGCTAATAATCTGTAAGCTTACAGCATAGAGAAGATGTTGATTTTAATGAAAGTCACTGGTCCAAATGATGGTGATAAGCCCTGAAATATTCTGGCCAAAACAATCCCTATTAGAATTTAAGTAGATGAGTTTGGCTTGATTGTGAGAGGATCTGGTTGTTAGAGTTCCATGGTCATTATGCTTAGTTGACTAAACGGCAAATCCATAAATAAAGTTCAGGCAGGTTCCACGATAGCCGTCCATTGAGTGGTCTGATAAACCTAGATGATTATTCTTACCCCCTCATGTAGACGGAGTATATTATGAATAAAATTCTTAATTAATAATTAGGATAATCAGTTTATACATCTTTCTCTGCTTTCCTCTATCACTTTACTCCTTTTTCTAATTTTTAAATCACTACTAAAATCACCGAGAACAAAAATAGTTCTATTCATTAGTGCTCTTTAACCTCACTTTTCTTTTCTTCTATTCTTATGCTGATGGTCCGATCTCAAAAATTCTTTTTCTTTCATTGTTCTAAAAATACACTTGACCAGTTCTAAGAATTCCGGTAGACAGTCATTAACTGGAACTGCCCATGGCACAACTTTCCATTCTATTGATTATTTCCCAGCCTTATAAGTTTAATGGGTTTTGCTTAAGAAACACATGTTATCAATGGCATTTAAAATCTATCTTACGATATTCATAATGAAATATCTATTTAAAACACAAATGAATAAAAAAAAATGATGCAACTCTACATATAATCGATTCTTTACATTCTCACATATAAATATATTAGTAATTTTCACCCATTATATTAACACATACAGCGAATATATAACCCTTCATACCTTTAATTGATTAACATACTCATTCATACTCTTGTGTAATAGGGTTTGAATGACTATTTGTAAATTTTACCGCATTGACCTATTTAATTCGCAACCACTGGCAATTAAACTCGTATTTGAACCCAGCTACTGTTACAATATATATATATATATATATATATATATATATATATATATATATACAGGAGCAAACATACTAACAAAATATTAATTTTATAAATATTTTATTATGCGCCATTTATGAAACTTTTTCTTTGTAAACTTTTTTTTTTATTAAACTGTATATTCTATAAAATCCAAGATGAAAGATGCAACCGTTCATTGTCCAAAAATAATTAAAAGAGTGGAAATATAATATTGTTTTAATCTTGGGAAGGTATTTTTAATTAAAGTTTTATGGAAATAAAATGGGGAATAAAATAAATAGATTGTACTTTTTTTATAAACATTTTTGTCAAATCTATTTCCAATCTGAAAATAGATTTGAATATATTTTTGGAATGTTATCTAATGAATTTATCTTCAAAAACAATTGATAAAAAAATGTAAGATTTTGTTAGATCGGAGATTAGTGTTTGAACTAGAAATAATAAATTAAAAACATTCCACAAATACCTGAGTGGGATATAATATGCGTTGATTTTAAATACCAACAGTTAGCTACTATTGAGAGATATGTACTGTTAACATAACCCATGCTTCTTTAAAATCTAAAAAATGATTAAGTAGAAAGCCCATCACCGTTCCAACATGTGTAGGTCATCTTTTGCACTATATCATCCTGCTGCTGTAGAATGAAGTAAAGGCTTGACCTAAAAACTTTGGAATGCTGATCAGAAGCTGTCTGTTGTCTAAGAACTCACATGGATCCTTGAACCACCATGCACAAGCCGGACTTTAAAATTGGACTCTTAAAATGGTGTAAGGTAAATTCTTTCAAGCAGCCACCTGAAAGTAAATCTAGTCTAACTAATCTCAAATCCTGCTATCAAAATTTCTCCTAATGTATTGTTTAATTTTACCTCTTTCTAATATGTAAATGTAAATTGCTATCAAATGTTTTTTTTAATTTAATCCTATCTTATATGTTTTAACTTTCTTTAACTTTGGTGCAGTTAATTATTTATATGTAATTCTTACTTGATTTGATATGTATGCCTTTGTTATTATTAATATACCAATCTCAAGCAATCTGATAATCCAGATTTTTAAAAATCTTTTCTTTCCTCTTTTATGTAAACCTCTATGAATTAAGGTTATTAACATTCCCTTAAAATATAATGTATGGTTAATTAATATGCTTGCCAGATTGTTTTTATGAATCAACATTTTATGTTGGTTTGTTATAAAAATTGTTATTTGTTCAACTCCAAATAAAATGAAGCAATTCTACCTGGGGTAAATCCATCATTTAAACTAATTAACACTTTGAAATCTTTTAAAATGTTATTTATTTAAATTCTGAAAGACTGACCTATTATTTGTTTTCTATAACCGCTAGTCTCAACTCTATTTTCATACTCTTAAAATACTAATGTTTAAATATTCTAGTTATTATCAACATCCATGAAGGTGGAATTGAATTATTTTAAATTGCAGAAAAGGAGGAAGGGAAGTTTAATGTATTTTTTTATTAAAGAAAATCTTCTATATGTATATATTATAGCAGCATGGCATATCGTTTGTATAAATTACAGCATTAAAACAAAAGGTCATTTATTTTCAAGCAGTAAATTCTATTCCATGTGGTTAGTGACATTTACCTGTACTGTGTTACTGACATTCAACTTATCTTCATGAATTTACATACATGCTTCTAATCTGGGGATTGCAACAGGATCGAACCCATTGATTTCTCCTTATATCCTGTCCTGTGGATAGTTGAGCTTCCTGGGACTTTTCCATATAAAAGGCCTCTGCATGTCAGTGATTCCAGAATGCCTGTCCCACATCATGCCTAACCTCATTTCTTTAAGCACTGCCCTAAGAAGGGAGTCTTAGACTTCATTTTTTCATTCAGAAGCTTGATCTTTATCTTTGATTTCTCCACCATTATGTCAGCACCACCACTTTTATTATTATTTCTTTTGCTTCATGACCCAGTTTTGATCTAATAATATTAAAATAGTACCCTGCTCAAATATATATGTAAATGCCCAATATTATCAATTTTATTAATTAATAATGTTATTTAAATCTTATTATACAATCTCACCATCATAATTTATTATTTCTGTATTTAAGAGAATATGCCTTGGGGGAAATCAAGCATTCTGTCTTTTAAATGTTGATTAAAAGAATTTTTAATAAATATTTTGTCATATAATCAAATATAATTTTTCCAATATATTTTATTTATTTTTATGATGGTAATGGCATGAAAATAGTTTACCTTATATATGTAATGAATTCTGGAATGCTCCCTGAAATAATGTTAGTCACCGTGTTTCAGAACTGTAAATCAAAGCGTTAATAGCAATATTATGTAATCTTTTTCCATAATTGATTGGCATCTTAATACCATCCCCACCAAAGATGTGTGTTAATGTATATATACTATTTAGTTGATAAAAGAGCATATGAGAATAATTAGCTTGAATTTCAATATGTAATTATCTACCGTTTTGCTAATTCATGCACACATTAATGTATATAATTAATTCATTATACTGAACTATTATTTATTGTCTAACTTATTTGAGTAGTTTGAATTCCTTTCTCTCCACTTCCACATGTACAACAATGGGTATGCCTATTGTAGTTATGTCATGAGGTAGTTTAGATATAAGTCTCATTGTCTTTTCTGCTTGGCTAGTGGGCCAAATTTTAGAAAAAATTCTCATGTGCTATCATTATATGTTATTCATTAAGTGTTTGATCTGGGCTTAGGAAATGGATTCGAATTCAGGTTGGTCCCTGACTTAAACCTAAGGCTTGACTGGGTTTGAAGTGCATTTTGTGAGTTCCAGCTCATGTTAGATGGATCAACATGTTTTGACTGGTATAATATATATATATATATATATATATATATATATATATATATATATATATAGAGAGAGAGAGAGAGAGATATATATGTATCATATGTATATATATATATATATATATGATATATATATATATATATATATATATATATATATATATATATATATATATATATATATATATATATATATATATATTAAAAGTAAATAAATAATTAACCTTCCTGCAAAGCACAGTTTTCTTTTCTATTTTAAACACAATTTATAAATGCAAATTAAATATATGGAATTAAATTCTCTTCAATACTAAAAAAATGTTTTAATCTTACAATAATTCCTTTTTTATTTATCTCTCTCTTTCTCTTTTTTTTTTTAACAATTGGCACAGAATTTAAGGCTTTCAACACATTCTTCATTTGCAAAACTATAAGTATTTTGATTTAGATATCTTCACAGTATCATTTTACATTAATAAATATGCATTTACATCAAGCAATTACATATAGACTCACATGATGTTGAAAAAAGTGAACTGATGTGTTAATGAATGTTTAATTCATATTGTTTCTTTGATTAAATTATCAAATAGTATTCTGGAAGGGTAAGAATTGGCAATGCACACAATAGCAATGATTATTTTCTGGAAGTCATTAATAGCATTTGGTCATGTAATATATTTATGCAGTTCTCACCATCAATTCAAAGTTTTTCAGGATGCTTCTTTAACTAAATTTTCCACCTAAAGTTTATTTCCAGAAGTACTACTTCTCAAACATGGCTTGCCTTAATTTTCTCTATCAAACAAAAATCCTCAATTTTAATTTTTAAAATCTTATTTATAGCACTCCATGTGAAAAGAAAATGTTGTTAGTTTAATTTTTTATCTCTATTTTTTAAGAAAATCTTTAATTAACTAATAAGAATGTTACAAAAAAAAATCATATACAATATATATATATACTTTTCAGAATCTTTATAATTTTGATAATAATAAAAAAGTTCTTTTCTCTTGTACAAAAGAAAAAATTGTATGAATGATAATTAAAAAAATTATTTGATAATATTATTCCATTTTAATTAATTTCACTTTAACAGGATCTTATATATAAAATCTGTATTTTCTATGTTGTCTAATTAGTGAATGAATCTTTGTCTGATAATGTCACAACCATTGTTTATGCAAAGAAGATAATTCTGCCATTAAATAAAAAAATTTGGGAAAAACCAATATGCTTTTAATTACAGAGATATAGTATATATTTCATGGTAAAGGTTTCCATCCAGATTCAGAAACAGCCACAAGTAATGATTACATAATTTGACAGTTGATACTCCATATCAATCCCCTAATATAGTTCAGATAAATGACATACTTATCAATGTTAATTTAAAATGTAATGAACTTTTATTAATTATCAATGTTTAATAATAAAAAATAAAAAAAAACATATTTATATCAAATCTCAAAAAAAAATTGTTAAAAATGACAGGCATTTTTGTATTCCAACATTAATAAATGGTAATTATTAATAAAGCTAAAAATCCATTAAGATTAGTTGGTAAGCTATTGGGGGGAGATTATTCACAGGGTGCTTCAGTAGTAAATATCAAATATAACAGGTATATTTAAAAATGTAAATTTTAATTTAGCTTTATGAAAATTCAGAAATTTATTTATATAATATTTAAATGTTTTGTTTAATTCACATTAAATGTTTAAAAAAAGCAACCAATTATTACAAAAATGATGGTCTCCATCATTAAAAACTGCTTAGAAAAAAATTATCTCTTAACTACCAAGGTATAGTATTTAGATCACGAAGAATATGTGATTAGAGTACATAAATTCATATTTAAAATGTAATATTTAGTGAGAATAAAAACATAGATGCTATAGTAATGTATTTATATTTAATTTTGATTAATGTTTATATGAAGAATTTATAAAAAAATGCTCGAACAAAATCAATATGGTTACATTTAGTGTTCAATATATAATATTAAAATCTTTTGTTTAATTCATATTAAATCTCATTAAAAAAATTATTAAAGCCACCAATTAAAAAAAACACTGGGTTTGAAATAGCCTAAGTGCAGTCTAGTAATAATAAAAAACTTAATTTTTTCCTCTTTTTTAACCTTTGAATTAATAAAATGATTAAAAATATAAAGATATTTTCTTTGTGATTCCAATGTATATTTTCTTGTTTTTCTGAATAAAATACACATGCCATGTGTATATACATATTATGTTTCTAAATATATATATATATATGTGTGTGTGTGATAAACAAAACAAGTTATAAATTTTGTAACTTGCTCTTAGCTTGCATTTTATGATCACTAGATGGAGCTTTACCATTAGCTCCTAACAAGCTTTTATTTACATAAATGCTGGGAGACATAGAATTCAATATCTCTTTCATTGTCTCCAACCTTTAAACCATGGTTTCAAGCTAGTTGACTCACCTCAGTAAAGGTGAGCCAACTAGCTCAAAACCATGGTCTAAAGATTGGAGACAATGAAAGAGATATTGAATTCTATCTCTTTCAGCATTTATGTAAACAAAAGCTTGTTAGGAGCTATTGGTAAAGCTCCATCTAGTGATCATATATATATATAACTTTTAGTCTATGTTTAATCTATTTTAGGATTGTTATTTAGCTCATTAAGGTATTTATGTCTATAGGACTAGCTGGTACTAATTTGTAATGAGATTTTCTCATCATCACTCCCATCACAATACTCCCTTTTCTATTGAGAGCATAAAATATGGGATAACTATTTTTATGGTCTTCATCCAAATAAATTGAAATATTTATATATTTCATGATCATATTCAATTCATTCAAGTAAATATCATGGATATCTTAATCCAATTTAACAGATATTGCAGATATAAATTGAAATTATATTATTAAAATGCAACTAATTTCTTTTTTTTTTGGAAAATTCAATTATTAGACTACATTGAATCCAACAATCAAACTACTATTACTGATTGATCAAGAAGATTAGTTATCAGCATAAAGACTATTAATAAATTAGGAATCTCAAGATAACCATTATAAAGCATTTAAGATTAAGACTCCCAACACCATATAATAAATATTTTTAAATACTTTCTAACCTAGCATAAGTCAATATTTAACAAGAATAAAGCAAATATTTATTCTCATATCTCATTTGTTAATATAGATGCTTAACTAAACACTTTGCTTAGAATTAATAAATATTTAAATCATTATGCAATTTACCTAAATATTTCAAATTTCTTATTTACAATAGCTAGCAAATATGATAATTTTTTCAATAGCATTATGTAATAGAATACTGCTAATGTTTTAATATATACATATAACATTTGAGATTAAGATTCATTACCATCATACAATAAACATTTTAAAATATTTTTTAACCTAGCCTTAGCATAAATAAATATTTAATAAGATATATACATAAGGAAGCTAGATCTATGAGAGTTAAAATTGTTTACCTGAAGAAGTCCTCGAGAACAATATTCCATTAAAATACTTATATTAGGACTATCGACACATGCTCCAATAAATTTTGTCAAATTATCATGAACAATTAGCCTAACCTAATATTTAATATAAGGTAAAGTAATAGAACAAGAAAACATTAAATTTTAATGCAATACTTTACAATAAAAAATCAAATTTTAATTCAATACTCTATAATTAGAAATAAAGTTAATAGAAATACAGTTTTTAATTACGTGTAACTAAGTAAACTATTTACTAAAATAAACTTTAAAATATATAGAGTTAACAAATTTAAAAAAGGTAAGAATAATTTTGTAGAATATATAGGAGTAATTTAACTTACTTCTTGAATCTCCAATTTTATGCATTTTGTAATCGTTATCTTAGCAATTTTACATCTCCGAATATTTACATAAACACCCTTGGAAACAAAAAAACAAACTTTTTATATAATTTGGCAATCTAAAAATTTATAGTAATTAAAATTCATATTTAATTGTAAAGTATCATTTAAAATTTTTTTAGAATCTGGGACATTTTGTGGAAGTATATATTACATAATATGAAAGTGGCTCGTTTGGCATAAATTTCAAAACTTTAATTATAAAATTCTATTATCTATTTTCACTTGGATTAAACAAGAAACTATTTTTAATTAAGACTAGATAGTTTTGATAAGTATAAAACATTTTTGGAATTACTGTTTTCTTTATAATGCATTTTGGTTGTAATTAATTCTTTAATCTGTTTTTAGTTAAACAAATAAGAATATCATAACTATTTTTTTAATTAATGTGAATCAAAAACCAGAGCAATGTAAATACATTATCTAGGGATTTTTTTAATTTTTATAAATTGATGACAGATTACATTATTAGGTTATAAAGAGAATGCAGATATAAAGAGGTTATAAGCCAGTTGCTTCTAGTTTTACACTGATTAAGATTGAATTCACATGGAAATAAGGGATAGCTTTTTTATAGTTTATAATCCTGTCTAAAGTTCATTAAATTACAGAGATTGAACAAGGCTGACCAATTACCTACATTTGCATGATTTATGCCTATCCCAAAAATGCCAATAAATCAGGCTACTGATCTATCATGAACATGATTATAATTACTCAACTTATTGGAAGATTTCAGTAACTGTCTAGCATGCTGAAAGACTACCATACTATGTTATATATATATGTCCACAGATGGCGTTCTACCAAAAACGCCCATCAAGCGTATGTTTTGTTTACATAAACGTCAGAGTAGTTAGTATTCACTATCTCTAACTACTCTGACGTTTATGTAAACAAAACATACGCTTGATGGGCGTTTTTGGTAGAACGCCATCTGTGGACATAAATACAAGCGTTAGCAAGTTTTTTAACTTGCATTTTTGTTTATCATATATATATATATAACATAGTATGGTATGTTATATATATATATGCAAAGAAGTATCAATGAAAAATTTTAATCAGGTATACATCGATTGACCATACTGATATTTATTTCATGAATGAAGGTATTAAGCATTGATAGACGAACTTAGCTGTTGCATAACATATCTCAATTATTAATTATGTTATTAAAGAAAGTATATTTCTACTTATTACCTATAAGAAAATATTAACATTGACTATTTTGAATAAAATTAAAGCAATTAACCTACGAAATAAATTTGAGAACCTTTCTTAAAGTTAAAGGACAAAAATTAAAAACAAAAGAATTTTCAAACAAAATTTTTAATGATATTTACAATTAAAAATAATCTGAATTTTTAAAAAAAAAAACTTTTTATACAGGATTTTGAAAGATTATATTGTTTTGTGTTTTTTTTTTTTTTTTAATTTTGTTTAACATTTTTAAAAGTTGTAACTTAATTATAAAGTGAAAGTAATTAGAATTACTACCAAAATATTTTATTTTATATTATGTATATGTTTATTATTTAATGATTTAAATATAATTAAGAGAGTAATATTCACATATATTAACAACCATATTATTATGTAAATCAATAATTACTTATCGAGCACAGTATCTATCTGTAACTATTCAAAAAGAAATTGCTGTTCATTTATACTTTATGAATTTTACACGCACTCACCTGCAAGTAAGAGTTTTAAAACCACAAACTAATCTTTTAAAACACTTTCAGGTGAGTGCGTGTAAAATTCATACAGTATAAATAAACACTACATGTGTAAATGTTTATTTTGTTCAGAATAGTTATAGATAGATACTGTGCTGGATAAATAATTTTTAATTTACATACGTTTAAAATCGTAGATGATTAAAAATGAGAGTATCTCTCCTGTAAAATATGAACTAATTTTGTACATGTTGTTTGTCATTTGAATTTTCATGCACACAATAGAATCAAGCCCTGAGTTAAGCATGGTAGATAAGGATTGTCTTATATAGCAATAAGCTCCAAGATCAAATGATTCACTTATTTTTTTAAATCTCTTATTTACAGAGTGAGTGCATGTAAGATTCTTACAGTATAAACAATGCATGTGTGGAGGTTTATTTCATTTTGAATGGTTATTTTATTATTTGTATATCATAACATATGAAGGATGTTTTTATTTATATATAAATATGCATTTATATATTGTAATAGAATAGTTTTATTGGTTTATTAATAAGTCGAATATTTCATATTATTAGACATTTATGTGTGTACACATATGTATGTATTTATTTAATACGTGCTACAATTTATATATTTGGAAACTATAGGGAATAATACCTATATTGTTTATTATTTTTCAATCTGTGAGTCAAAATCAGAATGATTTATTTGTATGTAAAGTATTTATCACACTTTTAACTTTATTTTTGTTATGATTTCTATTAATAAATGTATATATCATTGTTTTAAGTTATTCCATTGAAGTTATTTAATACTAAAATATATTTAAGTATTACATATTTGTATTTTCTTTTATTCAGAGTCACAGTTCCTAAAGTCCTTGCATCCCAATTTATTTTTGAGCAATAATGATGCTTATAATGTATATGTGGTTTTATATGTTCATGTTTGAATATCCAGATTATTCTCTGTAGAGTGCCTTGATGGTACAAAGATAAATATCACCTTTAAAGTCCACTATCTCTATGATTACTATTTTACTGATAGTCAGTGCAATCAATGTACCAGATTGTGAAGAGCATTGTAAATGATTAGGATGATATCTTGATCTCAGCATTTTTATGAGTATTATTGCAACTTTAGCACTTAAATATGTGCATGTAGTTTATTGATTTGATATTATAAGTTTTTCATTGCCTAAATGATTAGCCTAGATTTTATAGAGTACTTTTTTTAATTCCGTTACAAATAATGGCTATTTACTTTTTAAATGGCTAATGTTCGTAATGTATAAAATATATATTTTTATGTTTATAACTTGTTTATTACATATTTCCAATTTAAACGCTGATTCTCTACTCATATTCATTTCATTTATCTTGGAATGATGGTGTTTTTCTACCATATCATGCCCATCACTATATATATATATATATATATATATATATATATATATATATATATATATATATATATATATATATATATATATATATATATATTTTTTGTTATCATTCATTTATAAAACAGAAGAAATTGGAATCACATTGATCTACAGGCTTTCATTTATTAGGCAAGTAAATAAAAACCATATCATTTGTCAAATTCAACAATAATTTCACAGTCTAATTAAAATTGATAATATTCACAAAGTATTTCAAAATTTCTAATTCATAATAAATCTGTATTAATGTAATTAAATGGCTCAATTAAAGTATACTTTTTAGAAGGCGGTGTAATCCCCAGCCACCATTTATATTAAATCAATCAAATAGCTCATTCAAATCATCATTCAACTACAAAAGAGATAAAGTGGAATCAATTTCACTATAGCCTAATTTATTTATTTAACAAATAAGTATTTAAAAATGTCATACTCTGATGCAAAGTCAATTTTTCAGAAATGATTCTATAGTCTGATGAAAATTAAGACTGAATCTTGTGAATGTCATTGGTCATGCTTTCTTGCTTAATAAATAATGCTGCTCATGATTAAAATTGGTTTCATTTTCTTATGTTTTGTTTAAACAATGTTTAAAAATTGTTTATTCAAATTTTAGCTTGTTTTTCTAAAAATTATATATTGTGTATATATATATTGTAATGGAATGTTGGTTTTCATCAGAAAGAGGGTGCGCATCTCACTACAATCAGACTTAGGGTCTTTGGGTAAAATGCTGGAGATGAAGTGATGAAATTCTAAGTTCATGATTACATCTATCTTCAATATGCTAGCTTAATAGTTATTAGATAAATTTAGGTGTAATTTAGACTAGCTCATCCACCTCTCTTCCCTCTTTCCGTCATCATTATGCCACAATATTCAAACTCATGGAAAATTCACAATTGGCTCTCTTCAGGGATGGATTTAATCAAGTCATTTACTTCTATGCCTCTATATAAGCAATGACTAATAAAATGTATTTCTAAAATGTTTATAATATTAACACATATATAAAAATAAATGTTATGTAGCTATTAATAATTAGTTTGTTTATTTATAAATATGAATGTAATATAATAATAATTAAGTAGAGAGATCAGATTAATAACTCAATAATATTTAATAAACAATAAAAATGTGATATAAAAAGATAAATAAAATAATAATGAAAAATATGGATGAATTTTTATCACTTTAAAATATTAATAACTAATATCTCCATTCCAGATCCCATGATAAAGTTTCATACCTTGATAATCTTTTCTAAAGAAAATATTATAATTCAAACTAATATATATATATATATATATATTAGTTTGAATTATAATATTTTAATTCTGTTATATATATATATATATATATATATAACAGTAAACAAATTCAAAAGATTATTAATTTAAATGACCTATTAATACATTTATAGTCATTCTTCATTTGTTTCATAGTTATTATTATAAATCTCTTATTTGCAATTGTAAAACCTCTTTTATAAATATTTTTAATAAAAATAAATATATCATTATGTTTACTATATTAATTAGTAAGAATAATAATTCTGTTTAACTAATATCTGTTAAATAATAATCAAAATTTTATTTCATCTAATTTAGATGAGTTCTGTCAAACTTATAAATAAATTTATAAAATTTAATTTTATTTAATATTATATATATATAGTTTAATAATTTTTCCTTATAAAATTAAATTTGGATGTTCCCATTTCTATAAAAATAAGATACCCAATTTGAAATGAAAATCAATAAAACAAACATATTAAAATGATATAAATAATAAAATAAAATATATAAATAAAAACTTATTTTCCTGAACTAAGTAAGAATGATTCTTTATGTCAATATTTTATAATTCTATTGGAGATTTCCTAGTGTAATGTCTTTATCCATTGGTTTAGTAGTCATATATATTTATCCCACATTGATAGATTATTAGCATTTTTCAATGATTTTATTGTAATAAGATAAAATACATCCTTTGAATATTGATGTTATTAATCTCCATTTTTCCAGTTAGACATTCTACACAATTAATATTTTAAATTGGCATGAAAATTGGTATCGAAATTTTTACAATATAACATTGTTCTACTCCCTGCACATTGTAAGATACTTTTAAATATATATAATTATTCTAAATATATTTTTATGTGTAGAAAAACAATAATAAAATAAAGAAATTACTAGAAATTCAAATAGATATTATTTTTTATATATTACTATCCTCTTTCAGATTTAAAAGAAAAAAATATTTTTCCTATAATCTATTCTGATCCTTAGGTTTTAATTTCCATATAAATGAATCAATATTTCAATTTGAAAAAGTTAAACCTTTTCTGATTTAGTAGAAATCCAATTCTAATATAGAACAGTAATATCCATTAAAAGAAAATAGTTGTTGATAAAGTCATTTTCTTTTCTCCTCTTCTTTATTGTTAAGAGAAAGAATGAATTGTTAATATTGCATGTTTTGTTTTAATTTTCAATGTTTGATTTATTTTCTCATTGTTATAGATAAACATTAAGATAGAAAAAAATATATAAAAAATTGTTTGTTTTTTTTTCAATTTCAAATCTGGTTGATTATTTAAAAGTTTGACATTTAAGTAAGTATCATTTTAACTTTATTTTTATCAAAATAAATGTTAATCATTTATTTATTTTTGTTAACTATATATGCATGCATGCATTTTATAATAGTTAAATATATTTAATAAATAAATGGTTTAGTTAAAGGTAGTTATAAATGAGTGTATAATTGTTGGGTTAACTGTAAGTTACCCTTACAATATATATATATAATTTTAACAATGATACCTTATAAATTCCTATATTATCGCATTGTACCGCTGCATCCTCATCAGACCCAGTTGATGAGTTTTTCTGAAAATATATGTATAATATTAAATGTAATTATAAAAACAAAAAACTGGAATTAATCTTAAAAAATTTAATATATTAAAATAAATAATTTTAAACATGAATGAAAAAAACATTTTGAAGAGAAAAAGGAATTTTATCTTATATAAATAAAATAATGTGTGGAGTGGTTGCATCAATTATTTCTTCACACTTTAATATATCATTTAATGTAGCACTAAATTCTAATAATTTAATTAACTTGATAACTCTCATATTCATTGAGAATCATTGGGTGTTCCCTCAGAAAAAGCATGGCAGATCTTCTGCTTTACATTGCTGTTTTACAAATTATCACAACTGATATTAGAGTAGAATTCCTTTTTTTTTTCTGTAATCATTTTCACTCAGTTTTTGTAATACTAAAATATTTTTTGCTTATTTAATATTTCTGATTATGTTCACACACTAATTGGTTGATAATTATTTAAACAAAAAGAATGCACATATTAAATTCAATATTTATTAGTTTATATTATTTTTATAAAGAGAAGTTAATAAACTTGACTGTTGACTATAATATTAACAATGAAAATCAGAGTTGTGAAACTCATTGAATAATATCAATACCTATCAAATTGACATGGTGTTAAAACAATTTCAAATATTTTAATAATTATAAACCAAACATCAGATTTTAAATTAGAATTTGATTGATTTATTATAAATCATATTTGTTTGTCCACATTTTAAAAAAACTTAAATAATAACTTTTTTTATATTTTCTGAAAGAATATTTACACTAACATTGTTAGTGACATTTATGTCTGTTCTTCTGATTTACAACTCAGATTTTAAATATTTATGAATTTTTTAGAATATTATTCATTTATAAAATTAAATTATAAAGACATCAAGTCCAATTTGTTGAGTTTTAGTGTGAATAGGAATTTTATACAAAAATGATAGGTTGAGCATTTTCAAAATTTCCACCAGGTGTAACAATAGAAAATGTCTTGAAAGTGTTTGTTGAAAAATTTAGTAGAAACAAAATTAGTACTATAATATTTTATACATATGTACATAAGAGTATGTAGAGATATGAATAATCATACATGAAAGAAACTAACTGTATATTAAAAAGAGAATTCATAAACATGAAATATTGTACAGAATTCTATTGATGTCATAGAGAGAGCCAGGGTTGTGTTTGCAAAACATTGTTATTTTTAGTGGAAGATTTTTGCTTTCAATACTGAATTTATTTTACATATGGAGAATGATTTTTAAAGAGACAATTTAAAAAGGCAATTTTTTTTAAATATGTTGGATACTTCAAGGAATACACAGTTTAATGATAGAAATGCAGACAAATTATGAAAAAAAAGTTTAATTATATGTAATCATTAATATTTTTTAATTTAGATATTAATTTGAATTTAAATTTTAATTATATTGTACTACAATATAATAATAATAATAATAATAATAATAATAATAGTAGTAGTAGTAGTAGTAGTAGTAGTAGTAGTAGTAGTAGTAGTAGTAGTAGTAGTAGTAGTAGTAGTAGTAGTAGTAGTAGTAGTAACAACAACAACAACAACAACAATAATAATAATAATAATAATAATAATAATAATAATAATAATAATAACAACAACAACAACAACAACAACAACAACAATAACCTTTTTCCTTTCTTTACACAATCAAACAAAATAATTCAAAAAATTTTAGCATGTACACAGAAAGACTTAATAGTTTAAGGTCTGTATCACTTTAGTTAATATTAAAATATTATATATACACACACACTCTAATATCTATTTTTTTGCATAAATAATCTTTTTCTTTTATGAGGAAAAAAATATAAAAACCAAAAAATATTAGTAATATTTTTTTCTATTCATTTCATTAATAAATTTTTATAATAATGCAAATATAATCATAACTACATATTAAATCACATAATTATTTTATCAGAATATAAAGAAAATTAAGCTTTCTTTCATGTTGAAATATAGTGTTACAGTTTTTGATATCTATCAATGTCCTTTTAATATATCTATTGGACTGTCAGGATTTTAGCTGCCATTGAAATATTTATTCCAATAAGTTCAATTTTGTATATTTGTTTTAATTATTAAGACTAAAGTATTTTTTGAGTATTCAATTGGAAATTTTTTTATATTCTTTCATGAAACCTTTTTTATATTTTTTCATTATTCTGTTACTCCCAGTAAATTCATTGTGAGCTTATTTGCTTTATATCTTTTTCATTTTATTGAAAATTGGTTATCAATGATTTGGAAATTTTATTTTGAAAATGGTGTTTGGCATGCTTCCTCTTTTTTATATAATTTTATCAATTAATTAAATGTATTTTTGGAATTCTTTTTCTTTAAAGTTTAAAATGAATTTATTGTCCAACTATGCTTTCAATTTCTGTTATATTGTCTTCCCTCTTTAATAATTTTGGGAGAAATATTTATTCCACTATATGTGATAATTTTTTCATGCAAATGTTTTTTGGAATGATGATAATAAAATCCTTCTTTCCAAAACAATTCCTTAAGTAGGGCCTCATTTTATTTACAACAGCATGTTAGTAGTATGTAGCACTGTTAAGGTATTATAATTTAAAAGCCAAGTCTATTCATACAGTAGTGCCATCCAGTGCAAGCCATAGCAATCAATGGATGCTAGAAGCTTTCCCATCAAAGTCATATCTAAAGCCTATCTCCAAACTAGTTTTTAGCTTGTGGCCTTTATTAGTGAAGAGCCTTGGATCTGAGAGTACTGTACCTACATCTTTTGATTTAATGCAACTTTCCAGAAGCTTTCTTAACCTTTATGAGCCCTAATACAAGATTATTCCCTTGCATGGTTATAGGAATCTGAACCCAGTTCAGTATTTATACATTTGGCTGTCCTTGATTTATAATAGCTTTAGTCTCCATCATCTTTTGGCCTGAATGGGTATTAAACCAGTAAAACATTACACGATTATTATTTCTTATGCTTACACAATCTGTTAAAACAGTAGAAACTTTCTCCATACAGTAATGCCATCCAATGCAATAAATAGTAATCAATGTTTTCTAGAAGGTTTGTGTATCAAAGTATCTATTGTATGTTCATCTAAAATCCTCAGAATTGCTTCTTGCTTGTGGCCTTTATCAGAGAGAAGTCTTGGATCTGAAAGCACTGCACCTAGATTTTGGATCTGATGCATTCCTCTAACAGTCATCTTTTACTTTTTAATTAACTATAAAGCTATAAACTCAAAATGAAAACACCATAATATTTTTAATCCAAGCTTATTCATTTGTATAATCATACACCAAAATATATACATAGTGAACTGGATTCATATCTACTTTACTATAAAAATGAATAATCTTGAATTGAGAACATCATTCTGTTTTTACTCTGGGTTCTAATTTTACAGTTAACTAAAAGGGTAAAGATTGCTGGTGAAGAGTAGCATTAAATCCAAAGATCTTGGTACAATGCTCAGATATCCATGACTCTTTATCAATGAGGCTACAAGCTAGAAAATACCCTGAGAATTTTGGATGAATATGCATTAGTAGGGATTTTGATGTGCAAACCTTGTAGCATTCATTGATTACTATGGTTTTGCACTAGATCACACTACTGTATGGAGAGTTGCTTGTGTTTTAAAAGATTGTCAAGCACAAGAAATGTGGGTAAATGATGTTTTAGTGTTTTAATACTAATTCTGGCCAAAGAAAAATGATGATTAAGGTTATTAAAAAACAAAAAAAAATGTATATAAAAAACTAAAATATATAGATACTGATCTGGGTTCAAATCTGTATGTCTATACAAGCAAATAGTATTGGATTGAAAACATTATTGTGGTTTCATTTGGGGCTCGTATCTTTATAGTTAACTGAAATGATAAAAGGTGGCTGCTGGTGAGTTGCATTAAACCAAAGATCCTGATGCAGTGCTCTCAGATCCTAGGCTTCTCACTAATGAAGGCAAAGACTAAAAACTGATCTGGAGATTTTGCATGAGTATGCACTAGATAGGGATTTTAATGCACAAATGTTGTTGTATCCATTACTATGATTTGCACTGTGTGGTTCTATTGTATGGAGAGAATTGATAGTTTTAACAGATTGTATAAGCATAAGAAGTGGTGATTATATAATACTTTAATGGACTCAAACAAAAAAGAGCATAAATTTTGCATTCTTTTTAGAAAAATCACTTTTCTTTTCTTTTCAGATAATTAGATGTGCAAAAGCTGGAGTTTGATTTTTCTTTGCTACATTTAAATGGGCTAAAATAGTTTTGTCATGATATAAGAAAAAAATGACACATTTATTGTAATAACTGAATTTGAACAATCTGTTGGGAAAGAATAATAAAATTATAATCATAGTTTCCTTTCACAGGATCATGCTTACCTGTAACTCTCTCTCTCTCTCTCTCTCTCTCTCTCTCTCTCTCTCTTTCTACACACACACACACAAAGATTTATACCATAATGTATTGCATGTATAAAACAAAGTATTGTACTGATTATTAATGACTTGATATAATCTCATTTGATTATATTAAGAGCTACATTTTGTTATTTACAAAAGAAAACAATTTTAAAATAGTCCACTTCAGATCAAATTTCTTTTCAGCAGTCTTACATAGAGATCAAAATAAAATATTACTTTTTAGATATTCTAATTATTAGATGTTATTCTTTTGTAACATATGTGTAGAGGAATGACTTCTTTCTTCACTTTATATAGTATAACAGAGTCACTTTCAATGGCAAGAAACAACAGCTAATGTGAGAGTTATAATTAAGATTCTTGCTACCAATAGGGTACTCAGCTTTATGATGTAAAGAAAAGAAAGAAATTACTTTGTAACACACAAGCATGTCCACATGTGTAATGAATGGTTTCTTTCTTCTCCTTATATCATACAGCTGAGTGCACTGTCAATGGTGAGCAACAACAACTAACATGAGAGCTATAATTATTGTGCTCACCACCGATATAGTTCACTTAGTTGTATGATATAAAGAGAAGAAAGAAATCTTGAGGGTCATTTGTCTTTTATTATATCATTATTTATATGAATTTGAAAAGAATAGGGAAGTGTGGAGGTGTTTATTATATCTATAAAGATATTCCATACGGGACAGAGAAAGGTGAGTAACTCCGTGTGTGTAAATTTAAAAATCAGATATATTAATCTTTAACTGAGATTTAAAGTTCATATCTGTGCTAGAGATAATCACTAGTTTCGAAAATGATTAGTAATAATCATTAGTGTATTTATCTGAAATGGATGACGTCAAAGTTGTGAGTGGAGGGAGTTTGACAATGGTAAATAAAAATGTAACAATTTACTCTAGATAAATACTTTGCATATAATAGAAATATATATGAGAGATAGTGACCTGGGCCAACTGATGAGTGCTGGTTCAGCACGAAATGCATCTTGGGGGTCATTTGTCTTTTATTATATCTTTATTTATATGAATTTGAAAAGAATGGGGAAGTGTGGAGGTGTTTATTATATCTATAAAGAAGAAATAAACCACTTTGTTACACTTAAGCATAAGCATACTAACAAAGTCACTAATGTATGCAAAAGAATTATATAAATTGAAAAGAAAATTAATATTACTAGACATTATAAGCTTTTAATAGTTTTTTATCCTTATTTTATTCTCTAGCTAATAATACTTAGATGCCTATTTATTATTTTCTTTTTATAAATTACTCTCTTTTTCTTAGACATAGCTGATTGTTCTTTCAGTGTAGTATACTAGAATCATAGCTCCAACTGATTGCCTGGGTATGATGACCTACTTATTGAGGAATAACTGTAATAAGTATTTAAATTAGATATTACATGTTCCATTTATTTGGTCAAAAGTTGATTATTGTTTTTTTTCTAATTAGTGATGCAATTGTGGTGATAAACTGCACCTTTTTAACTTTTCTCTTTTTGTTGACTCATTCCATGCAAAGTAGACTAACAAATGATGTTTTTGTGGTGATAAACCATGACTTCTTAGCTTTTCTTTTCCTATTGCCTCATTTCACACAAACTAGATTGGTATTTTTTGGATCAATGGCATAACTGAATTATAGTTCATATTTCCAGGAATAATTTAGTTATCTGGGTTATCTATATACCAGTTATCTGAGAAAAATGTTAAATTAATTTGGAAATGAAAAAACAATTCAAATTTTACCTATATTCAAATGCAAGACTTTGGAGATGATGAGTAGATGCACTATACTAAACAAAAAACCCAGATTTGTGTTCTTTATTAAAAATAGAGTTTGGATGATTATAGACCAAGTAGAATTATCTTCTTTAAGATTCGATTTAAAAAAACATTTTACATAATAGATTATTATTGAGCTCATTTAATCTAAGCACAAAGATAGGAGTTATCTTATTAAATTCCAGAAGTTTTGTTTCAAGCCATAAAATAGTTTAATATTTTTTTTATTTCTAAAAGTTATTCTTAATTATTCTTAATCTTAAAATATCATAATTAAAACTAGTATATTTCATTTATTAAAAGCTGAAGAATACTTTTATTTACACATTTTCATTCCTAGATAACAAGTTGACAACAAATAATCGAAAGTGGATTTTTGTATAGATGCTTCTCTTGATATCTATCAATAGAATCCTTTTTCAAAAAGTGGTTTTATTCACATTTTTTATGATAATATTTTGAAATGAATCAATTTTCTATATAATTAAGCAATGTATGTAATGGTCACCACAGGTAGTCAGTACAGTATTTGTTATAAAAAATGTTAAACTATCTATTATTTTCATGAATGCTTTAATAAATAGGCATTGAATCAACATCTTCAGAAAACAATAAATATCTTTAGACCGAATTTAAAATTTATGAATAAAATATTTAATAAAAACTGAAGCTTAAGTTCTAACAAAAAATGCTCCATGTAATATATAATATATTTGCATGTATGTGAATGATTGCTAGTTCTTATTTTGATACAAGATGTACGAGTGTGTATTAAACAAATGATTTTAATATTATAGAAATAATATAAGAAATGTAGCCGTCCTAAAACGGCTACATTATATATGAGGTATGAGAAATGTAGCCAGACTGAAAAGCCATTGCCTTTGCAACTATTAATAGGAGGATAAGCATGAATTATGCATATCAAATTACACTACTTCAATTATATGCTAACCAAAGCTAAATGTAAACATCTATTTTTCTCCTCACTATATATCACATTTTAAACATGAATGTATGTATTATAACACATTTTCTTTGTGATTTAAATACTACATGTATTCAATTCTGTATTTTAATTAAAAGCCCATGTACTCATTTTTTTCTAAGCATTTTTTGTTAATAGTGGAATTACTTTTTTGTAGAAAATATGCTAAATTATGAATTATTAAATATAAGGGTGGAATTATTTCTTTTACATAAAATGCTCTTAATCGGTTTAGTTAGATAAGGTTTTTTATGCTGTCCATCATTTTTTTAATTCGTTAAAGCAACCAACTAAAATGAAATAAGTTAAAGCAACCAATTAGGACAAACATTCATTCAGACAACAGATTATTATAAAATAGGGATTTTATATAAGTCATATATTACATCCAAAAACAATGTCACTATTTAAATAAATATAATACACAAATACTTATGTCTATACTTGAAATAATAATAAAACAACATAGCTGTTCTTACTGCAGAGGCAATAATATTTTATATAATATTAACAAATAAATAATACATAAATGCCTAGTGCTTTCAATCTAAATTCTTATTAAGACAGTAAACTATATAAAAAACTAATCAATAAATGTCAAAACTGCTATATTGTAGACCAGATTAAACTAATAGAAAAATTAGTCAATTTCGAAATATTTTTGATTATATATGATTCTTTAATTTTATGTTTTTTTTTATCCTGCATTTTATGCATTAATATGTCAAAAGATTGTGGGTGAAAAATAAGCTTAATGGAAGATTGATAAATATAAAAAAAAGAATAAACCAAATCTTCCATTAATGCTTTATTATAAGTATGATTGTGTTGCATAAGACAGTATTTCATACTGTCTTTGTTTCATTGATATATACAGCACTACAACTAGGGTGTTGACATAAAATAGACTACACTACATTACTCCTATTATCAATATTGGTACAAAATTGTGTATTATTTAAAATTTTATTGAGATCAAGTGGAGTTCTCTAAGCAATATGAAAGTTCTGTATTGCACTTTGGACAGATGGGATAAAAGCCAGAGACTTCCATGGCTTGTCAGACCTTATAATATTCCTATTATACAGTAACGATTTATAAAATTATTGGTGATACAATTTTTGAATAGTATGAACAATATATTGCAAGGCCTATTGTGGTTGGTGATCAAAACATACTTTATTGTAGATATGTTGATGATGTATTAATATATGCACAGCAATTGATAATTTACATAATAAACAGGGTTTATCATGGACAATGGAGAATAAGTATAATTATTTAATTAAATATTTAGATAATGCAGTTATCATATTTGAGTGATATATTGTCATAATCAAGCATATTTCTATCAGCAATTATATACATCCAAGTTTTGCTGTACCGGCTGGTCATAAAATGGCTAGTTTTATTTTTTTTATCACAAATGTTCATGTGAAGTGCACCATAAAGATAATACAGATTCTTATGTTCAGGATTTGGTCCAAGTAGCTTATAGTAAGCATATGTTGTTATCATTAGTTGATTTAGTTGATAATTTTTATAAAAAGTTATGGTATAATAGAAATGATATAAGATCTGATAAACTGTGGATGTTTCTGGATTTTAACTCATCTGTCCAAAGTGCGGGATTTTCATATTGCTTGGAGAACCCCACCTAATCTCAATAAAATTTTAAATAAAACAAAATTTTATAATAATATTGATAATAGTGTACCGGTCAAAAACCACCACCCCGCATGTCAAATCGGATTCAAATTCAGCTTAACCAAAACTGAATTCAAACCCAACCTAACAGCTCAGATAGCAGAAATCGACGGCACAGTGCTATGCGCCAAGAACTAGTTCAACGGTTGGTGAGGACAAGAGACCCTTGCACTGACACGAATATTTAATAATTAATTACTTTGAATACCTTTTAAATCAAATCATATGTATGTTCGGGTTGCCAACACAGACAGCGGGTATTAACATTTAAATAATTATAAAAGAATGATGAACTAAGAAACCAAGTATGTTATAAAATATTTAATAATAATAATAATTTGTTTAGTTCAAGAAAATATAGATTGCATTAGTTATCTCTAGTCTTTAAAAGAATTTATAAATATAATAAGAATGGCGATCCTTGTCATATGCCAACAAGTATTACACAACATTGAATTCTATGCCTATGCCCCCAACGAGAAATATAAGGGCAGATAAAGGTATTCATTAAGAACGGAAATAAGTGTTCTACTTTTATTACGGTGGAATGTGAGATTCATTTCCACATTCGGAAATCTATTCCTGAAGAGCAAAACGTATTTTAAGGCATAACTTTAGTCTTGATTTGAAAACTGATTTAAACGAAATATATTTGAGGATTGGTTCGACTTTAATTTAAATCATTCCATCACGAATTACGAGCACGGAGCGGGTTTTACCGAAACAAAGACGCAATGGTACTGACGAATTACAAGGCAGTGAGTAATTGAAAGATGATCGCTAGTCGATGATCGAAGTCCTATGGCGGCTTGCATTTGGCAAGTCTTACGCCCTTTGACTAATGAAACGGAAAGGAAGTATTTTCTTCCTCGAGAAATTTAAATACGAAAATATGATCACCGACCAGCCTAACGGAGCGGAAGATGGCCCTACGTCAGCAACATTTGATGATGATGACTTGATAGTCATCGTTGAGAAATAAAACCCATGTAGAATGCTCTACGTGATGACTTGATCAATTAATCAAAGTCAAACGAGCTTTATTGAACTATTTTGAAAACATTTATAAACTCTATTAATTATGCCCTAATATCGTGCCCTTCCTGAATCTTAATTTAAAATAACCAAGGTGGAATTAAAATACATTTAACCCTTTATCGACCCTTTTTGGCAATAAAACATTTAAGGTTATATTCGAATAAATATATATTAGTAAAACAAGAAATCAATATTTAACATTTTGTGAGTATCTAAACACTTGTAACTTAGTAGCTGGGGACATAGTGGAAAATGGAGCTAATAGTTTATTATTAGCCAATTATAAAAATAATAAACATGTAATATTTTCTTTCGACTCGATGATTAATAGAACTTTCAAATTTAGTTCTAATGGGCGAAAATTACTATTTGAAATTAATATTATATTATTTGCGTGAGGCAAATGGAATCAAAAGGGCTCATCGAGTCGAAAGATTATTGGCATATAACTTTTAAATACGACATTAATAAAGCAAACTAACATATATATATTAAACGAACCGCCAGATCAGAAAAGAAAAAGTTTAAAGACTAGAGATTGAAAGAATTACAATATAAATTTATAGTAGCATTTTATAAAGATTTACATTAAATAATAAAGAGCTCTTAAATAGGAAGAGTATTAAATAAAGTTCGAACTGGCCAGAAAGTTTAACGTTCATGTTACCCCTTCCGCTGGTCCTTAAGTTACACCTCCAAGTTGTTGAAAACATAGGCATCATTGGTTAACTACTGGAGTAGTATTTTAGTAGCTTTCTTTATTTTAGCAGAATTATCGATCCGGAAAACGGTTCAGCAGCTCCAGTGAAGATTCCTTGGGACTTTAGGAACCGTAGCCAGATTCCTGATGTTCTAGCCCTCTATCATGATGAAATACAAATTAATATGCACAGAGTTCACTGCACTACTCTACAATCAAAAACTCACTAGCCCTCTTTACTTTTCAGGGCTATATATCTACTGTTTCCTGATGCCTCCGGCTAGCGCTCATTTTATTATCAATCTGTTTTCTTTTTATAATTAGTTGTTTTCCAAAACATTCCTTCGATAAGCTTTCAAACTAATTTGTGAATTCCTTTCCTAATTAGAAAATGAATTCTTAAAGTCTGAAATGATTTTAATTAAAAATGGAACTCTTATCTTTTTTAATTAATAAAACTTTACTGTTGTGTTTTTTTTGAGAATTTGAAAGCCCATGGAAGGAATGTAGCTTTTAATCGCAAAACTTTACAAATTATTTAAAAGTAAAAAAAACAAGTATTCCCGACGCAATGAAACTTTCGAACAATTATATACATTTAATATTTACAAATATATATACGCACAATCCACGCAATTTAATATATATAAATTCATGAATATTTTATCATGAATTTATTTAGAGAATTGATCAAATTTAACTAAACTAACTAATTTTACTACGTATTTGAAACAAGTTATTCATTCTGGAAATTAGCGTGGATTGAACGTATAAAGCCCCATTGCATCGGAAATTTAAGGTTAGTATTAGGGTAAATAACATGAAGCTAGGATCGAACTCAGATCCGACTGCTTCAATAGGAATAATGTAGTGTATTCTCCTTCATATCAACACTTTGGTTGTAGTGTTGTATATATCGTGAAACAAAGACCAATATGAAATATCATCTTAAGCATCATACTTATAATAAAGCATTAATAAATGATTCGATTTATTCTGCTTTTTATATTCATCAATCTTCCATCAGGAATATTTTTCATCCACAATCGATATTAATGCGAATCATATGTAATCAAAAATATTTCTTATGTTGTAAATTCTAAATTGATTAGATTTCTTATTAGTTCATCCTGGTCTATATAGTACCCACTTTGACATTTATCAATTAGTTTTCTGTACATTTTATTGCCTTGATAAAGACTTAGGTCGAAAGTTAGGCATTTATGTATTATTTATTTGTTAATATTATACAAAATGTTATATCTGTCCCTAACAACAGCCGTATTGTTTTATTATTAATTTAAATAAACAAAATGATGAGGCTGTTATTTTGAATTTTATATGCAAATAAAATTGTTTGATTATATTGCATATAGGTAAGAACAAATTAATCTCAAAATATTTCATTTCAAAACAGTTCGTTTACTACTTGATGATTTTACTTTCCATTCTTCTGCTATAAAATTTAAATCTAAAGTAAATACTTGATAAACATTTCAAATATTTGATAATTTATGAAGCAGGCTTATGAACACTTTTAGATTAAAGGTTCACAGTTACTAAATATAGATATCCAATTCTCTATAATAAAATATATTATCTATCTACTCTTAACTAGACGTGACTTTAATAGGATGCACCTTTATCTTTAATTAATGAGCGAAATTCATTAATCTACAAGCATTAAATCCACTATTTATCTTTTATCTTAAAGGCTGAGCATTTTTGGAAATTTGTTTTTTTTTTTATAAATGTCAAGATTGAACACTGGTGTGTGAGAGACATTCCTCATTATACACTTTGGAGCAAATACACTTTTATATTGCCCTCAGATTGACTCTAAAAATTTTAGTGCCAGTGTAAAGCAATTATCTATTAATGTTGGAAGAAATATTATTGGTCCAAGTAAATATGTTTTAATAAATGTACAAACCAGCACTAACAAGTTTTATTTTCATATTTTACATTGATGAATAATTTCTTTCAAAGCATATTCACATCTGTTACAATAATTTAAAAATTCTTAAATAGAAGGATCTATCATATAATTTTCATTAGATGATTCAAAGAGAGAGCGCGCGCGCGATTTCATTCGTGCAGAACGAATCGTATTTTACTATGTAGCACATAAGCATGTGTGTATAAATAAATATTTCAAAAGCACTTCAGTTTTTTTTTTAATGTTTAAATTTGCAATTATTTTGTTATATAGTCAAAACACGAGCAAACAATACAAATATTTAGAATGCGAGTGTGTGCAACATGTGTGCATGAGAGTTTGAACTTCTAAAAAATCTTGACCGATGAAATGACCATTAATAAATATACATTGTTGTGTATTTAAGCGATGTCAGGAGAATGCCTGCGTGGGCGTATGATTTCAAGATTGCTTCTATTTTTTAAATTATTAATAGAGTAAATAAACATTGTAAAATGCTAAATATAATTTTTTTTTCAGTCAAATCTGTTAATTATTAAATTAACAATTTTTCAACTTTGAGATTAAAATGAATATTGCAAATTACTATCATAAAATATTAATTATTCTACATATTTATTTATGAAAAGACTAACAAAATAAAAAATAGTATCTATGACAGCAATAGTGTTAATTATAATTTTAATCGTAATCAGTAGACATACATGCTCTCGCGCAGACAGTTTTATATTGTGAATCAAATTTTAATTATACCTAAAGATGAGTTATAATGTGGCATAGATAAATAAACAGAATAGAATTTAAAATTATGAATTACATATCTATATAGAATTTTTTTTAGTTATATCTCTTGCGAAAATCAATTATTAATAATTGCTCGTGGAAAAGGGAAAAAACAATTTCAGTGAATCAACGCTAGTGACGCGATAAAATATTGAAGAATTAAAGATTCCAAGATCGATTCTTAGCTTAGTGACGCAATAAATCTCGATTCAATTTGCCATTAGGGTTTTCAAATGTCTTTATCTCCAATCAGAAATATTTAGTCCATTCTAATAGAATAGTTGCTCTGCCGATTCGACTACTGCCAGATCAATTCGATCCTTTTACTAAACATTTGCTGATACCAAATTAATTTAAATTTTTTTATGCCTCCAGGAGTATCTACGAAAATATTTTCTAAATACAGTACATTCATAACTATTTTATCTCGACTTAACTCTTTTAAAGTTTCTATTGTTTTCATCAAATTTTATTGCTCAAATGTAGATGTGATTAACTTATTTGGGAAAGACCAAAATTTTTTATGATCTTAGAAACATAACAATTTAATCATTACAATCAAATTTTTTATGCATTATTCTCTTAAAATACATACTTTGGCCTAAGGAGATTCTCTCCTCTCCTCATTCAGATGAGAAAGAAAGTTAACTATCCTAAGAATTTGTACTATATAAAAAAAAAACTGATATTGATCCAATTCTCATGAAGTTTTCTGCTCTTTATCTATCTTGATAGCGTACTGGAATCAACATTTACTTGTAATTTTACAGAATAAACTATTAAATACTAAATAACAATGCAATCAACATGAAAAAGCTATCCCAACTAATTTATAGTTTATTGGGTATTAATTCAGCTAAAAACGTGATTATCCAGAGAGTACACTTTATTTAGCAGCCATAGTCTTCTTATTATACTCACCTGATGACAGTGTAATTTTTAGATAATAATCAAAGAGTGAATGTTTTAATAATATGCTGCTGGCCAATACAGCTTATTTAGCCAAAAATACGGAGTGAGGATATGTGTGTGCGCTCTTTTTTGTGTGCTTCTCATATTATTAGTTATGGGTGCCACTTAGTAAAAACATTAAAGTTTTTTTATTCTATAAAGTTTAAATATTATGAAAGAAATAAATTAATACTTTAAAAGAATATTGATTTAAAAAGAAAGAACTAGCAATCAGTTTGGTGCACTCCATTAATCCAATAATGAATATAACATCGAGAGGCCAAAAAACCAAATATATATTTAATTCTAATCTGAAAGCGTTTTATTTATATTATTTTCAAAAATTAATATCATCTTGATGGCATATAATAGATAATAATAAAATGTAAGGTGTTTAATAAACAACCACTAGTTTGTGGGTATTTATTGTCTTTATATATTTATCATTTGAATCTTAATTTGCAAAGTTTATGAATAAGAAGAAATCGTTTTCTTTAATAATCAAAATTATCAAGTGATTTAAACAACCAGGTAATACATTTCTCAATTGATTTAAATTCATTTAAAATTATTTAAATTCATTTAAAATGATGTAAAAGATGGCCACTCTTTTATTGCGTGTATTATCAAACACTGTACCTAGAACGCATAGCAGTAATCACTTTAAATCTTGAATTTTATATGTATTTAACGCTTATATTTTCAATATTTGCGTCTATACAATCCTTATAAGTTTTTTAAATAACATTTAATTCTTTGTGAAAGAAATTTATTTATTTGCTTTTTTAATGGATATATTTATTTGAAAAAATTAGTCAATAATATTAAAATGATAAAAATAATTAATTTCTACATAATTGCTTAAATCATATTTTCTTTTTTTTTTTCATGTGTCAAATCATCGGCCGGGAAGTGAACCTGCGAACCTGGGACAACTGCTTGTAAGGCAGCTATGCTGACCACTCCCCACCAACGTTATTTTGGTCATACTTCTGCTACACACATCCGCTTTTCATCTACTTGCGTCTTCTACAAGGTTGATTGTTATACTCATCTCTAATAGCTATATAATTGTCCATGGATATCTGTTTTTGCAACCACAGGGAAGCTTCACTAAACACTTTCATAAACAGTTCATGGGTGTTAGGGATTTCTTCGATTGTCATCAAAAATGCATAGAACGTCAGAACAAGTGAATCCATATTCTCATTTATGAATTTCATATCAGTAGAATGGTGAATGCACTTTATTAGCTTGAGGAAGTTGTGATCTTTCAGTTTTTCTTTAATATTTAATGTATATATTGTAACAGAACAGAATTGAGGATGTGCACATCTTTCAATGCCTCACAGATTTAGGAGCCATTTGTAACTTTAATAATTATGGAAATAAAAACATTAATATAGTCAGAAGGAAAATATATCCCAATCTCTGGTCCATATTTGCAACTGAACAAAAGTATACTCTAAAGTTAAACGTCATTTATAACAGAATAAAATTAGGAGTCATACTGCATCTTGAGTCATAACCTAATTATTGATAACCATTTGTAACAGAATAAAAATATGAACTAAGGAAGAACAATCCTAATTTATTAATGTCTCGACATAATGAAAATAATAAACTAAGCTAAAATGAATATTAATTAATGAATAACAATCTAACACTTATGCTAATAAAACAATAATAATAATCTTTGTTATAACCTCATAGATTTCAATAGCATTTAGAACGAATAGCAAATAAGCAAAATCATCATTTCAAACTTCCCTAAAATATGAGAGTTGTTTGCAATAAGCTAAAGATAAAGCAATAAAACCAAATATTATCTTATAACCGACGATCTATGCTTACTCTATAAACCACTTATAATAGAATAAAAATAATAGCAAAGAAGATACACTTTATATTCCTCATGTATCAACACATTGTTTGTAAAAATACAAACTTGTACCAAAAGTCAAACATCATTTATATTTATATTTAAACTGAAAGAATAAGAAAAATGAAAAAAAAATTACTACTTAAAAAAAAAGATCATAATTTTTTTATTTTTTTATCATAGAGAAATGAAAATTACATTAACTGAAAGAAAAATGGAGGCTGAATCGAATGGTGCAAAGTATGCTTAGTGTGTATGATTTTCGCGTTATTCTTTTTGTCTTTCATAAAACTAGTCAATTACAGTTGCTAAAGCTTTACTATAAATTAGAAAATAACCCTTTATACCTTTATCACTTTTAATAACCTCTTATCAACGATATGAACTGAAATTTATTATAATCAAACAATATGACATACTATACTCAAAGTTTTTTACATCAAAACTAACTAACACATTATTCTTACTATTATACCAACTTGATTTTCCAATATAGTATTCCTTTTAAGGTTGTCTTCATTATTCAATTTTGAAGATAAACTCATGTTCCAGAGGTTTTATTTATAAAGCAAATTATTCAGCACTCCTACTAAAATTATTTGAGACCAACTATTACCAACATCTAATAGTTGTAAGTCTTTATTATTTATCATATCTGCACTACTATACAAACATTTAGATACTCACTTCTTTAAGTGATTTCAAAATATTTCTAACTTTAGAATTACATCACATTCCAAAATAATACATAAGGAGTTATGAATATAAATATTTAAGATATCATTTCCTCTTCTTACCATATTCCATACTATTTACCTTCTATAATACCATATTTTTATCATTAACTATTTAGTTCTGGTATTAAGCATTTTTACAACAACAAAAAATAATACTAATACACTACTATTTTATAAATGCCTTATGTTCAATAGGTTATAGTTTAATCATATCGAAATTACAAACAAAGATAACATATCTTTTTCCTTTTAAGCATGTACCGTCATATTAGCATGAACTAATATAGCGTTTAAGTTCAAACACTAAAGCAACATTTATTATACTATAAAGTAAATTATAGTCTAAACATTTTTTCCTTTTTTTTTAATAAATCATGTTTATTTGAGTGGTGCTACTGGCTTTAAACACTGGGAATTGAATGTACCTTTTTCACCTTCAGGAGTTTTTAAGAGAAATGTATTTTTCCCACTTTTTTTATTTAGAACAATCCATCATATATGCTTAATAACTTTTTAAATCTATATTTCTGTGGGTACTAACTTGAGGAGTGTTCACAATACAAAATCTGCTGCTTTAAATACACAAGGTTTATGAGAGGCTTGGATATTCTTTTCTTTGCCATTTCTCTCAAATTTTTTTTAGTTTTTGATAGATCACTATCATAGCTTACCTCTTCTTCTGTTATAGTAGATAATTACAAAAAAAAACATAATTTCTACATTTTGCGCCATCTCTCGGCCATTTTTGGTCATATATTTGCTATTTTATTTTTATTTTATCATAAATTCATAGCTTTATTGGTATTTAAAAATTTAATTCCAAACAAATCCACGTTTGGCAATGTTTTTTGCAAAATATTGATTTTTCTTTGTGGTCTTTTGTTATATAGTTCCTTCTCTTTTCTCTTATATGGTAAAGCAAGTAACTGTCAACTTCAGCCATTGTTCTCCAGACATTTCCAATTGTCAAAGTCAGAAATAAAACCAAAATGTTTTAAATTTTCATAATAGATTTTGAAATATATTTCTCATAATTTTTTACATGGACAATTAAGTTTTCACATTAATTTACCTAAATATAAAGTTTGATTTTGAAAATCTTTAAAGTTTACAAGAAAAATAATCAAGAGAAAGTGAATAGTGCTTGATCACTATTCAAGACAAATGAATAGTGTTGACCACTATTTGCATATCAATAACATTCAGTGATACTAGCAAACCATAACTATTTTTCATGAATATTTATGAATTTTATGATTACTTTTTACACTATGTTGACTAATAATGTGGCTATATTTAGATTTTCACTTAAAATATTTAATGTTAGATGTGGAAAAGACCACAGAAATGAATAATCAGAGATCATAATTTCTAAGATACAAGAAATAACTGGTGATGTCATGTAATTGATTGGGTGAAATATAATTTCTTTGTTTTATTGCAGGATATTTCTTACATGCTTTTCTTATATTTTTCTTCAGTTATTAACATTATTTTAATTTTTGTTACATTGAACCAATTTGACTGTAAAATAATTCAATTTTTAGAAGCCAAATTAAAACAACTCTGATTACTGCACATTAATACGTTTATGAAAGGCAACAGACTAGATCCATATTTAATAAATGAAATGACTCAAATTTTTGCACCAGGTGGCCAATAAGAAAATTGGCCAACTAAAAGGTTAAGCATCATTACAATAATTATAGAATATAAGGCTCACCAGTGAAATTTTAAATTTTGGTTAATATTTGTTACTATATAATATAGAAATCACACATATAGTATTAAAGTTTAGTCTATTTATTTAAATTATGTACAGCTCAATAGCAATTAAAATATACTCAAAGTTTTAAATTTTACTAGTAAGTGCTGAATATATTTCCCGTTACTTATAAAGACACTCAATGCATTTAATATTGCATATTTTAATCAGCTTTTATAATAATTTTTAATTTATATAAGATTTAAAATGAGACTGTAATTGTTTCTGCCTTATTATATATATGATTAGTTTAATCCTTAATAATGGTCATAGATAAATTTGTCCATAATGCTGCTTTCAATAATTAATAATAGTTCTAACACAACTGAAATAAAACAACTATATAAAAATAATAAATATTTTCTTTATTGAACTGTTTCTGCCCTATATTAGGGCCTTTTCAAAATACACTTTTCTAATATAATCACATGACCCTTATATCTATCAATACTCCCCCTAACATTCATTTTACATAATCATTTCATAAGCAAATATTTTATCTAGCGCTGTGCTTGCAATTATATTTCATTCCAATATCAGCCTTTCAAGCTAATTGAGCACGCACCTTTTGAGTGTTAAATAAATGAATACTCTCTTCTTCAATCCAAGATATAGTATTTATGCAGGAATAAAAAGAATCCCTCTTATTCCGCATGCTCAATTAGCTTGAAAGGCTGATATTGGAATGAAATATAATTGCAAGCACTGCACTAGATAAAATATTTGCTTATTTACTCATAATTAAGTTTCAGTAAGAATGATGTTTAGTAAATTCTAAGTAATTACACCGACGTCATTCAGCCAAAAAACATCGTAAATAGTAATTTAAAGTGAGAATCTACTCACACTCTCTTTAACAGTTCTTCAGATTTGCTCATATAAAAGAATTTGAGTCGTAGGAATAAGAGGGATTCTTTTTATTCCTGCATAAATACTATATCTTGGATTGAAGAAGAGAGTATTCATTTATTTAACACTCAAAAGGCGCATGCTCAATTAGCTTGAAAGGCTGATATTGGAATCAAATAATCATTCCATATAATCCCACAATCTATTTACACACACACATATATATATATACCCCCCCCATTTTTATACATATTATTTTTATACAATAAATAAAATTACATTAAATACAATTCAATAATTGTATACATATATTATGCACCATAAATTATATATATATTATTTTACATTAACACCATTAAATTAATTATATACACATACTTTATACATTAAACCAAATTATATATCATTTCTCATATATTTCTACTAACCATATTTTCAAATATAACCTTATTTATTTATAGTTAACTAATTATTTACATTAACTAATTATTTACATATATCATATATATTAATTTTAAAAATAAAAAAAAAACTTAATCATATATTAAATTTTTCAGTTATATATTAATTTAAAAAACAACAACAAAAAAAACAAATCAATTATATATTAAATTTTCCATTTATCCTTCAATGCTCATTTACTACTCAACTTTGCAGGTCCTTTAACTAAATTAACACATTTACTCATATTCTTTTGAATATATATACTGTCTCATAGTATTTCCTTTTATTATAATCTTTAACATATTTTATAACTTCCATGTCTTCAATACATTTCATTTTATGACCAGTATTCAAATAATGAACTTACACTCCTGAATTCATATGCTTCCTATCAATAGTCCTATTATGCTCTTTTCCCCTTTCTATTGCTGTTTTCCCCATTTGACCTATATATATATATATATATATATTGGTAGGAGTTGTAGTAATATATATATATATATATATATATATTACTACAACTCCTACCAATTATTTTATATACCAATCCTATTTTACTTCCTTTAGGATTCCCTCTTTTCATATTTGATATCCATTTTTGATTATATTAGAAAAGTGTATTTTGAAAAGGCCCTAATATAGGGTGAAAACTGGTTCAATAAAGAAAATATTTATTATTTTTATATAGTTGTTTTATTTCAATTGTGTTGGAACTATTATGATTAGTTTAAATATGATTTAAAATTTCATCTAATGCTTTAATGTTTTAACATCTTCATAATTTAAAAATAAAATATCGCTTACTAAGCAGCTGGTGACTTGTTTTACATGATCACCAGATATTTAAAACTCTATCATATCTAATAATACTAAATTAGAGATAAAAATATTAGTGATATGAAAATTAATTTATTTCATTTTCTGTTACACAGTGGTATATTAAGAAACATTACAAGTTTTAAATTATATGTGTGTGAGTGTGTGTGTGTGTGTAAAAGATTAATTTCAATATTTAAATACTATTGTATATAATTTAAGGGTTTACAAATAAAATAACAAAATTTTAAAAAATTTCAATGAAATCTGGCTATAATTTGTCTTACTGTGTTCATGGTTCCAGTGGAATTAGACATTTGACTCACTACCATAGAACTTCTAACATTTTTTGTAATTCGAATTTCATCCCAGGAAACTTTCCAATCCAAGACATTCCATTCAATTTCATTGTGAAATTTTCTGTTGACAAAAATAAAAAAAAATTTAGTATAATACTATATTATTAAACATCAGTAATATTACTACTCCTTTTTATTCTAGTTTCAAATTCAACAGACATTAGATAGCAGAGCAACCATAGTGAAATAACTATTTTCGACTAAGGTGTAATGAATTTTATTGTTGTTGTTTTTTTGTATTAGTAACCACTTCTTACTCTTATCTTAATGCTCAACATTTTAATTTAAAAACTTCAAATATCATAAGGTTTTAAGGCCAGGGTAAAATTATTGTACAACTGTATAGAACTAACCCTAGGCTTTTAATTGTATATTATGGTGACCTTAATTATAAGAAATACCTTTTTTATTTTTTACTAAAAAGATGAGAAGTATATGTCCTAAACATTTCATACTTTACCTGACTAAAAGTCACCTGAAATGTGAATTAATTTTTGGGTTGAAGCAAATTTAACAGTTGGATGGGTCAGATTAATTTATTTTAAGATTTTTGTATGTTATAAAATTAAAATTGTGTGATGATTATTCCAAATAAGTATTTTTGATGTTCATCAATCATAGAAAAATCTGTTGCCTGATTATACTAGAAAGTTTATTATCTAACCAGTGCCAAAGTAAAATCAGATTGTTCAGGATTTTAAAATATAATTTATCATTAATAGTTTTTGTGTAGCCAAATTAACTCAATTGATCTGGATGTTTATTACTTTCAGGTTCAAATCTGAGTGGTACCTTGATTTTTTTTTAATGACTAAGAATATTCCAAAAAATAGTTTTTCAGATAGCTGGCCGATAATCAATTGAGTTATTTAACCTAAATATAAATGAATATTTAACCAAAATATCATATTTATATGAATGTTGATATGTTGGTTATAAAAACATACTTGTAATATGACAAAAATTTTATTACTTATATAAAAATGTTTTGTTTTTGTTTTTTTTTAAAAAAAGGAAAAGTTTTGCATTTCTATACTAAACGTTTGTCTCAAAATATCGATAGAAAAAGTATGGTGCAAATAGTTCTTTATAATCAAATAAATATAAATCAGTAGTGAATTTAAATTTATTATATATTTATTTCATTTTTAGCAATATTTATTAAAAAATTAAATAATAAAAATATAAATAATTTTTGAGCACAGATGGCGCAATGAAATTTGGCCACTTAGGAATAAATATAAATGACCAATAGAGTGGCACGTCCACTGGATCCTAATGCTCACAGTCTGGAAGGAGAACTTCCTATAAAAAGTATTTGCTACTGAAGATTGGACACTCTACTAAGAAGAAGGACCTGGACTGGCTTTCTTACCCAGCGAATCTCCGCTGAAGGTGCAAAGGAGAGATCTAGGCAAAATTAAAGGCCATCTTGGTCTATATTATTGTTTGTTAGTAAGCCTCATGACATAGGTAATTATATGGTAAAAATACTTGTATAAATTTTGTATTATATTTTATTACAATAATTAATTGTAAATAATTATTCACTGTAACCTTTTCTAATTTGTCATTAAATAGTTTAACCCAACTGTCATCCTGAGAGTTCATTTCTTTTTTTAACATATCATCATCATCAACCATTATCAATCCACTGCAGGATGAAGGTCTCTCCAAGTTTAATTCATATTCTCCAATCTTTTGCTTTTCTTCTCCACAACACCCCTGCACACTTTCTTATTTCATCCATCCATCTCACACGTGGTCTCTTTCTGGGTCTTTTACATTCTCTTGGAATCCAGTTTAAAATTTCAATTGTCCATCTATTATCATCTCTTCTAGCAACATGTCCAGCCCAACTCCACTTCAATCTTTTATTTTTTTCAATGATGTCATTAACACCTGTTTGTTCTCTTACCCATACATTGCATTTTCGATCTCTTCTTGTTACTCCCAACATACATCTCTCCATACTTCTTTGAGTAGTCTGAAGTCACTGTATTGCTCTTCTATTAAGTGTCCAAGTCTCAGATCCATAAGTAAGAACTGGTAAAACATATTTGTTAAAAACCTTCCTTTCAAACACATAGGCATATTTTCTTTTAGTATTAAATTATTTCTACCAAAAGCACTCCAACCAAGTTTAATTCTATAATTAATTTCCTCCATTATGTTTCCATCTGTATTAATAATCTGACCAAGGTATTTATAACTGTTAACTTCTTCTAATTCATCATAATCAATGATAAATGCTTGTAGAGGAATTGGCAATCCTCATTGTTTATAATATAGGCTTTTATCATATTTATAGCCCCAGATATCCTCTTTGAAGCCTTAAAGGAACTGAACAAGGTAAATTTGTGTCTATTGTATATGTATTTGTTGTTGCAGCTATTATTACTATATGATTATTCAAATAATAAACGAACATACATCAGCCATTGTAGTGATTTACTGACTTTCTTACTTTTGAATTTAAAATTAATAAACATCATAATTTTTGTTCTCCGTTACTTGATAGTTCTTAACTGAAATATCAATTGACTTTTCAAAGTCAGAAAAAATGTTTGTGAAAGATTTTTTTACAGATATTTACCATCATAACACAAAAAATTAAATTATAGCTCTTATTTTTACGAAGCTGCAAAGTCAATAGCCAAGGATTTGGTTTGGTAAAGGCAGAAAATACTAAAAATTCTCTAAGCTGCCATTCAATAATGACCATTATTTAAGTATATACAATTTTAGATCACTTTCACATGATCGAAGACTGCATATATTGGAAGAACTGTCTAATACCAATTGGGATGATGAAAACTTTAAAACAAATTTATTCGAAAAATAGTTAAAGTAATCGTGAACTTATAATAAAGCACAAAATTGGAAGTACAAGTAGAATGCGATTCATTATAAATAAATAAGTGGAAAAACAACTTTATGGATATTGATAATATATCAGTGAATGTTTCAAGATTAGTTATTAAATTTAATAGAAGATATCAATGCAGATAATTCAAATTCATATTCCAACAAGTTCTCAATGTGATAGAAAAAGTAGAGGGTTTCTATATAAATGTACAAAATGTTTTAATCTGACTAAACAATATTTTTAAATTATTATGAGAGACTTTAAGGATAAACAATTAAAAAATAAAAATATTGTAATAGAGATAAAAGAGGAACTGGATTTGTGGGTTTCCATGAAATTAAAATATTTATAGTATTAATACTTTCTTTGAAAAAAATGCTAAACGCAATGAACATAAAAGCAGAACTGATTTGTATTTTGACTAATAAAAAATATTTATTTTAAGATCGTAATGTTTTTAAAATTTAGCACAGGAAATGATCATTGATTAGTAATATGTAAGATTCACATTAATGCAAAACTAAAGATACACAAACTATTATTACAAATTGGTATCCCTAATGTTTAAAAATAATCCAGTGAATTTAAAACAGATCTTTCAATCATTTTAAAACATTAATAAATTTTAAAATAGCTAAGATTTCATTGAAATCAACGAGAAGATAACTGATATTATCGAGATTTGCAAGAAAGATAGCTGGAACAAAAAAGCAGCAATTTTCCCATAAATCTATTGAGATAGGACAGTGTATGAAAAAAGGGGGGAATATGACAATTTTAAAAATATATTAAGAAAATTTTATCTAAATATTGTAGAATATTGGTAATGATGATATAAGAAAATATGATGGTAAATTGGCAAAGAAAGTTATAGAAGAGAATAAAAATCTTAAAAGTGCAAAACAACAGCTTGGTATCAGAAACAAGAAATAAGATGGAACTATTTTTAAAAAGAGAAATGACATCATGAAATGTGTAGAAGAATTTTATAAAAAAAATTATATAGTAATAAAGAACAAAGAAAACAAAATATTTTAAATGAAGAGACAAAGTGTGCAATTAAATCTGAATAAGGGGAAAGCTCAAAGAAATTATGAAAATATTATATTTTAAAAGAAAGAAATAAAGAAACTGTTGGCAAATTACATACCTAATGTTTAAATAATGTAGAGTTTTTATATGATTAGAAAAATGCTATAGTATTTAGTATTTTTTAAAAAAAACTGTTTAAGAAAAGATATTATAAATTATAGGACTATCAGTCTTTTTATCACTTCTGTTCAAAGTCTTTGCCAAGATTATTACCATTCGTTTATAGAAAACTTTAGCTTCTAATCTAACAAAAAACAAGCTAGATTTAAAAGGGATTTTAATACAGTAGATCACATTCAAGAATTGAGAGAAGTTATAGACAGAACCATGAATTTTTAGATTGTGAACGGTTTTTGATTCTATATGTATTTTCAGATGATGATTAAACTTTTAGATTATCAATATATAAACAAGATATTAAAATATTTTCAGGTGTTTTATAACAGTGTAACACAATGATTAGGTTATATAATGAAACTAAGAAGATTAACATTGAGAAAAGAGTAGGACAGAGTAATGCTATATTTTCAGACCTTTTCCAGAAGTTTTATAAAAAGTATTTTCTGCATTAAAATAGGAACTATAAGGAAGTAAACATGAAAGTTGATTATTTTGTCATCTAAACTTTGCATATGGTGTGATAGTTTTATGCATAATGCTTAAAGACTTCAGAAAATTTGCAAGAGTTATTAACGGAAAGTAAGAAAGCAGGATTAAGAAAATAAACACTGATAATTATGAGTTAACAACTATAAATATCTTGGTTATATTATTAATACAGATAGAAATATATGAATAAAATTACTAATATAATTAAACTTGGATGGAATGTATTTGGTAGAAATAACTTAATATTAAAAGGAAATATGCCTATGACTTTGAAAATGAATGTTTTTAATAGATGTGTTTTACCAATAGTTGTTTATGGATTTGTAATTTGGTCACTTCATGGAAAAGCAATAAAGAAACTTCTGACAATTCGATGACATATGGAAAGATGTGTGCTAGTAATAACTAGAAGAAATAAAAGTAGAATAGAAGTATAAGAAAACAAACAGATATCACTGAGATCACTAAACAAATTAAGAGATTGAATCTGGATGAACACATTTGGGAGAAGGGATGAAAATGTAAATACAATTGAAATTTTAAGTTGAATTCAGATAAAAAATATAGAAGACTACATCTGAAATAGATATATGAAATAAGAAAGTTTTCTGGTATTATGTGGAGAAGAAAAGCTATGGAATGGAAAAAGGATTAATATTAGAGATATTCAATTTGAAGTAGATTAAAATGGATTAAATGATAACGATGATGCTATATATGCATTCTAGATAGAATGCATATATATATATATATATATATATGTGTGTGTGTGTGTGTACTTTAATTTATATGCAGACATGTGTAAATATAAGTTACTCTAGAATCTTTCACGCTGAAATTGTGAAAAAATACCATTATCTTATAAGACTAATCAGTTGTTGATTAGTGAAAACTTTTATGATTTTTGACCTAATTTATCATCCATCTAATTATTCCTTTTCTGAACAATAATTCAATGGTGAACAACATTGAGTACAGGTGAGATATCTAAAAAAATTCTTAACTTGTTTGAAAATTATTAATTATTTTTAAAAACTGCCCATGCTTCATCAAAATTAACCATAGATTAGATGCCTAAAAAAATTCTAAACTTGTTTGGAAATCCTTAATTATTTTTTAAAAAATTTATGTTTTATCTAAATTCAAATATGTAGATTGCATTTAAAATATTTGACTATAATATAAAAATATTGGGATTACAATTATTTGTTCAAAACTAATTATGTATAAATGAATTGACTTGATCCAGCATTGATTTGATTAAGCTGACACAACAGAGGTAATGCTTTCAGACCCAATTTCAACATAATCAACCTTCTATTTAGCAGAAAGAATATCTACATAGTGAATATATACATATATATTGTAACCATTATATTGACAATACCAAAGTTACATAGTGATACCTTTGGTAACCAATGCATATGTGTTTATATACACACATATATATACACATGTACATACATGTAGAATCGAAATAAAGAAGGGAGAAATGAAATATACCTGGGCTAATATATTCATTAATTACTTTTCTCTTTGTTTCAAAACAAATAGTCTTTATAAATTCATTGTGGAGATGATCCCCAAAAATTTATAAATAAAAAAAAGTTTTTTTTATGTAAATGAAGTCAAAAAGGTAGAAGTGAGATAGATTTCTCTCTCTCCCTATCTCTATCTTTCTTTCACTCTTGATAGAAGTAAATCAGTAAACAAAATGAATTATTTATCAAGTTAAAACTATACAAGAAATGTAAATTTATAACTACTTTAATTTATTAAAAGTGATAAAAATGCTTTTTTATATTTTGGATTTTTATCATATAGCTCATTAGTTCTTATCCTTAGAGAAATGCCCAGTATCTTCCCCATCAACTAATAAAAACTGTTAAAGGCAAATGGAAATCTATAAAAGAACTGCCAAGAAGATCTGTTTAAGAAGAAATAAAATACTAACACTACATGTAATGTCATTTAATGTTCTGTTTAATGAAATGTAAAGGAAGAAGCCAGACTTTTAAGCTACATATTAAGCTAATCTAAAGCAAGAACTTTTAATGTTTTTATATTGTTTTCTTTTGAATATTCAAATAAATAAAAAAAATATTGAACTCTCAAAAAACAAAAGTGTGAAACGCTAAAATTTGAAACAGTTAAAATTAACATTATCGTTTATTTAATATAAACTAGAAGAATAAAATATTTAGAATTTAAATCGTTCACTAAACAAATTATAAGATTATTCATTCAGAATAAAGTGGATAAAACTATTTCTAGAAATTGTTACATAAAAATTAATAATAATATTTATTATATCTGAGATGTTATTATGTAAAGTTGCAGAAAAGAATACTTAATCTTATGTTATAATCTCTGTCTTAAAAAGAATTCAAGAAGGAAATCTCTAATGAAGATGCTATTAATTTGTTTTATTATTTACTTAATCTTTTTTATTCATTAATAAATTTTTATTATTTACTAAGTTGTTTATTGTTATTTTATGCCTAATATGAAGCTAGTATAGAATAAAATACTTTGCTATTTTATAAAATACACAAATTAGTTAAACTTAATTAGCATATTACTATAATACTTTTCATGACATATTAAACACTTTCTATTAAAAATATATAATTAGTGCCAGACATGACTTGTAGAAACAAAAAAAACCATATTTCTGAGAATATGCTCTCCAATGTATGACATTCAGAATGTGCAATAGTAGAAGCAAATGTATGTTTGTATATAGAATGAGCCTTACTTAATCAACTATTCATTTCATCTCATTATATTTTTATCATTCTGTTTTATCTCCTTCCTTTGATTTAATTATCATTACATAAATTAACTCAAATATCCTATTTGGATAAAGAAGAAAAGTTAAAGAATGTGATATATATATATATATATATATATATATATATATATATCATCATCATATATATATATATCATCATCAACCATTATCAATCCACTGCAGGATGAAGGTCTCTTCAAGTTTAATCCATCTTCTCCGATCTTTAGCTTCTCTTCTCCACAACACCCCTGCACATTTTCTTATTTCATCCATCCATCTCACATGTGGTCTCTTTCTGGGTCTTTTACAATCTCTTGGAATCCAGTTTAAAATTTCAGTTGTCCATCTATTATCATCTCTTCTAGAAATATGTCCAGCCCAACTCCATTTCAATCTTTTAATTTTTTCAATAAGGTCAGTAACACCTGTTTGTTGTCTTACCCATACATTGCGTTTTCGATCTCTTCTTGTTACTCCCAACATACATCTCTCCATACTCCTTTGAGTGGTCTGAAGTCTCTGTATTGCTCTTCTATTAAGTGTCCAAGTCTCAGATCCATAAGTAAGAACTGGTAAAACACATTTGTTAAAAACCATCCTTTTCAAACACATAGGCATATTTCCTTTTAGTATCAAGTTATTTCTACCAAAAGCACTCCAACCAAGTTTAATTCTATGATTAATTTCCTCCATTATGTTTCCATCTGTATTAATAATCTGACCAAGGTATTTGTAACTATTAACTTCTTCTAATTCTTCATAATCAATCTTTATTTTCATATTTTGAGCAAATCGATTAAACATTACTTTAGTCTTTTTAACATTTATCTTTAGTCCTACTTTTCTACTTTCATCTGCTAACTCCTGCAACATTTCCTGCAGCTCTGAAGCATTATTTGCAAAAACAACTACATCATCTGCGAAATCTAAATGACTTAAATACTCTCCATTTACTTTCACTCCTTTAGTTTCCCATTTTAATCCACAAAATACTTCTTGCAGCACTGCTGTAAAGAGTTTTGGAGATATGAAGTCACCTTGTTTTACACCTTTCTCAATGTTGATTTTTCCAGTATCATTATGTAATCTAATTGTTGCTGTTGCATTTTTATAAATATTTTTTAAAATATGACAATATCCTGGATCTATACCTTGATGATCCAATGCTTTAATCACTGAAGAAATGTGTATAGAATCGAATGCCTTTTCATAATCTACAAATCCAAAACATAATGACAACTCATATTCGTTTGTCCTTTCTATGACTTCTCTCAATACCTGGATATGATCTATTGTACTAAAACCACTTTTAAATCCAGCTTGTTCTCTTGGTTGGTGGAAATCCAAAGTTCTCTGTAGACGAGTTGTAATTATCTTGGTAAAAATTTTATATAAAACTGATAAAAGGCTGATAGGTCTGTAATTTCTAATATCTTCTTTATCACCTTTTTTAAATATTAATATTATTACTGCATTCTTCCAATCTTCCGGTACATCTTTATCATTTAGACATTTGGTATATAACTTTGCTAAAATTGTTTCTATTTCTTCACCTGCTTCTTTTAATATATCAATTATAATTCCATCATTTCCTGGAGCCTTTTCTTTCTTCATACATTTAATTGCATGTCTCACTTCTTCATTTAAAATTCTGGGCAATTCGGAAGATGTAATAGATATAGGAGGTACTTGTTCTTTATTACTATATAATTCTTGATAAAAATCTTCTACCAATTTCATGATGTCATCTCTCTTTTTAGTAATAATTCCATCTTTTTTTCTTATTGCAGATATAAATTTCCTTCCAATACCAAAATGTTGTTTAACATTTTTGAGACTTTTATTTTCTTCTACAGCTTTCCTTGCTATTTCACAGTTATACTTTCTTATATCATTTTCAACTCTTTTCCGTACCATTTTACAAAATTCGAGATATTCAATTCTTTTTAATACATCATTTTTGTATATCTTCATATTCCTTCTTTTCTTCATAAATTCTCTAGTCTCAGTAGTAATTTTATTAGTCAATTGCTGCTTTTTTCTACCAGCTATGTTTGTTGCAGTTTGTAAAAGTGTATCAGTTATTTTCATATTAATTTCATTCAAATCTGTATCATGTTCAAAATCTCCTAACACTTGAAACCTATTTGTAAGTTCTAATTTAAATTCATTAGAATGTTTCTGAAGATTAGAAATATCAACTGTAAATATTGTTTTTCTTAATAATTTTTGTCTCTCTAGTTTTACATTAACACGTAACTTACACCTTACTAATCGATGATCACTTCCTGTGTTAAATTTATTAAGAACATTACAATCTTGAAATATGTATTTTCTGTTAGTCAAAATATAATCCAATTCTTCTGTACCTTCATTTGGATGCTTCCATGTCCATTTCCTTTTAACATTTTTCTCAAAAAATGAATTCATAATATAAAGTTTTTTTTTTCTGCAAACTCCACAAGTCTATGTCCTCTCTCATTTCTATTACCATAACCAAAATTACCTACAGCAATTTTATCTTTCATTTGTCTACCAATTCTAGCATTAAAGTCTCCCATAACAATTTTAAAATGTTGTTTACTCTGATCAAAAGCCTTTTGTACATCCATATAAAAATCTTCTACTACTTCATCACTATGAGAACTTGTTGGGGCATAAACCTGAATTATTTGCATTTGGTATCTGCTATTAAGTTGTATAACTAATCTTGCCACTCTGTCCGATACACCATTAATCTCCACAATATTGTTCTTCCACTTTTTATTTATAATGAATCCTACTCCACTTGTATTTCCAATATGTGTGCCTTTATAATAGAGTATATGTCCACTTTTTAAATCAATTGTTTCTTCTCCTTTTCTTCTAACTTCACAAAGTCCAATAATGTCCCATTTAATATAAGACAGTTCTTCTTCTAATTCTTGCAATCTTCCTTCACTTGAAAGTGATCTGCAGTTGTAAGTACCTAAATAAAAAGTCGTCATCAAATGGCAGCCTGGGTCTGCAATCAGGGGATTCTTAGCACCCTCTGCCTTTGGCCACCAACCGCTGCCTTGGTTGGTGACTTTACAGCCTCCTGGGAATAAGGGCCATGCTTTATTTTTGTCTGTCATAATTGTATATATGTATTGGAAAAATATTTATCATTTACACAAACATTCATTCTGCCTTATCAGGCACTGAGAAGAAAGACCACGGTGTTTCTTGATCTTAAACTCAGAGGTAAAAAGCCAATAAACTTACCATGCTGGCTAATGCGTGTTGGTGAGCAGCCCATCCATGTTCGTATACTATATGAATAATCACATAGTAATAACAGCTGCAATGACAAGAACGTATGGAGTGGACATTAGGAATTTGCCCTGCTCGGTTCGTTTAAGGCCTCCAAGAGGAATCAAAGGATCTCCTTTCAGTTAATAGCAAACTCCTTTCTGCAGCCTATATATATATATATATGTTTGTGTGTGTGTGTGTGTGTGTGTGTGTGTAAAATAGAGAAGATATTTTTTGTTTGGAAAAAAACATAAACTGAAAGGCAAGATTGATTGAAATAGGGGAGATCTGTATAATATTGTACTGGGGTGGGGACTTATGGAGCTATTTATTTATAAAATAATTAGAAAGTGGCAATAGATTGGCTCAGCACAAATACATATATACAAGAGCAATAACTAAAAAAGAAGGCAGCTCTGTATTTGCTGACCATCAGCAGGATCTCAACCACAGATTTGAGCCCTCCAAGGCTGATATTTTATGTACGGAAAGAAACGATATCACGAGGAAGGTTAAGGAAGCTTGTTTCATCACCAGCGATGCCAAATCAATAAACAGAAGAGACACTTGTTTTGCCATTTCTAAAAAATGGATGATATAGGAGGCAATTTGCATATAAATAATAATCTGAAAAAACTATGAATATGAAGCAACAAGGGCTCTGAAAGCGCTAAGTCTGTAAATTAGAATATATTTTAAAAAGCCTACAAATTATTACATAAAAAATTTCACCGCAACGCATCAGCGTATTGTTAAAAAAAAAGAAATGAAAAAAGTGCTAAATATTTATATAGACACTAATTAACACAGCTGAAGAGAAAAAAACATTGACCAACAAATAAATATGGATTCATCTAATACTGTAGACATGCAACCAATAAAATCAGAGATTTAATAGATAAGGAAAAGACAAATGTGCAAATGCCAAGAGAGCAAAAGCCAATTGCACCCACATTGAAAATGTTATTAGTAAAAATGAAAGCAAAAATGTATCAAACCAAAGAAGCAATGAAAGAAGAAGATTATAGAAGAGATAAAATAATGCTCAAAAAATGAAAGCAAAAATGAACCACAATCAAAAAAAAATTGCACATAGAAATCAAGAAAATGCATAATAAAATGTAACAAAATCATGAAGTAATAAAAGAAATGGTGGAAATAGTCCAATATAAAAATACAGCTAGAACACCATCATCACAAACTTTCAGAAAAACATTAAGTATTCTGTATGGACCCAATACTATATCAAACTTTAGACATTATGAAAAACTTTGTCTAAAGCTGGCCAAAGTAGAAAATCATTTAACTTTCTTATGTAAATGTAAATCGGAAGGGATAATTCCTAAAGGTTTGCAACTAAAACCTCCAATTCACTCTCAGAAAGCTAAGAAAATTACTCAGAGAGCAAGTGAAGCTCTATTAAGAGAAAGAATAAATGCTCAAAGGTTTTCTAAGTACCAAACAATGCATTCAATTAATAATGTAGAATGTCTTCTAAAAAATAAACTTACTGATGATGACTACATGAGAGTTTTTCAAGCAGTAAGAAGATCATATTTTATATTACATGGAAAAATAAAAGAATGTCATAAGAAGAAACTTGCTAACCTACATGGGCATATCAAAAATCATAATGTACCAAGCAATGTAACAGCTTATCTGTGAGAAATCTAAGTTCTAAACATCTAACAGATACTGAAACTTCTGTTCTTGAAAGAGGATTAAACTTTGCTATAACACCATCTAATATCCCCTTATTAGATATAATGGCAGCCACTGAGGAAGTCACTCAAAAATTGCCTTTAGAAGAAGCAGCAGAATTACGCTGGAGAATAAAAAGAACACTTGACAAGCAACAAAAATTGCAGTCAAACATAGCCTATGGGGAGAGGTTAGCAATTAAATCTCTCAAAGCAGATAAATCTATAATTATTCTCCCTGCTGACAAAGGCAATGCAACAGTTGTAATGGATGCAACTGATTATGACAACAAAATACAAGAACTCCTCACAGCAGGCCAATATAGAAAAGTGGCAAAAGATCCGATACCAAGTACGGAAACAAAATTACAAGCATTTCTCAGAAAGCATCGCAAGTACTTCACAGATTCAGAAAAGAGTAAAATAACATCATATTTCAGCAAAATTCCTCATCTTTATGGTCTACCTAAAATCCATAAGAATTGTGTTCCATTACAACCTATTGTTAGTTCTAGAGATTCACCTTGCCAGAATTTGGCAAGATTTCTTCTCAAAGTTCTAAATCCTTTGGCATGCAAGACCCAATCATTTGTCAGGGATTCTAGACACTTTGTAGAATTAATCAAAAACATGAAAATTGAAAGAACTGACTTACTGGTAAGCTTTGATGTGGAAAGTTTATTCACAAATGTACCATGTGAAGAAGCATTGTCTATTGTAAAGAAAAGATTAAATGGTGATAATCGTTTACAAACCAGAACAGCTCTTCCTATTGATAGCATAATGGAACTAATAACATTCTGTATAAAAACAACCTACTTTCAATATAACACAGAATTCTTCCAACAAAATCAAGGAATGGCTATGGGCTCACCATTGTCTCCCCTGATTAGCAATATTTACATGGAAGAACTTGAAACCACAACCATAAAAACTACTCCTTATCCACCTAAAGTTTGGCTTCACTATGTGGATGATACATTTGTTGTATGGCCACATGGTGAAGCATTGGTACAAACTTTCTGGACACACATCAACAACATATCCCCTTCAATTAAATTCACAATAGAACCAGAACAAGAACAAAAATTGGCATTCTTAGATGTTCTTGTGACAAGACTCCCTCATGGCAAAACACATACAGGAAAATACCTAACCTATACATCTAATCACATCAGAAACACAAAACATGGAGTTATACTATTACTGTGGAACAGAGCAAAAGAAGTTGTTCAGAAACTGGCGATTTGGAAAAAGAAAAGATCTATATAGAACAAACTCTTAAGAAAAATAGTTACCTATCAGCTGTTATTAAGGAAACATTAAATAAACAACAAAAAGAACCATCAAGAGAAAAGACAATTATTGGTACTGTAGTGTATCCATACATTCCTAAAATAGCAGACAAATTAAGGAAAATCTGCAATCAGTATAACATCAGAACAGCTTTCCAGAGCCATACCACACTACGAGGAATTCTAACATCTACAAAACCTAAACTTGAAATGCTGCAAAAAAACTGCATCTATGAAATACCATGTGAATGCGGAAGAACATATATTGGTGAGACCAGTCATCCCATTCAAAAGTGCTTGCAAGAACATAAACTGATGATTAGAAGAACAGATGTGTCTAAGGTAGCAAACCATATATGGACCAATGAACATACGTTCGATTGGGAAAATACAAAAATATTGGATAAAGAAGAAAAGGTACAAAGAAGAAAATTTAAAGAAGCTGCTCACATGACAATGGCAAAAAATCCCATAATCCAACCTAGTGTGACTATACATAATGTATGGAAACCACTAATCAACTTTGCTCTGAGGAAAAAGTGGAGAAATCAGGAGGGACCTCATAGATAAGTATATGAAATTACTACATACTGTTGCCTTTGGCAAGATGGCTCAGTTGATTAGAGCATTACCTTAAATTTCAATAATCAAGAATCTAAGGACACAGGTTTGAATCCATGCTAGTACTGTCACTGGTCAGGCCAGCAACACCTGAAGAAAAGGGGAGAAAAATACCTCTCGAAACATTGTGCATATACTAACCTGTTTGCTGTGATATTACTAACAGTTAGTGCATATACTAACCTGTTTGCTGTGATATTACAAACCTTTGTTTGCTGTGATATTACTAACAGTTGGTGCATATACTAACCTGTTTGCTTTGATATTACTAACAGTTGAATGCATTTGGAATATTTAACTAAAATTAAACTTTTCTAAAGACATTCAACACACATATTAGATGATGGAAATAGTCCAATATAAAAATATAGCTAATAAAAAAAAATGTATATTCAAAATACAGTATAAATAAAGTAAAATCAAAAAGAAACTAAAGAAGTGTACGTTCTAATTAAAAAAGAAATAAATGAAACATTTCAGGGCATGGACAATAATATAATTATTCTGAGAGAAGAAATGATAAGGCAAATAAATGAACAAATCCAGGAAAAGATAGAATCCATATAGAAAGTTAGATGTGGATGTCCATAACATAATCCAGAAAGCCATTAGAACCTATCAAGATCATGTACAAGAAACATTTTTAAACTTGGAAGAAGAATACAGAGGCTGGAAGTGAAGGATGGAGAAAGATAAAGACACTTCAAATGGGGGATTCTTCATTAAAAAAAATGTTTGTTACTATTAATGACATGAAAGCTGATTATGATAAACTGAAGGAGACCATATAGGATAATTCAAGAAAAGCAAGAAGATACATTAGTTAAAGACCAACATAGTTCTTGTGAAAATATTAAATGTATCAATAAATTTTTGAAAATTTAAGCATTTAGATGTGATGTGAGAGAAAAGCCAAACAAGCATCTAGATAGACTAGAAAGCTATTTTGAGTTAAATCCATTGATTAAAAAAGCAACAATTTAAACAGATCAGCTAAGGAGTGGTGGAAATAGTTGATAAACAAACCAACTATTTATCCAGAATATAAAAAACAAATTCTAAGCAACTTTTAAACAGAAAACCAGAGGCTATAAAATACCAGATCATGCAAGAGAAATTTTGGATAAAAATGTATGAAACATAAACAATTCTTCAAAAAACAGGTCCCCAAATTACAAACATTTTCTGCATGTGGAATCACTGAAAGTCAAATAATAAGGATAATAAGGAGCAACTTATCTTTTAGGGTTGAATAGATGATTATAAGTACTGAGAGATGACTATTGAAAAGTTGCAGATTTTCTGAATGCTGTAACTATGAGTTACCATAATAAGAGTAAAGAAAGTTAGCTTTCTATAGTAGCCCAACCATTGTTTAAGAAAGATGAATTATGTATTGATAGTATAAAGGTTGATTATAATCAAGATACTAACCTATAAATGCCAGCCAATAAATAAAAGAAACCATAAAATTAGTTGTAGAACCAGAGTGATGCAATGCTTAAGGAGTTTAATTTGGGTCACAAACAGAAGTTTCTGTGAAGTAATCACCCCCTTTATCTCTTACAAAAAATGAAAAACAAACAGAAAGGTGTACACCCAATCAGAAAAGACAGGGAAATACACATCAGCAGAAGGCAAATAATAATGTCCAAAATGAAGAAAAAACAAGTAAAATATAAAAGACTGCCAAATCTATCTTCATTTTAGGCATATTTTGAAACAAGTGAAAGCTGATATTAAATAAAAATAAAGGATGGCTTGCTTTCGGTTCACATTGGATCAGTTGAAAAAATTAATGATTTGGGCAATGGAAAAAATATACAATGTGCTTTTTTAATAAAGAAATGCAAAATTCGAATATGACTCATCTCAAAAAGATTTGAATCTAGCAAATCATGCAAAATAGATAAATACTAGCTTATGATTAAAGCAAAAAAAATGTTTTCATTTTAAAAACTTTATTTGACAAACACGTCAAAAAATAATTATATAAAAAGTAATGAAATTGTGATTTAAGAAAAGAAATGGGTTGTTTCACAGTCCCATTGTCTCCTCTTGAAGGGAGAGAATATGTAACTATTATATTGGCAATGCCAAAGTTACGTAGTGATACTTTTGGAAACCAATGCATCATACTTGCACATGTACATATATGTAGGATTGAAATAAAAATGGAGAAATGAAATTTACATGAGTCGATATATTCATTTAGTTACTTTTCCCTTTGTTTCAAAATAAATAGTTTTTAGAAATTCATTGTGGAGATGATCCCCAAAAATTTATAAATAAAGAAAAGTTTTTTTATGTAAATGAAATTAAAAAGACAGAAATGAGATAGACACACACTCTCTCTCTTTCTCTCTCTCTCCCTTTCCCTCTCTCTCTCTCTCTCTCTCCCTCCCTCTCTCTCTCTCTCTCTCTCTCGATCTTGATAAAAGTAGAGCAGGAAATAAAATGAATTATGTATCAAGTTAAAACTATACAAGAAAAGTAAATTTATAACTACTTTAATTTATTAAAAATGATATAAATACTTTTTACATTTGGATTTTTTTGTAATATGTAGTGCTAGACAAAATTAAATAGCTTAGTAATTCTTATCCTTAGTGCAATGTCTAGTATCTTTCCTATCAACAAGTAAAAACTGCTTGAGATAAACAGTACTCCATAAAAGAACTGCTACAATAATCTGTTTAAGAAGAAATAAAATACTAACACTACATGTAATTGCATTTAATGTTCTGTTTAATGATACTTAAAGAAAGAAGAAACACTTGACAGACAGTGAGTAAGATAATCTAAAGCAAGAATGCTTAATGTTTTGTATTGTTTTCTTTTGAATATTCAAATAAACAAAAAAAGGAATTATTGAACTCTCAAAAAAAACAAAAGAGTGAAAAGGTGAAATTTGTAACAGTTAAAATTAACATCTTTTATTCAGATATGAACTAGAAGAATAAAACATTTAGAATTTAAATGGTTCACTAAACAAATTATATGATGATTCACCCAGAATAAAGTGGATAAAACTATTTCTAGAAATTTTTACAAAAAAATTAATGCTAATTTTTTTTATATTGCAGAAATGAAAAGACTTAAACTTGTGTTCTCTAATGAAGATGCTAATAATTTATTTCATTATTTACTTAATTTTTTATTCATTAATAAATTGTTTCATTATTTACTAAGTTGTTTATTTATATAAATAAGCATTTATTTTTATAGCGTCTGTATATAATTGTAATTACATTCATATCGGCCTTTCAAGCCAATTGTGCAAAACGCTTTGCGAGAGTTAAATAATAAATGAATACCCTCTGACCAATGCAAGATATAGAATTTATGCAGGAATAAAAAGAATCCCTCTTATTCCTACGACTCAAATATTTATATATGAGCAAATCTGAAGTACTGGCACAGAAGGTGTGACAATAGAACGGTCACTTTAAATTACTATATACAATGTCTGAATGAATGATGCTGATGAAATTTTCTAGAATTTACTAAATGTCATTCCAACTGAAACTTAATCATATATATAAATAAGCATTTATTTTTATAGCATCTGTATATTTTATGCTTATTATGAAGCAAGTGTAGAATAAAATACCTTGCTATTTTATAAAATACATGAATTAGTTATACTTAATTACCATATTACTATAATACTTTTCATGATATATTTAACACTTGCTATTAAAAATATATAATTAATGTCACACACAACTCATATAAAGAAACCCCAAATAACCCTGAGAGCATGGTCTGTGATGTGTAATGTTCGGGATGTGTGGTAATAAAAATAAATGAATGTTTGTGTTAGAGTGAGCCTTAGTTAATCAATTATTCATTTCATCTCATTCTGGTTCTTATCATTCTGGTTTATCTGCTTCCTGGGATTTAATTACCATTACTATATATATATATATATTGTAACGTTTTTCCTTTTGCTAGGCCACTATACGCCTCAAATTTATATTTGAGCGTGAGTTGATCAAGCTGTATCAAAAGAAAAAAGAAAGTTGTATTTCTTTTCCTAAAAAACACAGCTATATTTCCTGATCAAACTTTGCCTATTGATGGTTGATGATTATGCTATTGATGAGATCAGCTTTTAATTTATTTGATAGGCGCCAGGTCTTTTTATTCTAAAAAAGACCGCTGATATCTGTCGCCAGCATGTCTCGCAAATAAAAAAAATAAAATATTTTTAAAATTATTGGTCTTAGATTTTAAGAATCGGTAATTTTACGGTAAACTAGAATTATCTTTTTTTTAAGATTATTATTCCTGGGCTTATTCAAACATATTGGCAAAGGTAAATTACATTTTTAAATCTTATTAAACTACTAATAGATTTAATAATAAAAAATAATAACTATTATTAATAACGCACAAATGAAAATTGGTATTAGAAATATATTTATTCTAATAGATAAAAAATGTTTGAAATAAATTATTTATCAAATAAATTGGAGAGAATACACTTAATTCTGACGTGAAACATTAATAATAAAAAAATAACTGCTGAATAATTAATTACAAAGTTCTTGGTTAAATAAGAGTCTCTCATATAGAAAAATTAAAGTCACTATCGGGATTCTTTTATACGTATATTTTTACGAGTAGTTTTAAATAGTTAACTTTGTCACAATCAGGATAATTATTCTTACTGGTAAGTTTCATGAATTCAGTAGTAGATAACTATGCATAGTTTTTTGGTTATAATGAGCTCGGCCTTTTGGTTATTGCTTGATCTTGAGGTCCATTTCCCCAGTCGGTCACGAAGGCTTTTCCTGGTGTACATCCTTAGGTCCGATGTCTTCAGGAGCTCCGGTTCACTACGACATGCCGAATTCCTTCAGCGAAGAGCGATCTTGGATATATTAATGTTATCCAAGACCAACTAGAGAAACAAAATGAACAAGATGTCCTTCAAACTGATCTCTGCCTTTTATACTCTCTAGAGGCCCAGTTTTCCGACTTCTGCGCATATCTTTTGTTTGTCCAAATATCCGTTGATCTTATATATTCTTTATAAAATTTATGTTACAAAGTCTCTATTTTTTTCAGCATAATTCTGCCATCTTTAATTAGTTAAAATATTTTTACTTTTTCTTATCTAGATTGGTAATTTGTGTCTTTTGTTCTCTCCAATTCTAACTTTTATTTCTAATTACATAAAAAAAAACGAAAGAATAATTTAACTTTCATTGTACGTTATTTTTTTAAAAAAAAAATTAGTCAAAAAAAAATCTAAATTTACTTTTATTTTTTAGCTTCTACCAAATGCCAATATATTTGCAACGTATATAAATAAACGTTACAATATATATATATATATTCATTTCAATATCTTTTGAAAGTTTTGGAATTTTAAAGTTTGAATCCAAAATATTTTTGCCCAGTTAAGTTGTGATTGACCAAAATTGTTGTAAGTATAGACAATTGTTACTCCTGTTAATGCAAAAAACTAAGTTTGTAAAACAATGTGATGTTTGGATTAATAAAAAAAATTAGCATTTTGTAAACTTACCGATACAGAAAATATCCTACTAGTCCACAAGCAATTAAGCAAAAGGCAGCCAACACAAGAACAATTGTCAATGTATAATTAGGACCTGTTAACATATAAAGTTTTAGTTACAATATTATTTATACATATCTAGAAACAAATATTGAAAAATATTACATCACTTGTTGGTTAAATTTTTTAGTTATGCTGCCAGTTTTTCAATATCTCCAAATTAAACAGAGATAGAAAAAAGCTATGCCTCTTTTTAACTGCTTAATTAAGTTCTTTTAATTTAGTACTGTTAAATACCAAACAAAAATGATGAATGTATTAGAGATGTGATTTGAGCGAGTTAAAAAATAATAGCTTAACAAAAGGTCATTTTACCTTTTTTCATAGGTTTTTTTTTCTGTGTTGAAAGTGTTTTGAGTTATGACAAACATGCATATATTGGAATGATCTTTATTAAATTATTTTCATATAATCTATATTAAAATAAAATGGCATTTGTATTTTTAAAAATCAATACATTTTCAATTGCAGGCAAAAATCTATTTAAAAAATGAGATTATTAATTAGTATTCTTTAGTGATAAAGTATGACTTAAGATAAATTTAAATATAATAGTATAAACAACTTCTTATATTTATACACTGAATTTTATAACTCTTATTATCTAATCTGATCTCCCCAATATATATATATACACCTGGGTCTCATTTTATGTGGTAGATAGGTTCCTCAGTAAACACACACAAAAAAATCGCACAAAAATAGACTTAACTTACCTTGAAAAATGGGGGATACGTACTGTAATTTTCAAAAATTGCATAAAAGCAAAGCAACAACGTAAAATTACATTAAAATTCACTTAAAAAAAAATAAGGAAATAAAATATGACTAATAAAAAATTTCAAATTTGAAAAAAATTGATACAAGACAAACTTTTTTTCCTTTTTTATTAACTACAGTATTTAATTTTATTCAAAACAATATATTTTAATGTGTAATTTACATTTTTTATACATGAGCAGTATTTTAATCATTATCACTATTTGACGATATGCCGTATCGTTTGTAAACTAGTAAGAGATCAGATTCATCACAAGAGGAAATACAACTAGTGCCAACTTCATTTTTTTAATTGCTCTTATAGTGGATTTACCAAACTAAAATGTTTTCGAATTGCTGTTGATCCTTTCCATTTTGCTAAGCGATTTAAAATTGAAATTTTTGTTTCCAAAAAAATTCATTTTCTTGGGTGTTTTTTCTCTCCATTAGGGTAAACTAAAATTTTAAAATAAAAATAAGAACTTAGACTTATGATAATAAAAAGACACCTACTCACCACTGTTGGGCAAAATTTAATTGAAACTAACAATTAAAAATTATATTATTTTTGTCTTTAATTTTTTAATTTTCATTTCCATTTAAAAATCAAATTTCGTTGTTTCAGATCACATTACGTAATTTTTAAATTGTTAATTACAATTAAAAATCAAATTTTAATTGTCAAATTTAATTGTGCCCACCACTGTTACTCACCTTTTAAAAATAAACTTGTGGACACTAAATAATTAATTGATTGTGTACTCTTTTTTTTAAAAGCAAAAATAGAATGTGATTTAAAATACAAAAACAACAACATGCATAGTATAGGCATCTAAAATGTTTGAACAGATTTACATTATAATCTTGTAAAATTTAATGTGTGTATATAAAATGGGAAATCCTGATTTTAAGTGAATTATGAACTTCTTTATTGCATATAATCTATTACAGTACTATTATAAAGCACTGAAAATATTGAAATTATTAGATCGAAGTCGAACTCCAATAATGTGCTATTACTTTAAATATGATGTGCGAGTGTATGAAATTTATAATATTTAAAGTAATAGTGCATTATCAGAGCTCAACTTCTGATCTAATAATTTTTATCACATAAAAGAAAACTGCATGCAAAAATATTAAGAAGAAACATGAATATCATAACTTCAAAATTGCATTAAATAAATAAATCCGCATAAAAATGAGACCCGGGTATATATATATATTGTAACCAGTTGGGTTACATAACACACACTAACATAGTATATGTGAATATATATATATATATATGTAAAATAAAGGAAAAGTATAAATAAACACAGAATAAATTTTTGTAGTTATTTTTCTATATTTCCTAAAATAAAATAATAATAAGTAAAGGGTTAAATAACTCTGGGTTTAAAATAAAATTTCATTATGAAATTAATATTTTAAAAAGGTCTGAATAAATATAAATATTGTATTATTATTATTATTCTGATTTTGAAATTTAAAAACATCATACTTATTTTTGAAATTTTTTAATTAAACAAAATTTCTATCTATTAGAAATCCCCTAAGTAAAAACATGTATATAGATTTCAAGGGATTAGAGCAATAAAAATAAAACTCTGTTTTCAATCAAGGTGTTGCTATCACTTCAGATGATTTTATAAAAGAGCTGATAAAAATATCAGCTGCAGTCTGGATAGTGATTTTTGAAGAGAACAGTCTGATAGTAGTTTTTTGTAAGAATGGTAGCTGCAAAGTTAGTTGCAATATTTTGATGCAGCTTATTAAAGTTTGCAGCAGTTGGTTTTAGCTGATCATAGAGTTGGCAGAATAGCTACCATGAACTGATGTAGCTGAAGGCAGGACAGTTGATTCAGGAGCTGCTACTATTTTCCTTCACAGGAGTTTTGATTTACTTGAAGCTGGGTCACTTCTGAATCAATAGCCTGAAAAAAAAATGAGGATAAAATAGCTAGCAGTTATACAGAGCTCCTATGAAGATCTAAGGGAATACAATCCAGTAGCTGCCCTATAGTTTACTGCAGAGTTTTGATTTATGAGGCCAGGGTCACTTCAAATGGATCAACTAGCTGCTTAAATATGTTCTAGAAGACAGCTTGACAATTGCTTGGACTACAAAAGGAAGTTCATGGTATGCCAATAAATTACCTGAATTATATACTTTTATCTGATGTTGACAATTGTCTGGATTGACAAAAAACAGCTTGCCCAATAGAAACACCAGCTGATTAAGAAATAGTTATATGTATGCTGCTGTGTCTATATGCAGAGAAGTACAGATAAACGTATATAAAGTGAGTTGTTTTTAAATAATTCATTTGATAGACATTTTAAATCTATATTTTTAAATTTAAAGACATTTATAATTAGTTAAGGAGTAACCTGATAAAAAGCTTTCTAACTTCTCTAAAATTGACTATATATATTTTTTAAAAAAGAATAAAAGAAAGCTGTAATAGAATTTGATAACTGATTTTGAAATTATATTTATATGTTGTTTATGCACACATATATGTGTGAAATTTTCTGCATGTTTTCGAAATTGAATTAATTAGAAATATATAATAGTATTGTAACAAATTAAAATAGGGCATATATGTAAAATTTAATCATTTTTTGTAATTATTAAATATCAATTGAATATATTAATTGTATATTAGAAATTGTGCATCTGTGCACACATATATGTAAATCAATGTAACAATTTGAATTTTGAATAGCATTTATGTAAATCGCAATGTGATTATTTGAAATTTTGTATTGTAATCAAAATCAGAAAGTTTTTATATGAGTAATCTTATTTTTATAAACCTTAATTTCAATTTATTTTTATTATTGTTAATAAACTTGTATTTCAATTGCTAAAAATTGTATTGCATCATCTCTTGGTCACATACAGTAATAGAGTTTGTGTTCTCTAATCTAGATTCATGCACGGGATGAATTTATGAATGGGGATGTGTATTTAGTGCTTTTGGGGCATCCAGCAATGATCAATTATCATCATCCTGGTTGGCGCATAAGATTATATTCTTTAAAGCCCATGCACTATATTTTATTTTAATTTAGTCTTATTAGAAATTAAGTTTATAGTTGGCCAGTACAAGTGGCCAGAGCATTGATGATGATCAGCATGTTTTAATGTCCCAGCATTATTGTTTGATTCTTATGTATTCTGATAAATTAGCACTTAAGTGGTGCATCCAAATTAATGGTTAAACAATTGCCCCAAGCTGGCAAAGGCTCAATAGTTAGCCTGGTCTACAGAAGACCCATTTCCAATTCAGTCACAAGATGGACTGTTGATTTTATTATATTTTATTGTGGATCATTCATGACAATGAATGGTTGTTTTAGTTTTACTTACTTTATAATGCTGGTTGATGATTAATTATGCTTTTAGTAGCTGGCTGATCTCTCAATGATCTCTCAAAGTTCTCTTGATCTCATGCTTCCTTTAAATATTATACTTCTTGTAAATTTTACATTAAATCATTTTATTTGAAATATTGTTGACTTGGGAGAGATGATGTTTTTCCATCATGCCAGGTTCACCTCTTCCTATCCCTATCCTGTTACAATATTGCAATCTTTAATGTCTATATAAATATATTAATCATAAATAAAGATGGAATTCCACCTTTATTGTTAAAAGAAGGTTGCTTTGACAAGATTGTTAATTGTTATTGATATTGGGATTATCTAAGTGACTGGTTTTAATAATTATATTCACATATATATTGCTAATAGCTCTTAACAAACTTTTTTGCATATCCCTATCCCCAAATTGTTTTGAAGTTGCTGGCTTTTGTCATTGAAGTGCTAGGATATTCAGATATACATTAGACCTAAAAATACAAGTTCAAGCCCAAAATTTATCTAATAGTTAATTATTAAGTAGAAAATCTTAATTTTTCAGACATCCATATGTCTTCAAATCCAGCTCTCTATCTTAAATAGCCATATGGGACTGAGCTAAGTTCAGATATACCATATATTAATAGATTGAGCAATATAATATGACCATACCCTCAAGTGAAAAAATAATTCAGACATTTGATTTAAAAATTCCAACTCAAGCCCCAAATTTATTTAATAGCCAACTATTAAGTAGAAAATCTGATATTTCAGACATCTAATGTTTGAATATTCTAGCACCTCACTGACAAAAGCCAGCAGCTTGAAACCAGTTTGGGAATATAGATATTCAGAAAAACTTCTTAAAATCTAATAGCATCCCCATTATATTACATTTGTAGTACATGCTTATTAAATTAAGTCATGAGATGTATGACTTGATTTTTTTCTTACTATTATAGTTTTGCTCTTGCAGCTTTGCTGATGTTATATTGCTAAAGCTATTAATATATGTTGTCTCTGAATATAGTTCAGTTCTATATGGCTATTTAAGATAGATAGCTGGATTTGAAAACATATAGATGTCTAAAACTTTCAGATTTTCTACTTAATAATTAACTATTAGATAAATGCTGGGCTTGAGCTGGTATTTTTAGATATAATGTCTGAATATCCTAGCACCTCATTGATGATAGCCAATAGCTTAAAAGTGGTTTGAGAATAGGAATATTTGGAAAAGCTTGTTAAGAGCTATTATCATGCTTATTATATTACATTTGTAATACAAGCTTATTAAATTAAGTCATGTGATGTACAACTTGATTTTTTTCTTATATATATATAATTTAAATTCATGTATATTATCTATACTAAATTTAATGTAATTAGAATGGAGTTGTATTTACACTTTCAACCTCCTTACAGTTATCCATTCCATCTTATACAACTAATTCACATGACCATATATATATATATATATATAAAAGATAAATAATCTACAATATACATATTTCGTGCTGAGTTAGCACTTATCAGTTGACCCAGCATAAAATATATATATATATTGGAGATTATTTATCTCTGTCATATGTATGTGGTCATGTGTATCAGTTATATAAAATAAAATGGATAGCTGTAGGGAACTTGAAAGTTTAAGTTCAAGTCTGTCTTAATATATATATATATATATATATATATATATATATATATATATTGTAATCAGTTTGCTTACATGACATACAACAACATAGTTGTGTGACCATATATATAAAGTAAAGGAAAAGTAGAAATAAACACAAACAAAAAAATTTGTAGATATTTTCTACATTTCCTAGAATAAAAATAAACACGAAAAAGATTAAATAATTTGGAATTTAAAATAAAATTTCATTATGAAATAAATAGTTTAAAAAGTCTAAATAATATTTTTATTGAATTTTGATTTTGACTTTAAAAGCAAGCATGGTTTATTTTTAAAATATTTTAGTTAATGCTTATATAGATTATTTAGCTATTTTCAAAAATCTTTGATAAAATTTCCAAATGTAGCTTTTAATTAAAAGTGCTTTAGAAGAGATTAAAATTGTTTTTAATCAAGAAATATAAGAAAAAAGTTTGTAATTAAAAACAATGTGTTTTTATTATCTTACCCAACTACTTTCAAAAGTGCTTAATCTGCAGAAATTATAATATAAAAAAGTCTACAAACTATTATATAAAAGTTTCACTGCAATGCAGTAGTGTATTATTAATTAAAATGAGTTAATATAGAGATTAGAACAGCCTGGTTTTTAGTTTGGTCTTAATATTTTGAGAAACAGTTGGCTGGTAGTAGTTGGTGTTTGGACTGTTATAAAAAATAACTCCCATGAAAATATAGGTGAACTCAAGACAATACATCCAAAAGCAGTCTAATAGTTCTATATACTAGATTTTTGATTTACATGAAGACAGACCCTCTTCTAAATGAATCATTAGCTTGCACAAATGAGGACAAAACAGCTAGCTTGCCTAAAATCTAAATGGAATCAATTGCAGACCAACACTTGCCTTAAATTATCATAGATCAAGTAGAACAAATTGAATGCCAATGATTTATCTGACTATGCCTGTTCTTAATTGTGCCTGGAATGATCAAGCTCACCAAGAGAAACTCATATTGCTGGCCTGAAGTCTACCAGCTTGCCTAGAGAACCTCAGCTTGCTGCAGAATTAATCATACACATGCTGCTGTCTATATGAAGAGAAGCACAGATAAACATATATACAATGGTGAGTTATATCAATTAATTCCTTAAAATGACATTTAAAAGTATAACTTAAAATGCAAGTAATACTTTTGCTTGAATTAAAAATTTAAAATTGAAATATATAAAATAATATTATTTTAATACATTTAAAATCTATATAATTAAGAGCAACCTGTGATGGTGATATCTATATATAGAAAGAATTATTTTAAAATTTATATTTTTAAAGAACAAAATGGATTTCCAAAATATTTTAGGCTAGAAAAAAAAAGAAATCTAAAACAAATCATTTTAGAGTAACTTGTCAAAAACTAAAGAAAAAGAAACATTTAAAATCTAAGTTTAAGGACATTTATAATTAATCAGTCAACAATAATTTTATCAATACTGATTTTATTTTTATATATATATAAAAAGAAGAAACAAACATCCCTGCTGGAGGATTTAACTTTATCAATGACCAAGAAATTGACTTTATTTTTTTAAAAAAAGGGAAATAATTTGATTGCCTATAAAAAGAGAAACTAATAATTTTAATTCATATCTGTATTTTTATTGATACACACATGTATGTGTGAATTTTATGTCTATTTTCCAAATGGAATTAATTATAAAAGATGTTTTTTAATAAATTCAAATATGATAAAAGATGGATTTTATTTATATGTAATCAATTATTGTACCACACATAATGCACAGATTATATATGTGCTGTAAGTAAACCTATTGGAACATATTTGTAAATCACAATGTAATAAATTGAATTTGGTTTTTATATTAATCAACACATATAGCTGAAATTTTAATCATTTATATTATTTAAATGATGATTGAAATATAAATCAATTGTATTGCACATGTCTGCTCATATATATCAAATATGTCTAGAAATTATAATACCTCATGTCTGTGTGCATATATCAATGCATGTCAGATAGACATGTATTAGCAAATTTTAATCATTTGTAGTATATATATGTATCTTAAAATCTTTATTAGTGTAATTTTATGATAATCCAAATATGTTCAGAACATATTAAACTACACACATTGTGTGCTGAATGTATTTTAAGTAAACCTATTAGGACATATATGTAAACCACAATATAGTAACATGAATTTTATATATTAATCAAGTAAACACATGTGTAAAACTTAATCTTTTTATTTTTGTTAAATGTCAATTGAAATGTATTCTTGGATATTATAAAATGCACACCTGTGTGCGTGTCTATATATGTGTTGAATGTACACCCAGTAAGAGGTATTGTAAATTAACATAATAACTTGAATTTTGTATTAATCATGTAAATCACAATGTAATAGTTTTATTGTATATTAATCAAAATCAGAAGACTTCCAAGTGCATAGCCATGTTCGAAAGATCTTAATTTCATTTTTATTGTTATTAGTAATTGTATTTTATTATAAAAAGTACTTCAGTGACACAATTTTAAATGGTTTTTAGGTTATATTATGTATTGCATCATCATCTTGACCACTGTAACAGTAATAGAGCTAATGTTCTCTGAGTTACATTCATCCATAATGGTCTGATATATGAAAGGGGTGTATATTAGTGTTATGGTCATACAATGATAATGATGATCTTCCCATCAATCATCATCATCCTCATCATATTAATTGGATTGAGGATTATATTGTTTAACACCCATGCACTACATTTTATTTTAGTTTAGTCTTATTAGAAATTATGTTTATAATGGCTAGACACTAATGGTACTAGCATTGATGATGATCAGCATGTTCTAAAGTCCTAGCATTATTGTTTCTTATGGTTTTATATTCAGATGCCTTAGCACTTAAGTTGGTGCATCCAGCTAATGTTTTAAATAATTGTATATGCTAGCAAGTGCTCAATAGTTAGCCTGGTCTGTAGTAGACCCATTTCTAATCCAGTCACAAGATTGACTGATGATTTATCTTTGATTGCTAATCAGTCATGATAATGAATAGTTATTTCTCTAAAGTATTATTTATATTTATGTTTACTTATTTTAATGCTTGTTTACTTAGTTAATTATACTTTTAGTTGCTTTAATGAGTTAACTGAGTTGATCTCTCATGAGTTCTCATGCTCTATTTAATATATAAATTTCTTATATATTTTTTTGATATTAATATCTTATAAATTATATTACTTTGATCTTTCATGATCATCCCTTTGATATTAAATAAGTTTCATTTATTGAAATATTTATTTTGTATTTTGGGAAGGATGTTCCAGATTTCCATCACCCCACTTTCACCTCATCTTTTTCATCCCATTATTGTATATATCAAACTGTAATTGAAAATGTATTCACTTTATGATTTTTCAGTTGGACAATTAATCAAATGTTCAAAAATCTGATCCTCTTGACAAAGGCAGTTTTATGTAAAATATATAGATAGTAGGTGAAAACTGTCTTTCTTTTATATAGGGACATTAGTATACATTATATAGATTTACATTTATTTAGGATTGTGCTAAAAATCTGTATTTTTGATTGATTTCACCAATATTTAGTGCAATTATTATTTATTATATATATTAATCCCAGAAGAAGTAATATTTGCCTGTTCTTAGCAGTCAAAAAAGCACTGCTCTAAATGGTGTGTATTGATCTTATAATAGTAACTAAAACATCAGAAATACATTAGTTTGTGTAAATTATTTCACATTAAAATTTAATAAAAGACTTCCTAAATATTTATGAGTTGTTCAAATCTTGATCTATTTAGAAAAGTTAGTTTTAACTAAAATACATGTATAATGAGTAAAAAATATACATGGTTATTTTACTTTGATGTAGACATTGATATTATAGATTTATTTTTGCTTATATGCATGATAAGAATCAGCATTTCTGATTATGTATACGTATATATTACACAGATAGTCTCAACATAGCAAATCAGTGATGGTAAATAATTATTATTCACAAATGTCACTAAATCTACCATTTCCTTTATCTTGTAGTGATATTTTACATAATAAAATTTGTCTACCTTACTTCAAACACTTTTTAGCAAAAAAAACTTATGGTATATATATATATATAATCTGACGTTTAGCTGTCGTGCTGTCTTCCTCTGAGTTATGGTATAATTTATATTTATTTTATAATTTATACTTTTTATATTTCAATTTAATGTTGTATATTTTATTTTATATTACTTGGGCTACTTTATTTTAAAACATTTGGAATGAGTATAATGGTCAATTAAATAATTCAAATCATTTACTGCTTTTTTTCTTCATGCGTCTTAGCATCAACCGGGAAGCGAACCCGCTAACCCGGGACAACTGCTTGTAAAGCAGCTATCTCTGACCTCTCGACCACCAATGCTTGACAAATCATGTCTCCCTTACACAAGAACTGACTAGCGTTCGTTCTTACAGTAAATAAAAGAAAATTCTAAAAAAGACTATTACTTGAATTATAAAAAGATTAGTTATTGGGAAAGAAATAATGATCGATTTATTTAATCAAATTTTATAATCATCAAACTAATTACCCTTTTTTTAGTTAATGTTTTGACAATTTTTATTGTTCTTTTACTTGTAACTTTAAGAGTGTCTTAATATTTATTTTAAATTGCCTACGGGCGAACAACAAGATTCTGAGTTTACTTAGAAAGTCTCAGGTGGTTGAAGTTCCACTCAGATTTAATTCTGTAATATAGGCATGAATATATATATATATATAACCTTTATCAGAAGTTTTTTCCAACCAAATAATACTCTTGATTATTGTCAGTGATAACTTAATGTTGTTTACTACTAGATTCTTGATAACATTTGTTGCATGTAAAAATATTAAAAATTAAATTAATTTGCTTTTTAAATCATTAAAGTATATAAATATGACCGTATATTTTTTTTACCTTTAGGGGCACATGATGGATCTTGACCCATGAAGCCACACTTTGGTATATCTGCAGGAGGATCAGCATCTTCAGGCCAGATAATTGGTGAAACGAATTTATATTTTTGAAGATAACCAAAGTATTCAGCGACCACCTAAAACAAACAATCAGAAAACACAATTCATGCAATAATAATTAAATCTATTTGAGTATGAAAGACAAAATATAATGGCTTTATATGAAAATAAATTTTGGAAATATTTTTTTTCTTGATGAAGCAAATAAAAATGAATTTCTCTTTTTATTTATTCTAATCAAAATATTTAAAAAGCTTATCTAATTTTAGCATTATTTCAAGATTTATTATCAAACAAAAGTGTTTGCAATTTTTATAATATATATACAGTTTTGTTTATATTAGATAAAAGGTTTCCTAGTTTAGTGGTTAGAGAATTTTTCAATAAGCTGGCTTATAGAACTTAAATAACCATCCCAAATTGGTTGGTAAATAGATATCTAATTGTATATAAGAATAACTTTTAAAACTCTGACTATTTACCAGTTATCAAGCAAAATTTGTAAATCCTTTTTTTAAATATCTTTTTTATTGGAGACTATTGAAAATCCTTGCAGCCATATATTAAAAGCTGTTTGCACAGACATATTATATATATATATATATATATATATATGTAATATGCTGACTACACTATATATATATATATATATATATATATATATTGTAGTCAGTGACCAACTCTAGCCATGTCAAATATTACAAGCTTGTAAATGAGTAAAGTTAGAATGGGGAATAATATTTAACTTTCCCATATGTTTTTTGTAGTATCAAGAATTAATTTATTTCAATATTTTCTATTTCTTAAATGATGATATGGTAGTTCCAAAACATTTTTTTCAATATTATAATTCGTTAGGGGTTGTAAAGTGAGAGAAAGTATAAAATCAAATAAATAATTTCTTTTATTCTCTCTTTAGTGGTTATAATTAGTTGCAACATTTTAATTTTTTTATTATTATTAACCAGTTAGTTTATTAAATAATTGTTTTAAAAAAATTAGTTTTAATGTCTTTATTTCTCAAGCTATCTGTTCTATGATATGGCAATGCATATTACTGGATTTCATAATAGTTAATGTTTTAAGGATTTTTAAATTATCCCAGTAAAATTATTTAAAATAGAGTAAACTGTTACATTTATCTTTCTCTTGATCACAATTGCAGTCCCTAGGATCTTATGATCTTGTGCTAGTTTAGAATCATAATGATGTTTATAAGAATGTAGGGGTTCATGTTTGTGTTTGGACATCCAGATAGTACTTTGGATGGCACAAAGATATCACCTTTAAAGTCCATTCACAGCATTTTATTTTTTTGTTAGAAAAATGTTAGTTTATAGTTGGTCTGTATATTAATGGTACTATGTAGCACAGTACTGATGATGATCAGTGTGTATCAGTATCACAACATTATTTTGTAGTATTTTGAAGATTCATATTTTAGCACATAAGTACATGCATCCAGATAAATTATATTATGTTTTTTCCTAAGTTTGGCTGTGGCTAGATAAGTAGCCTGTTTTATAATGTACTTTTTTTATTTGCAGTCACAAAGGTTGAGTATTGATTGATGAGTTAATTTTTTATGTGAAATGTTGGGTAACTTGAAGTTTATAACTTATTATTAGTTTAACTATATATTGCTTTAATCCATACTAAGTCTCTTGCTCATTCTATTTATTCCATGCTTCTTTTATATTTGTAATACTTGTTAATTCAATGCTAATTTATGATGACTATTTATATTATGATAATGATGATGATGTTGTCCCATTACCATGTATAACAACTTTCATTCAGGACCATTACAAATGGTGATTCAACTATGGACCAATGATGATCAAGATCTGGTGATCAGTGTACAAAATGGCCATATATCTTGAAATTTCAAATATAATTACACTTGAGCAAAAAAACTCTGTACTTTGATACAGAATTAATTTATAAAATGTATTACTATGAAATGTTTAGAAAGAGAATATATAATGATTAAATTATAATTTGATTATAAATTATAAAAATTAGTGATGTAATTATATATTGGGAAAAAAGTTCATATATAAAATTGTTTATAAAACCAAAGCATGTTTTTGGAGATTGGACTGAGCTTTTGAATGTTGGATGTTGTTTAGCTGTACTTTCAGTATTAGTGAAGAATAGATGATTTGTCATTGGCTTGAGATTGCAATGTTTTCATACAACATCTATTGAGTGATCTATCTCAATACTATATCAACCCACTTTTAAGTTTTGATCTTATTATGGTTGTTTATTATGGTCAATTAACATAGTCCTGCTGTAAGCTTCAGTTTCTAAGTCTCATAAGAAATAAACAAGGCATAAGTTTAAAGTTTGGTATTTATTGACTTCCAAGTCTCAAAGAAAAAAGCAAGGCATAGTTCTGATGTTTTGTACTACCAGCCACTAAGACTCAAAGGATCAGGTTTTGCTATGATATTTTGCATTATTATTTTTATTTTCGGTTATAAGCAGCTTATACTGTTTAAATTGAGATAGTTCTTTTGATGTTCATGCTGCATTATGTACTCATAGTTCAGTGAGTGGATTCTATATCTATCCCAGAATTGCAGTCCCCTGTGCATTCTTTTGCGGTCAGAAGCTGGTTGGATCTCTGACAAAAGTTTTGGCAAATGGTTTATTATATGAACTTGTTTTATATATACATATGTACTTAAAATAAAAATAAATAATAATAAAAATAATGGTAAATAAGAAATCAGTCACACATGCATGAGCAAGACAGAATTAGAGACTAAAGCAAGGGAAATAAATAAATTAGACGAGTAAGGTTAGGTATTGAGATAGTCCAGGTTTTAAAAAATGCAGATTAGGGATAGTTATAATAGTAGTAGTTTTAGGTAATACTGAAAAGTTGCACAGAAATGAAGAGGTGATGTGAATCTTATTTTATTGGGTTGACCATTTATAGGACAAATGCAGTGCTGTGACAGCTGATTCATTGAAATTTTGTTTTCTTTTTAAAATTTCATGAAAATTGCAAGAATGACATCAACAGAAATCCCAACATTTGTTTCTGCTTTAAAATCTCTTTCAAATGGCATATCTCATGATGAAATCTGATAAAATTTGAATTTTTATTAATAGGTTCATTTAATTTTTTTCGTTTCCACTCACTTTACTAATTTGCATGGAGAAGACAAGGGCAGAAATTTTTAATTGGCCAGACACATTACTAAAATGGATTAAAAATGCATCGATAATTCACATTTCAATGTCTTTTAAATATAATCAGAAAATTGGGTTGTAAGCATTCAATTTTTATTTTTTAATTATTTCAATAGTATTTAAAAAAAAGTTTTAATTATTTAAGAAATGGTTTAATTTATGAATGTGTTTACATTTGTACTGGTGTGTCTGTGTAATATATAAATTATATAATATTAAATTATTTATGCTCTTTATTATAGTGTATATAAATTTGTATTCAAATATAACAAAAGTAGTTTATGTACAATGTAATTTTGGGGCTCTGATCCAAGTTTGAGGCAACCTTATTTTATAGACATAATGATTTTCAAGAAGTTTAATAATTTATTAGTATGTTTATATTTGTATTAGTGTCTGTTTGTTTGTATAACAAGTAATTTATATATATATATATATATAAATTATGGAATAGTGCATTGTAAATTTTAAGACTGATTACCAGATGTAAAGCAAGGTTGCAGTTGATAAAGCAATCACAAAATTTACTGGGCATAATACCATGTGAGAATATAAACATTTTAAAATCAATAAAGAGAGATTTCAAATGGTGTGTGTGTGCTGATAGTGACAATGGTTATGTATATACCATATGGAATTGTGTGCAGGCAATGAATCAAATTCTGATTCTTGTCTATGCCTTCGTATCCATGCTGTGGAATCAGTAGTTTTGCCACATCTTGCATCACATTATTTTCAAGTCTATAGATAGAAAATGAGCTATATGCAAATAAATTATATCTCTGTGGAACAATAAATATAACAAGATAGCATCACTGGTGTGCATAAACCATATAAACATCACTGCTGTATACAAAAAAAAAATGAAGAGATAAAACTCATTCTATCATTGATGCAGACAATAGCTACAATTTCTAGTTTTAGCTATACAAGAAGGTAATTTCTATAATGACAAATGCATATCCACCTTCTGGAAATGATTTGTTTTGCATCTTTTATTAAGATGAATCTTTTTCTTATAGATGCCTTGGGATTTGTTAACTTTTGGGGTAGACGATAAAAATGAAGAATCCTTAGGCAACTAGTTTTGGAGATTCTGAAGATATGGATTATCTCAGGTAAGAAGTATTATATATGATTTGAAAGATAATTTTGTGAGAAATACAAACAAATCATCAATGAAGATGTAATTTAAACTTAATTAATGATAAATTAGAAATTATGTGCAAGCAATAAAATAATTATTTTGGATGTTGACATTTCTTTTTTCCTTATTTTTTAAATAGTAATCACTATTTGTCTTAACCTTATTATTTTCCTTCGTTTTTCTAGTCTCTGTCAATGTAAAGCTTTTTGCTCTAACATTATTAAAACTGAAATTATTGTGAAAATTGTGTCTCAAGTCAGTTTTTTAAAAATTCAATATGGCGCCAAGGACCATAAACAAGTTATAAGATAATATTTAAAAAATTTACATTTTTTTGTTATAAAAGAAATTCAAGACAGTTTCTTATTAAGTTTAGAAGTTATCTAATATCAACATATATGATAACAAGAGCAAAATTGAAGAAAATGGAGGGAAAAACATGATCACAAAAAATATCAGCAATCAACTGAAGAATAGAGAAAATATGCCTGGTTAGTGCAAATTTTAAATTATAATCAAAAAAATGGAAATAATGTTTAAATAGAGATTCAACAAAAAGAAAAAGATGATAAAAAAGCCAAAGAAAAAGAATAAAGTAAAGCAGGAGAAAAAGAATACAAAAATAAAAAGAGGGAAGAAAAAAGAAAGAAAGAAAAACAGATCAGAGGAAAGTCAAAAAACAAAAGAAATTTTTAAACAACTAAATAAATAAAAGAGAATAGTAAAAAGTGATTAAAAAAAAAAAAGTAAAAAAGTGCAGACGAAGTAGGGATGTTTCTAAATAAAGTACATCAAAACCATCTGCAAAGCCAGATTTTGGTTATAAAAATAGAAGAAAGCAGTCAACAAAGAGAATACAATAATAAAAAAGAGCAGAAGAAATTCAGGTGCTTCTAAAGAAAGTAAAAGAAATCAATCAGCAAAGTCAGATGCTGTTTACAGAAATGAAAGAAAGTAATCTGCAAAGGGGAGAAATATTGTTAAAAAAAATAAATGAAATATATGCAGAGCAGAAGAAAGATTGCAAAACAAAATCAAAGAAAATAATCAACAAAATTGAGACAATCAAGCAAAAGAAATTATTCAGGAAGCTAATAGTAATATAACCCAAATAAAAATAAATATTGAAGGCATTGCTACAATTAAATATAGCATGGATTCTGAAGCCATTATTAGAAAAATTTAATTTCATTTACATTTTCCAATTACATTCAACTGTCAGTAATAGCACACACGTTAGTATATGCACAGTATTTTGAATAATATTATTCTCCTCTCTTCTTCAGATGTTGTCAGCCTGATCAGTGACAATACTAGCATGAGAATTAAACCTAGGCTCTTAGATTCTTGAAACATTGAATTTTAAAGTAATGCTCTAATTATCAGAGCCATCTTGCCAAATATTAGAGCATTACTTTAAAATTAAATATTCAAGAATGTAAGAGTCCAAGTCTGAATTTTATGCTAGTACTGTCCCTGGTCAGGCCAGCAGCACCCAAAGATAAGAAGGGAATGATACCACTCAAAACAATTACTAAGAGTTGGATGTAATTGGAAAATTTATATAAAGTTTAATTTTTTAAAAAATATTCAATACTTAATATTAGATGATGAAAATAGTTCAATATATAAATACAACTAAAATACTATCCTCAGAAACCTTTAAAAAAACTATATATATATATATATATATATATATATTTTTTTATATATATATATATATATATATATATCAAAGAGACCTATACTCAGTTTTTTGAGGCCTTATATTGCAATGAAAGCACTGATTACTGATTTCTTGTTAAATGGTCAAGTGATAAAACTTATTAGCTATAACCTGTTACATTAGGGTAAATCATATGATTATGTATGCTAAGAAAGCTATTGAGCAGATAATAGAAGTATTGATGCAACAAAACCAAGAAAATCTATGAAGAAATTTTGGCTCTACTAACTTTCAAAAAAAGGATTCCCAAAGAAAAATAAACATATAAAGAATAAGGTTGTTTAAAGGAGTAATAAATATAATTCATGGGAAGAGGCCTGGATGAGAAAGAAGATTCATAATAGTTCAGAGAGTAGTGACAATCTGAACAGATCATTTCCACCCTATCACATAAATATTAACAATTATGCATTAATTATAATAATTACCTGAATATCCCTATAACCTTGAAGAGCACAAGTGATAAGATGACCATTAAAATATAAAGTTAAAATGATGTGTATCCCCATTTCATTGTCTCATCATTTTAAGAAAAGGGTATTGTAATATTGTAGACAATGGCCAACTCTAGTCATGTCATTTATTATAAGCTTATAAATAAGTAAGTTAGAGTAGGAAATAATATTTAACTTTCCCATATGTTTTTATAATATCAAGCATTAATTTATTTAATATTTTTTTTATTATTTAAATGATGATATGATATTTCCAAAATATTTTTTTAAATATTATAATTGGTTAAGAGTTGTAAAAAGAGAGAAAATATAAAATCAAATCATTTTTTTTATTTTCTTGCTTCAGCAATTTTAATTAGTTAACAGTTTTAATATTTTTATGTTTTTGTTTAAAAAAATATTAAGGTAAACAAGTAAAATTTTAATTTTAACTTTTAAAGTTTTAAAAAAAAATAAAAAAAATAATATTTTAACATTTTGTTAGAGCAATAATGGTTAGTTATATGAATGTTATGGGTTTGTGTTTGTGTTTAGACATCAAGATGATAATTTTGGATAGAGGAAAGCCATCACCATTAATGTTCATTCACTACATTTTGGAAAAAAATATAAAAGATAAAAAGAATACCCTAAAGAAATCTACACCAAGTCTTGTCTCCATCTAAGAGCATGAATATTTCTATATCTGTTTTAATTTGACTTGAAAAATTGATCATAATCAGCATGTACCAATATCCCAGCATTATTCTTTTGTTATAAGAGATAGTTTAGCACTTAAGTATGTGCATCCAAGCACTGTTTATAATGTATCTCTTTTAAAATCTATCCACAAATATTTACTATTGATTAAAAATAATTGTTGATTTGACTGTTTATGTTTAATGCTGAATAAAATGTAGTTTATAACATACTATTAGTATAACTAAAATTATAGTTTTGTTCTATGCTGATATTTTTTTCTGATGCCCTCATGTTATTTTATATTTATTCCCTTTCTATTCATGATAAATGGGAATTATGATGTTCTTCAATCATCATGTATGGCCATTTTCATTCTGTTTTATTACAATATATAATCATTAGATTGATAATTGTCTATGTTCTATTTTAATCAATATCTTATCTATTTTTGTTTAATTAACTTTTGTAAATGTAGAATGATCCCAATTTAAATTTTTATTTTTCAGTTTTTATAGGAAGAGACAATATGCCAAATGTTAATAGTAAATACCCAAATGCTCACAGAAGTGTACCCAATTACAGTCAATACAACTAATGATTTAATTTTTGCAAGATATCACATGATCACCATTTCATATGCTTACACAGACTATTAATAACAGTAGCAAACCCTTCATACAGTAGTGCTACTGAGTGCAATGAATTAATAAATGGATGCAGAAAGATTTATGCATAAAATCTCTATCTAGTGCCTATTCAGCCAATATCCCCAGGCTAGTTTCTAGCTTATGGTTTTCATCAGTGAGGAACCTTGGATTTGAAAGTGCACTTGGATCTTAGAATCTAATTCAATGTAAGATCTATGTGCAGTGCTTTCAAGTACAAAGCTCCTCACTGATAAAATCCATAAGCTAAAAACTAGTTTGGTGATATTTGATGAGTAGCACTACATGGGAATTTTATGCACAAATCTTCGTGCACCCATTGATGATAAAGCTTGCACTTAATAGCACTACTACATGGAGAATTTTTTACTGTTATTAACATCTTGTGTAAGCATATAAAATTGTGATCATGTGATGTTTTGATAGTTTACACCTATCCTGCCTATGGGATAATGGTGATAGTTGTTTATTAAAAAAACAAACATCAAAATGTATAAATGCTGTACTGAGTTGAGATCTATATGACTATACAAGAAAATAAGCTTGGATTGAAACAATATTGTGTTTTCATATTAGACTTCTAGCTTTATTGTTAACTAAATAGGTAAAAGGTAGCTAATGGAAAGTTGCATTAAATTCTAAGATATAGATGCAATGTTCTCAAATCCGAAGCTCCTTACTGATGAAATCCATAAATTAGAACAAATTAGTTTGTATATATTGGGTGAGAAGATTTTATGCACAAACTTTCCTGCATCCATTGATTATGAAGGGTTGCACTTGGTGGCACTACTGTATGAACAGTTTGCTATTGTTATTTTTGCAAGATGCAGTACATCTCTAATCATTTTAATACCTGTGTGAATAAATAACCATTATAAAATATATACTGTTTATATATTTATTTTTATTAACATCATTTATCAGATTGGCTATCCTTGTAAAAATAGGGGAAATCGAATTTTAATGGGTTTATTTTATTATTTATAAAGGCTAATTCTAACAATAAAATGTAATGCTATACATATAAATAGTGCTTAAAAAATTATTTACTATTAAGGAATCATAGCCTTCTACCATCTCCTCCCTCCTACTTATGGAAAAATATTTATTTCTAAAAAAAATTTCATACAATATATATATAGGGTGTTTTTTTAAATTCCAACAATATTACATTAAAAACTGAATAAAATTAAAAAAGAATTACACCAATCTCATATGTGTAGAGTTTTAAATTCCCCTGAATTAACAATTTACATAAAATCATCACTTATCATTTTTTTTGCAAAACTTCTTATGATATATGTGTATTTCTAATTTCTATTTCTGAAAGCAGTTAATTTATTGCCAAAAAAAATATTGAAAAAATGCTGTAACAAAGAGCCTATTATTAATGTCTTCAAACTATTTTTTTAAAAACAAAAAAAAATGCTGAAAGATTCAATATCTTGCACAGATTTATAAAATACATAATAAACTCAAACCACTTAAACTTTTCGCCACTTGATATAATTATTCAGAAACACACAGAAATAGATAATATTACCCTCCTGTTTTATCTAATAATCAATTAAAAGCCAAGAATAAAATTTAAATTACTTGAGATGTTATAAAAACTTCATTTACATCAATGTAAATTTAAACTAACTACTCATTATAACTATCTTATAAAAATATATACCTTTCCATAAACCAATATATATAGAGAGAGAAAAAAAAACTTCCATGTTAATAACAACTGCTGAACTATATAAAAAATTATATTTAACACATATTAAAACTCGAATTTTATGCCACCTGGCATAATTGTCAGAAATGATCAGAAATAGATGATACTACTCTTCTTATACCGTTTTAATGCAAGTACATTAAACACTAATTAACGGGAGGTTTTTATCATAAATATTAAGTATCAATATTTAATTTTTGCCGTTTAGTTTGGATTATGTCTTTTATCATACATTTGTTAAACATTTAATTATAAAAACAATTAAATAGTTTCAGCTACAATGCTTGAGAATATTTTCATCTTTCGGGAATACGTTTTATCTGATTTACATTATTTTTATACGTATAACTAACTTTATATTATTTATATATGGAATGTTTGTTGTGGGTAGTGTTTGATATAGCTAAGAGTGTTTAATTATTCTTTATGCGATATAAGACCACATCTTATAGCACATTTATTATTTTGATTTTAGATTTACGTATAAGATAATTAATTATCATTCAATATCAAATCTCAAACCAATCTTTACCCACTGTGCACTCATTTTGAATATCAATCTCTAATCATCAGATAAGCCAGTGTTCTGAATACAACATGGTCAATCATTCATATATGTTGCATTTAAATTATTGAGATGGTATTAAACACATATTATGCACAGCAAAGATAAATTGCAACTCATTTTACAAATCCTACATAAAAGAGCATATTATATCACAAAGAATATATTCAATAATTAAATTTCAGCATTAGAAATATTCACAATATTGTTGTGCACTCTTCATTGGTTTGTGTATATAAAATGTTTAACTACATTCTAAAACTTAGACAAATGCTCAAAAGCTGTTGTATATTTCTAATGAATTTAATTATTACATATATTCTTTATGATAAGTGAGATATTATTTATTTGTTATCCTGAATGGTATGTGTTCAATATCATAATAATAATTTAAACACCAAATATATGTACCATTGATTGCATATATACTCATGCTTTAAAAACAACGGATGATATTTACATTTCATAAATATAAATATTAAACTTTCATTATGATTTAAATGATCAGGCCTATGCTTTATCTGGAAAGAATAGGTTGAGCTTGAAAATACCTCCAAAATAGGGGAAAACCTGATCTGAGTTTTTGAACTAATGCTGATTGGCTGTCTAATCTATTAACTTCATAAAAAAAAACTTTTTATTAAAGATATAAGTATATAAAATCTCAGGTATTTCTAGATTTTGTCAACAATATATTTGGTTTTTTTCACTCATTTTTTTGGAAAAAATCCTCTTATACATCATTTACTAATCTAGATGGTGGAAGTTTAACCATAGAGATGCGTAAAATTAGACACTCGATAATTTTAAAAATCTTAACCTGTATATATATATATGTGTGTGTAATTAAGTGAATGTCTGTGTTAATTTATATATTTATTTACCCCAAATGATCCAGTGCTAGAATCTTTTAAGTCAAGAAGAATATAATCTTCTAATCTTTCCCCTTGAGTATTAATAGCAATCTTTCCTGTAACACCTAAAGCAAAAAGAAAATCACTATTAGGTTGATCATTTATTTACATTAATTAATTAATTAGTTAATCAATGCGGAAAATGTTGATGATTTAAAAATTAATCTATTAAAATACAGAACTATTTATAAACTGGATCTATAAATATTACTCTGATGATAATACTGACTCAATGTGTTTGTTTTTATTTTTATTTTTTATCTCTGAATTTTACTATTGTAACGAGCACAGATGACGTTACATTGCGTTTTATTATTAAACAAGTTAAAATAAGAAGTTCGCATTTAAAAATTTTCTTTAAGAATTAAAAAATTGAAATTAAATATCATCTTAAACTCATATATTAAATCGCACAGATAAAAAAAATTATTAAAATAAAACTGTATTAAAAATAGAAAAGGTATTTTAAAAACAAAAACTTAAAAAGATTTAGAGATAAAAATATATCTTTGATTTGGAAAACAGGTTAATTAATCAGAAATGGAAATGATTGTTAATTAGTTAAATGTAAACCAGCCTTGGGCATTTAAATGTAAAACTCGGTCAGATAGGAAAACAATAGAAACAAATAGCCAATGAAAGAAATCCATCGGGAAATCGGACCTCAGCGAAAGGATCATCACATCGATGACATAATGCCAAGTCAATCCTTCGAATACGTATAAAAGGAAAATTTGGAAATTATTAATTAGTGACTGGAAATTGATTATTACGATGTGACTATATGTAGTAGTACGGAGTGGGAGGAATTGACAGACGCACTGTCAATTCTTTCAGCTGTTAAAGAAAGGAGAAATGAACTATCGTTTCCTACATTGAGGACCAATTAAACTAAAAAAACCTCCGAATGAATAAATAAAACAACGGCTAAATGGATACCAATCTTAGGACGGCGTGGGAATTCACGTTCATGGCAAGCAACAGATAAAGATGATGAACTGTTTTAAACCGTAAGAACTTTATAAATAATGAACATTAAATTAAAATTTTCTATATTTAAATGATTGCAATATGATCCTATCTGACCAAACTAAATTCGTTATTAATAGTGTTATTTGATGTATTTTTTTTCTTATTTATGTAAAATCATTTCCATTTATTTATTTTTTATTCTTTAAGTTTTTATCATGATTTTTTTTGTTTTTCGTTAAATTAATTATATAAATGTTAAACTTAAGTCGGGCGTGAATGGCTATATAGATTTGTAAAGTTATATTAGGGGAGGGTAATCTTAGGTTATTTGTGTCGTTGTTAGATTGGGTCAATGGATTGGATATATGGATGTAGTTAGTAGATGTAGTCGGAGATTCGCTACTGGCAGAATCGCTTCATACGCCGCACTCTCCTGTTTTGCCTATGGAAGGAATTATAAGACGCAGAGCGCAGTTCCTTTCTATGGAGTTTTTTTTTTATTGTTCTTCTCGTTGGATAGAAGTAATATTCCTATCTAATGAAAGTCAATATCTTCTCTTAATCTTTTTGGGTGCTGCCGTATTACATTGAATACATCGATGTATCAGATGAATTGATGCCAGTTTGACTGCAAATTTTAGCCTAAGGTTAAATAGGGATAGAATATTTTATTTTCAAATGCAAATCTATGTGGTCTATTCATACTTGACCCTAAATAAAAATGCATTAAATTTAAGTTGTTTATAGACGCTTGCATGGATTGGTTATCGGTTAAGTATGTTTTGGGTTTCCATATTTGATCAAAATATATAGACATTCGATAAATAATGATACCTTACAGTGAGTATCTAAAATGTATTTATTCGGATGTCTTTTAAGTTATTGGTGACAATGCAAGTATCTTATGGTGAATACTATTGGGTTACATATAAATTTCCCTCCGCAATTGTCAGTAATCAATAATTTTGTATTTTGATCGTTTATGTTTACTTTGAAATGTTTTTGACCGTGAAATCTATGTAACCGATCTATAGTCAACATTATAAACAAGCTTTCATAAATTTATATGTGCGAACTTAATTAAAATGTAAACTGATAATATAATAGAAATTAAAATGTAAATTAAAATCTAAGGTAAAGTTAAAAATAATGTTAAATTTTGAAATGTAAAACTAATACTAAAATAACTTTAAATCTTATATATATTGAGATAAATAAATGTTTGTATGTTAATTACTGGCAGTGGCTTATTTTATTCTTTTTTATATATACTCTTAGATTATCTTATTAAATCTCTGCTATGCCACTGAGCTAGTGACATGGGCTAACGACCGGATGCAAAATATAAAAAAAAAAATTTTTTTTTTGACTTACGTATCTGCCTACTTTATAAATTTTTCTAGGTTCAAATGCCTAGATGGCGCCCTGTAGTGCAGGTTACGTTAAGTCCATTCTCCGGATCGTTACACTATAGTGATATTTGTTTTAAATAATAGAATAATTTTTTATCAAAGGAAAAGGTAACCGAGATTATTAAAAGAAACAATTTCTGAACCAGTTTTAGCTTTATATATCTGGATAACTTAAAGCAGTGTTTCCCAATCTGTGGTACGTGTACCACTGGTGGTGCACGAGTTGCTGGTTGGTGGTACACGAAAAATAATCAATAATGGCGAACATTAAAAAAAAATTAAATCATAAAAATATAGAAACGTTTTTTCCTATAATTCATAAAAATTATTTTAATTAATAATATTATACAGTAAAGTTGTTAATATGTACAGTCGATAACGATCTTTAATGTTAATGATAAAATTGAAAGTATGATTAAGAAATTAGATTTTTGGAAACAGTAATATATATAAGTATCGAAAACAATGCACTGGAAGTATTCGAAACTCTACATATTTTTTTTGTTTGAAAATAAGGTTAGTCTGTCTCAAGATATACGAGAAAATATAATAGCACATTTAACAGGATTAAAATTGTCTTTCATGGAATATTTTCCAAAATCCAAAAACACAAATGATAATTGGATTTCAAACCTCTTCTATGCAGAAAATTTAGAAAAAGCTACATCATTATCAATAAAGGATAAAGAAAATTTAATAGAATTATCATGTGACAGAACTTTACAAGTAGAATTCAAATGACACAATCTAATTAATTTTTGATTAAACATTAAAGAATATGAACAACTTTCTGAGAAAGCTCTTAAATTATTATTACCGTTTACTAGTACAGAATTAGTAGGAAGAGCTTTTTCTTTATATATTTTTTTTAAAAAATAAGTATCGAAACAGATTGAACGCAGCTGTAGACTTAAGGGTATATCTCGCATCTTTTGAACCAAATTTCAAAAAATTATATTGTTTGAAACAAGCACAAAGATCTCATTAAATTTATTTTATAAAAATATTTGATTATGATAAGAAAATATACTAATTGGTTTTTTACAATTTTGTGTTTTTATTAAAACCATTTATTAGTAAACAAATTATGACAAAATAGTAGATAAATAATGAGTCGGATCAAGGCAAATCAATTTAAATTTTTTAATTTGAAAGAATGTATCAGAAAAGGATCATACCCAGAAATTAGACTCTCATTAATTCTTGATCATCCATTGTGGATTACTAGATGTAAGCTAGTATTTAGTCATCAAAATTTTAATCATATTAACTTCATGCTGAACAATATAAAAAAAACAAGAACAAGAGATAGCCTGATAACCCCTGAGGTTATTTTTACCATGACTTGGGACATGCTGGATTTATCCTTTCCATGGCCCAACCAATAGCAAGATGCTCCAAAAAAGAGAAAACAGACTCAAATTAGGGAAAACCAAATGAAGGAATGAGAAAACACTTTGAACAAAATATGTACCAAATAACCTTTAATGTAATGATGTAATCTTTAATAAATTATTTTGGAAAAAATATGAAACTTTGAACAAACACATACATATAAATATGTTACAGTGAGTTTATAATTTCAGTGAGTTTATAATCTAGCGTGACGATTAGGCGTGTTTCAATGTAACTTGTCTCATTATGAGATGTGAATACATACATGGTCACCCTATAATATTTATAATGCAAATAAAATAACACACTCTCAATAACAAATTTCACGAAATACAATCATTTTTACGAAGTGGTACAATTTAGCGTGATGTACTACCAAGTGGTACGCGAGCCAAAAAAGGTTGGGAAATACTAACTTAAAGCATTAGATTCAAATCTTAAGCTATTGAAAATAAAACTTAGCTTGAATAGCTTAAATATGAAAAATCTATTGAATATAGGTAACTATCTTTTTTTTTTAATTTATATTATTTGAAAGAAAACTAATTAGTTATAAATCAAACACTGAGAAAAGGTGATTACATTTCATTCTAAAGTTTATTCGATAAAAATAAATCGCACTATTTTATAGGTGTCAAATAGATAACTGTAGCTACTCTAAAATGAATGAGTTTTTCAGATGTTTTTCGTTTATTTAGCTTATGATTTAGATAATATAAAGCGTTTGCACATATATTTATATAGGTGCCTAAGAGGCCCGCTCTAAATGTAATTTATATTATATAAGTTAAATGTTTAAAATGGCTATCCTTTTTTTTTTTTGTTTTCAAATATTTTTTACACAATAGACTTATAAAATTTAGATGAAAATATATATTTAATAAAATTTATGAAAACATTTGTTATATTTAAAGACAAGTAAGTATAATTAATATACTTAGAGTTTAGATGTAATATAGGGGATTTGAACATAGACTTTTAAGCTCCCTTTAGCTATCCATTATATCTCATACAACAAATGCACATAACCACACACATGTGAAAAAGATAAACGATCTCCAATATACGTATTTCATGAACCATCACTCATCAGTTGGTCTAGATCTTCATCTCCTGTACATATACATATAATCGGTGTTGAGTCTATATTAAGATAGCAAATCTTCAAACTTTAATGGACAGGCTTCAATCTACTCCAACTCTTCAGCCATTCATACCATTGAAAATCTGATGATGGACATAACAACAATATTGGCATTAGCAAGGGATTTGGTGTTTCATCATCAGATTTTCAATAATATGGATGGCTGAAGAGTTGGAGGGTGGAGTAGACTGAAGCCAGCCCATTAAAGTTTGAAGATTTGTTATAATAGACCAATTTCTGATTATATATGTGTGGGGGAGATGATGATTTGGACTAACTGATGAGTAGTGGTTAGCCTGAAATATATATATATATTGGAGATCATTTATTTTTTTCACATGTGTTAAAACAGTAAGATCTGCTTTGCAGATCTTCGTTTCACCTTTTCTCACCTATTTTCTACCCTCATACCTTAGTTTGAACCCCAATGTATCGTAGTGTGTCTGCAATGCACTTATATGCCGAAAATCCCGCCCAATTTTAACCCACGAGTACAACGCTCATGTTATATATAAGTATAACTCATTCCCAAATCAATAAAATGTTATAAATTATGTGTATGTTCACATAATTTAGATTTATTTAAAAGTAGGTTATATAAGTCGTAATTGCACACAGACTGTGATATGTATTTTAAAACTTATGATAAAATTATAAATTGTTAGTTAAAATTATTTTGTTTGAATCTATTTACAAAAATGTATTACAATCATAATATATTTTTGAATTAAAATAAAATTCATATTCATTTAGTAAATAGATTCAAGTATTGAAATTTAAAAGTAAAATAATTTTCTTTTGAATTTAAAATCATGCCATATATTTTCTGTTAAAATAAATGAGGGCTGGTAGGAACAATAGTTTTAATTATTATCTAAAAATACAGCAGATGTCCACTTAAGGTTTTCTTTCAATTAGTAAAAGTAATTTTAATTAAATCAAGTTTGTAATTCGAATGTCAACAAGGAAATTAACAATAGAAATTAATTAAAATTTTGTTGAATTCCTTTAGACATTCGGATAGGATTAATTATAGCTGATAAGTAAGCAAAGTCCTAAATATTTTTGTAACGCTCCAGGGCAGTTGCATTGTTCAATTCCAGTATAAAAAGGAGGGTTTTCTTTTGTTTGCCATTCTAGTGATTTGCTAATGAAATGATTCTAGTGAAATTATTCTAGTGAAAATATTCTAGTAAAAATCTTCTTTGATCAAGATTTCAAAATATATTTTTGTGAGATTTTTAGCTATGTGCCTGCGAACTTAAATTTGTAGCCGAGTTTTCATCTCCAAATTAATTGACCATATTTACAGTTTCACCTATGAATCACCCAACCTTCAAAATTGCTAACTTTGAAATGATGAAGTAGAGCTGGCAAGAAGGCTATTTTCCTCTTGGGAATGGCTGGCCGCTGCTCTAGACCATCGAAAGCTATCACCTAAGGAACCCGGAACTGCTGCTGCTGCCGCCAAAAATATGAACAATTCCAGATTTTGCTTCTGAAGTGTATAAAACCTGCCGACCATCAATCTACCTGCAAATGCTTCTCCAGAGGTAACCCCAAATTAACCCAAGAGCTCTTGTGATTCCTAACTAACATGCTATAGCTATTTTAAATTGTTTTCTTTTATTTTATTTGACTTTATTATGTATTCCTTTAATGTGTTCTTATATAATCAACAGTTTTGCTCTCTATCTTGGGTTAATATTTTCTATTTATTAATCTTTCTTTTATTTTATTATGATAATGTGTCAAAATAGTCTTTGACTGAGTGAATTATTCCTTTGTTGAAGGTAAGACACTGATATTAAGGCATATTTTAAATTTATAAATAATTCCCAATTTTATTATCTTGCAAATCACTTGTTCAAGGACTATTCTAATCTTCTTTAATATATATAATAATCAAATAGTTTAAAATCTACATTTTATTTATTTTAACCTAATATGAGAGTATGTGTGAGGTCAATGATTAAAATGTGCCACAAATGCACGATTGCATAAATAAATCTATACTTTCTTTTCAAACCCACAAGCATGCATTCTCCTATTTTAAAATACTGTATTCTACTTTAATTTCAAAGTTCGTAATTGACGTCGAGAATGTGTGGACCCTTTTAAATAAATTTCTGGGAATTTGATTGGGCATTTTTCCCAATCTAAGTGAATCCATCTTGTATGTTTTATATACATTAGTCTAGTATTGCTGGTAAATGAATTTGTTGTTGAGACTGCTTTGTTTTTCTTTCCAAGGATTTTAAATGGCCAAGTCCATTCCCTTTTTATTTTCTGCAGTTCCCAGGCCGACTGTGTACTCAAATGTCACACCTGAGAATTAGACGCAGCCATCACCCAGCCACTAATTTGTGGATGAGTCCAAGCTTCAGCTGTCCGTGACAACACATTCCTATGGGTCAGCGGCGAGATGCCCTCTGTAGTCATTCCAAATATTTCCCATTTATTTATATATAATTTTACAAAGCATCCGTGACTTAAATGTGTCACACCCTCCATCCTTTAATAATTTCATTATTAGCAATACTGACCTCCCCTCTGCTTTAATTATTATTATAAAATAAATGCCTTGATCACATCCCCACTTTATCGCTTAGTAAGCTTTTGTCCATACTATTCTCGAAATCAATAAATATTCTATAACCCATAATTTTCAAATGTTTTATTAAACTTTTATAATTACTCAAAGCACATCGCATATACTCACATCTCTTTTAAGCACATTATCATAATATTATCTTAGCCCGAGGGATAGAATATATTTTCTTAGAACCTTTTTGTAATTTAATGGATTGTAATGCCAACAATTATTTAGTAAGCATCCCTGTCTCATATAAGCAGATAGTGGCATTATATATATATATATATATATATATATATATATATATATATATATAAATCTTTGAAATCATTTAAAACTAATTTTGATCTTTTATTTTATTGATTCCTATCACTGTCTTGGTCTATATATCTATTTTCTACATTTCTTTTGTACATCCATAGATGTTAATTAGCAACCCAAACTTATCTTAGTATAGAGTCTCTTTGTTTTCCCTGATCACCAGGCACCGGTAAAAGGTTATACTAGTAGTAGCATCAGACGCATTATCATATAGATGGCGCTGTGAAATTTGGACTTTAGATTCCAACTTAGTATATCTAGAAGGCAACCGCTCCTAGAATGTTCAGTTTCATGTTTGGGGTTTGAATTCTGCAGTGTGTTAGCGAGATAGACTATTCTGACTGTTACAGTGTGTGGTCATATGTATTGGTTATATGAGATAGATTGGATAGCTAAAGGGAGCTTGAAAGTCTGCATTGAAAACATTTGTTGTACTTTATGAAATTGTTTTGGTGGTTGGACATAATTTATGTGCAGATGTGTTCAGTCCAAATTTCTCTATTGTATAGTTGAACTTCTTAGTTGAATATTATTCATCTAATAATAAATACTTCATTTTTTAAAAAAAATGTTAAAATAGTGACTACTTAAAAAAATAGTATCTTTATTGCTGCTGTTCTCTATTTTTATCGCTTTTTATTAGTATAGCTTTAAGCCCCATTGTGTATATAATACAAAACTGCCTAATGTTAAAACTATACTATATTTAATTATTTTTAAATTATAATGTACAAATAAATAACAATAATATATAATTCATATAAATGTATTTTACATTACTTGGATCCTAATCATTATCAATTAAAATTATATGAACAGAAAACAGATGCTAAATGATTTTCCAAAAACTATGTATAGGTATGATTTTACTAAGGATTAAATTGCATGCATTAGGAAAAAAGACCTTTGAAGCTTTCTAGGCAAATCCATGAACTATCAGTTACTTACACTAGAAAATTATTGAAATCATGCTAACATATAATTAACTTACAATGGCTACTATTTGGAACTTAATCACTATAAACAATATCTAATATTGTCCATAAAATTGGATTATTTCATTATATAATTAAGATTTTAAATTGGCATCTAAAATAAGTAAAACAATTAAAAATAAATTAATTTTACACTGGAATCTTTACTGCACATTTTTACATATTTCATACACATCAGTTTGCTATATATTTTGTATATATAAAAATGGGTTTGTTTGTTTTCAATTGAGAATCAGATTAAGCATTCTCTTAGGAAAATTAAGATCAGTTATTACAATGATGTAAATTTATCTTTTTTTAAACTAAGCACTTTTACAAAAAATATATTTATATTAAAAAGTAGAAAAAATATAACTAATGGTCTCAAAAAGTGAAGAATTATAATTAGTTACCTTTAAACTACAATCAGTATGTGATACTGCTGATGCAAATAATATGTATAAATATACTATGCAAGCAAAATGTATATTAATTGTTTTTATGAAAAATACAATTGTACATACAAAGACATTGAGATGGACATCTATCCCATTTATAAAATTTTAGAAAATCAAGGTGCATAAAATTTTGTGCAGTGTGATAGACCACTTTTAGCCATTATATATTAATCCAAATGAAATTGAAAGTTAAGAAAATCTATAGCATCAGAAATAAACTTTGTAAAAAGGACATTTTTAATTTGTTCAGATAATTCTTCTGTAAGTTTATTTAAATTTTTCATTCTAATTTTGAATAGAAAAATATTTGACTTTTAAAAATATATATATAGCATTAAAAAAATTTTTGTACAAATCTTTGTAAGTCAAATGTGTGTATGCAATTTATGTGTGCAGATAAAATTAATAAGTAAAAGCAAGACATTTTATTAACAGCTGCATTATTTATTTCTAATATAGAATAGATGAAAATGAAAGAATTTCACACGTATATTCAAACTGAATTATTTTTACATTAACCATTTTGCTTTTAATTATTTAATTAAACAAAAAAATAAAGCCAAATAGACAATATTATAAACAAAAGATGAGCAAACATGATCTTCTTTAAAAACTTTGCAGGAAATGTTTATTTAATCTAAAATATAAATAATTACATTTTATGAATTATTACTAATTTTTGTATTTTTATGTGTGTATTAATATTCTTATGTATCGTCATTTAATTATTGATTTATTAAACAGCCTATTTTAAAACTAAATAAAGAGTATGCAATTGCTCTAACAAGCTTTATTTATAAATGCCAACAACTTAAAAATGCCTATCTACAAATTATCCCTATCCTCAAACTGGTTCCATGCTATGGCAATCCTCAGTGAGGCACTAGGATATTTCAGACACTATATCCAAAATACCAACTCAAATCCAGCACTTATCTGATAATTAACTTTTAAGTGGACAATTTAAAATTTTCAGACACCTATATGTCTTCAAATCCAGTTATCTAACTTAAATAGCTATATAGAGCTATAAGAGATATTGTATGCTCTATTTAGTATTAGAATTACAAGCTTATAAAATTAAATCATATGATAGATGTATGACTTATTTTTAGCTACTATTATAGTTTTTGTTTTTAATTCTTAAGTGATGTTATATTGCTAAGACTATTAATATATTGTATGGCTGAAAAATTCTCAGCCTCATATCGCTATTTAAGTTAAATAGATGGATTTGAAGACATATAGGGGTGAAAAGTGCTGACTTTGAGATGCTATTTTTGGATCTGCTGTCTGAAATATCTTAGCACCTCACTGAGGATTGCCATAGCATGAAACTGGTCTGAGACTAAGGATAATTTCTAGATAAGGATTTTTAAATGCTTTCTCTTGTTGGCACTTATCAATAAAACTTGTTAGAGCTATTACACACTTTTTATTTAGTTTTATAATTACAAGCTTATTAAATTAAGTTACATAATGTATGACTATATTAATTTATTAAAACCTTTTGTTTTGCTTTTAAACCTAGCACTTAGTTATTAATAGATTAATTAATTTGTAAATATTTTGTATTATTATTTTTCCCCTTTCTTTTAAAGATTTTATAAAATTTGTATTTTCATTTGTGAGATATTAAGCAATTTTATTTTTTTATTTTAAATAAATATGTCATAAAGTGGTAGCATTTAATTAACAAATGATATGGCAAATACACATTTGGCTTTTTAGTTCAAAAAAAAGTATTAAACTCAGCCAGACATAAAAGCAAATATTCACACAATATGCTTTTAATATTTTGAGGCTATTTTGTAATCTGCCAATTCATTAAATTGCTATTTTAAAATTAGAAATAATAGCTATATCCATTTTTTATTGAATTTTCAACTTGTTTCATAATATTATGAGGGATAAAAAAGAATTTTAAGGTGCTTCCAATTTATTCTAGACTATGAGAATCTTATTATGATAAAACATAAACAAATTAGTCCTTCAAATCTGGAGGAGGTAAAGTCACAATGAATAAATCATTTTTGTCCTCAAAACAAAAAATTCTGACTTCTGCTAACCAATATTATCTTTATGGTCATCACAGGTGAATGAATAAGAAAATTATAACTAGTTCATTAATACTTCATAGAGACCATACTTTGGATAATCAAATTATATAAATTGATGTGCTTGGTGCTTCTTTCAATGACTTGTTACAGCCAAATATTGTAAAATAAATAAAATTCTAAGATATCATTTAGCATTTATAAACAGTTGCTGTCATTAAATAATATTGCATTTGGCATATTTTTTCATCTAGTACATGATGACTTCCTAATGTTTGGCCTGTTTATTGGAACCAGATTTCATCATCTGAATTGATGTGATCATTGTTTTGTTCAGTGCAATCATATATATTGAATTTTTATGGCAGTGATGATTTAATAATAAGGGAAGTCTCATAATATTCATTGATCCAATCTCCACAACTCAATAACACTTCTATAAGTGATTAAAACTTAATATAATTGTGATCAAATGATGATCTAATGGTGATACTAATGATGATGATAATGACAAAAATATTACATTTAAATAATCAGAATAAAAGCAAAAATAAAAATGAATTAATCATATAGCTAGATTTTCGTAAGTAAATGGTTTGTGCATATATATAAATATTATATGGAGAACAGAAAATTAATAGGAATTTTATCATAAAAAAATTGTTTATTTATTTTTAATTGTCATAAATTTAATCTTCAAAATACTATCCATTTAAAACTAGTTCTTATTACGCGCGATCACAGTGCTATAGAATTTTCGAATTTTCAATGTTTCAGTTTAGAATTGTAAGAAAACTATGGGATCTGAACATGCACATATTACATCTTTGGATCCATCTCTTTTTTAGCTTTTAGAAAATGTATATTCTATTTTTCTATCTTAAAAATTGACAATTTTGTGATAATTTTTGTACTCAAGTAGCTATAATTTTTTTGTCTTTTTTTCAGTTCTTTTATTTTCAATGAAATCTTTTTCACTGTAAAAGTAAAAAGGGGAAATATGCAAGACTTTACCTATTCCAGCGATGAGGTTTTTTCTTCTTGCAGCTCATATGAGAAATTGTCTGAGTCAGATATGGTACCAGAAAAAAAATGTTTGAATACAAGTGCTTCAGGTCTCTCTACTCCAGCTCTGCCTACTCCAGGCCCATCTTCCTGACCAGATCAGAATGTGTTGCCAATTAACGTTAGTGGGTCATCAAATTTTACTAAGTCTCTTGGGCTCAAATTTTCCGCCATGAGTGAGTATAGAATTTTAGACTTTTTTCAATTATTATTTGATAAAAAAATATTTCAAAAAATTATTCTTGAAACAAATATTTACGCTAAACAAAAAAAAAACTTGCAATTGGGTAAATTTGTCACATTGTGAATTATCTGCATCTTTTGGCAAGATAATAGACATGTCTTCCATATGTCCAGTACATGAATTAGATAGCACATGGAGTTCTGATTTGAAAGTAAGACAACCATTTTTTGCAAATATTATGATCCGAAGTAGATTTTATTCAATTTTGTCTTGTCTACATTTTAACAATAATAAAAAAAAATGCCAAATGCTAAAAATAAAGATTTTGACAGAATATATAAACTTAGGCCAATTATAGACTACTGCAATGTAAATTTTAAGGTTGCATATTAAATGCATTGAGAGATAGCAGTTGACGAAGCTATTACCAAATTTACTGGTCGTTTATATTGCTTATAACGCTTGTTTCATATACACTTTAATGCAACAAATTTTCTTAAAAACTTCTTTATTTTCCTTACAGTTTCGACTGTCCAGCAGTCTTCATCAAAGCTACAAGATTTGAATAATATAAATACATAACCATCATTTCACATATATATATATAAAAAATACATAACCATCATTTTACACATATATAAAATACACACACACACACACACATACACACATATATATATATATACCCTTCATACATATATATATATCTACATCACCCCTAGATGGGTTATGAGTATGGGAGTATATATGAGTATGTTTTAAAGGATATAAGTATATCTTAGGATATCCATACGTGTGTATATATAAATGTAGGTAGAGAATTTTTAATTTTTTTATTTTTTAATTTTTTATTTTTTAATATTTTATTTTTTATATAGTTTTTATACATTATTTTTACTTATTTATATGTATAGAGGTGATGTAAAGATGTATATATCTATATGTAGGGGGTGTATGGATATTTGATATTCATATGTATATTTATATGTGAAAAGATGGTTAAGTAGTTGTATTTATAATATTTGAATATGGGTAATAAATATAATTGGGAAAGTTGGAAGTTTAAAATAGAATTATAAGTTTTAAAAAATTGTTAACAGAGAGAGCTGTTTTAAATGAATAAACAAGATAGGAAATTTTGAAATAACCATCATTTTAAATTAAAGCAGAGAAGAAGATAGAGGTAAATAGTATTAAAGAAAAATATTATTTAGTGATATAGAGATAAAAGTTTAAAAAGTAAAATTAAAGATAGTAAAGTAAAATATGTTATATATTAGATAATTATAAAATAATATTAATAATATTATAAAATAATATTAATAAAGAATGATATTTAAAATGATTTTTAAAAAATAAAAAAAGTAAAAATAAAATAGTTTTAAAAGGTTTTTTTTTAAAAAAACAATGTATTGGATATGATTTGTATTTTATATATATGTAAGTAGAGTATATATATAGATGTGTATTTATAAAGATATATGAGGAAGGTATATGTGTATATGGGTGTATGTATATATATATGTATATGTATGTTTAAAAGAGGTATGTGTATATATTGGATATACATATGTATATATAGAAGTAGGTATGGATTATATATATGTCTAGGGATGATGTAGATTTATATGTATATGTATGAAGGATATATATGTGTATATTTTGATATATATATGTGTGTGTGTGTGTATTTTATATATGTGTAAAATGATGGTTATGTATTTTATATATATATGTGAAATGATGGTTATGTATTTATATTATTCAAATCTTGTAGCTCTGATGAAGACTGCTGGACAGTCAAAACTGCAAGGAAAATAAAAAAGTTTTTAAGAAAATTTGTTGCATTAAAGTGTATATGAAAGAAGTGTTATAAGCAAATATAAATGATTATATGAAGATATGCAAAGAAAGTGAAAGAGAAGAATAAGAGAATTTACTGGTCATAATAGCATGAAACAATTTGATCTGTCAAAACTGATAAAGTGAGGGTACAAATGGTGGACATAAGTGAGGGTTCAAATGGTGGATGTGTGCAGATAGCCATAATGGATATGGGTCCCATATGGAGTTGTATACTGTCAAAAGTACAACTTCAGATGCTTGCCAAAGTCTGGGTACTCGAGCTGTGCTTTCAGTAGTTTTTCCATATTTATCCAAATTGCATCGTATTATTTTTGTGATAGATATTTTACAAGTGTACAGTTAACAAAAGAGCTATATGCAGACAAACTCTACTGTTGTGGCACACTAAATATAAATAAAAAAAGTATCTCAGACATCATCAAAGAACTGTATAAAAATTATAAAAAAATGAGCCAGCACTTATCAGTTGGTTTAGATCATAATATTATATATATATATATATATATATATATATATTGTGACCTTCCATATTGGCACCATGAAGGAATGTGGGAAGTTCACATTGTGTCAATAGTGATCAGGGGTACCTAATAGATAAAAAAATAAATTGTGATATAACTCAGTATATAATTTGGTTGAAAAGTTCTCAGGATGTTAGTTATGTTGTACCAATCTGTAAAAAAAATTATTTTATGTATATCTAATATTGGAAGAGGAAGATGGTTTATATTAGAAATTGTTGGTATGAGAGACAAGCCAGTGGGAATGAGTATTGTTTGTATGAAATGCCATAATGAGTGCTTATTCATTAATTTTCCAACCTATTGTTTATTGCGATTCTAAGATGTGACTTGTATATGTGGGTGTGGGTGTCTAGTAACATCATCTCACACTTCACACTTCATTCATATTTTTACTTATCACTCAGAATATCCATCTTGCAATAACATTATTTATTTGCCATAGAAATTGCTAATAGCTCAGTCATTAATAGACCTCTGGCTTAATGGAAAGACAAACGCACACACATACATCATTAGTTAATATGATTTTTTTTATTAATTATTTATTGTATAAAATCTTGCATTTAAAAAAAAATGTAAAAGTTATTTATTTTATTTATTATTAATTAATATTTGTAACTTAATATTTTTTTTGTTTCAAAACTCTATTCCTAACATATATTTTTTTTTACAAGCAATAAGTTCTTGCATATTGTTAGCCTCATCATAACTTAAAAAAAGAGGTGTGGCTAAGTAGACAGAAAAACTTCAGAAAGAAAAGTTTAGAGAAGGTGAAATATTTTCTAAAAAAAAAAAAAAGAAATGTAATAAAACAAGTGAACTTAATATTTTCATTGGATTCCCTACTCTGTCTTTTTACCAAGGAAACTTCTTGTATACTGCTCAAGCATAAAGGCCAATGTGTAATTGTGAAGGACACAGGATAATATTATTCAATATGGAAGAATAAACTTTTAGAAGTACACCAGTTTCTAACTTTTATCAACTAACAATTTGAACTTATTTTATTTATAATGCATAGATATTATTTAGAAAAATTGCTAATACAATTTCACTATAACGTATTTATAATAAATAGTGTGACCCTGGAATTATGTAAAGTAATAATAAGATATTAATTGGAAAATATATGCTGAACTGTACAATGGAATATTTTATTGACTGTTATTTAATAAATTTGCTATTTTCAGTGTGTAAAATAAGGCTGAAAAGATAAATTATTCATTCTAGTACTTTGCAGTATTGGAATAATTGTGTACTGAATTACCTTACCATTCACACCCATATAGGAGTGACAGAATGTATGACAACGATATTTGATAATTATTTATTGGGAAACGTGCATAAGCATGGATGACCAAATAATCCTGATCTTGATCATTATTATAAAATTTATTTAATGTTGGAAAATTTAGACAAAACAGAGTTTATGAAAAATAAATGGATTCAAATATGTGCAAAAGCAGTTTATAATGTCTATTACGAAATCCTAAGAACATTAGAGGTTATTGCTATTTTTGTCAAATTCATGTTTAACCTGAAGGAATAATATTTGTATGTTTTACTGTTTGTCTATTTGTCTTATTATCATGAACTATGCATGTATTTCTGCTTTAAAGTTTCAAGTATGAACTAAAAATAAAAATAAAATAGAACTTTTATTTTAATGACAGAAGGTTTGATATATGATAGATCTATAGATGTATTTATTTATTTATTTATTTTCTTTTATGTTTAATTTGATATTAATTTGTTTTATTATTATTATGTACTTATATGCCTATCTCCTCTAGAACGTCTCGGAGATTTTGGTATAAGTTATACCAAATGGTTAATACTTTTCTTTTGTTGTATTATGTAAAATATTATATATTCCCGTGCTCATATTATTGGTGCAAATTGCAACATTTATCATCATTCATTAGTTGGTAATAGTAAATAGATACATGAAAACATTTATGCCAGTATTGCTGAATGGTCAGACTTACTGGATAGTATTTACACTAATTTGAAATTCAATGTTCATAATTTTTCATCGATATTATATTCATTTATAATTTAATTAATGCTAATATTATCTGATGTGATTTCACTAATATTTCATATATGATCATACATTTGTGTGTGTGTTCACTATCAGAAGCTATTGTATAAGAGTTAAATTTATGCTTATTTGTTTCTTATCGGTTGCAGCTGGTGTTATGGCTAAAGATTGTGAAAATTTAAGACTTTGTCTGTTATCGATTTGTCTTATATGAAGTGTGTTAGATGCCATTTAAGTGGAGAGGTGATTGAGAGGATGATCATGCTATTTGGATTGATTAACACTCATGTTATCATGTTACTTATTTATATATTGGGCCATGACTGATAGTATATTTCCTTATTTGATAGTATGCGATACGATAAATCTTAAAGGGAAGTGATAGATACCCCATTTATTCAGGATAAGTCAGCTGAATTCCACACCATTTGTGTTAGAAGAGTTGATAGTTACTATGTTGAAAAATTAAGTTGGTGTTTAGAATTGTTGTTAACCCCCACGCACACATATGTAAATATTTATTTGATATTATTTTGCTCTCCCTCTTTATTCTACGTGTATTTATCTCATGAAGTATATGTTAGTTATTTCAGATGAATATTTTAGTGATTTCAGTAATATACTTAAAGTTGGATTTATAATTTAGTTATTAGCTCATTGTACCATCCGTATTGTGAAGTTTATTCATTCCGCAAGTCAACCGATGGAAAATATAATCAATAAAATGCATTGTGATTGTGAATTTTTAAATGCGCACACATTCGGATATATGATAAACCTAGAGATATAGAAGGAGACTATCGCTGGAATTGCAAGTTCTAGGTAGCTTGTCAAATCATATCACCCACATTATCATTATTCCATTTATTTATTATTACTGGTAATTCATCCTCCCGGTATGAATGTAATATTATATTACAAAATTTTACTTTATTTAAGGCTAGTTTAATAAAATTATTACTTAATTTCATATAGCAAGTATAGATTTGTAGGCATACGGAAATAATTAAATGACATCAATTGATTATTTGATATCGTTTTCTTAGCTCATTGAGAGCACAGAATGAGGATAGATGATATAAACATTGGTATGTGAATATAGAAATATTTTGTGTAGCTAATAATTTAACAGATAAAATTATAAATATTATTGAAATAACAGATAAGAGGAAGAACCTCCAAATATTAAGTGTTATTTTGTGTAATTTAAGTGTTACTTAGTCAAGTTTGTAATTAATGTAAATTACTGTTAAATCATCATCGATGTGTTTGTAAAAGAATATGCCTTGTAATAAATGTTTGTTGAAGTAAGATTCCCTCTGAATTATTTTATCATATACGTTCGATTGACCATTTCCACACACATATGATCAACATAATAGAATTATAATATTTATCAATTTAATAGTATATGCAATCTATCTTGATAACACTGAATTAATTGATCTAAACATTGTATAATGCCAAGGTGTAGCTTTTACCTTGTTTAAAATAAATGGTGATGTGAGATAAAAATGCACCTGATCTCTATCATTGTTCATCCTTTCTTTTATTGTAATAATTGTCAGTTTCACAATAGTCCTCATTATTTCATAGTTATATTATATTAGGATTGACTTATTGTTCTTATAATAGAACCCTGAGATTATTTCATCATTTAAGTAAACATTGATATAGCTGTGCAATCTAAATTAAATGCCAGTAGATTGATTATTGTTACAGTGATCCCAAATATATTAGATGAGTGGCATGATGGGTCTAGCATGTACTTGGATGGTGAGAGAATTGAACATATCATGATTCTTGATTTAATCCACAAATTGCTTTTTTTTTTGATAACTTAAATAAGTGCTTATAATATAACTAAATAAACATTATAATTATTGTTTATAAATGCTTCTCTCATTCTCATTTGCATTCTAGATTACCACGATATCCTATAATCCCCAACTTAGCTAAGCTGTAGATTGATAGTATAATAAGAGTCTTATCCATAAGTAGAGATGCAACCTAAATTATAAATTTATAATTTATTCTATCTTATATACAATTGGTGCCTGGGCATTTATTTGTGGATGAAGTGATTTAGGTGAAGATTGTAGAGGTTACTATATATATATATGATCAATGCTCAGTGAATATTAAGATATATCTATGATTTAGGTGAAGATTGTAGAGGTTACTATATATATATATATGATCAATGCTCAGTGAATATTAAGATAGCAAATCTTCAAACTTTAATCGTCAGGCTTCAGGCTTCTCCACCCTCCAACTCTTTAACCATCCATATCATTAAAAAATTTGATGATGAAATGCTCAAATCCCTTGTTGATGTCAATATTATTGTCATACCCATGTGAGTTTAAGTAACTCTGACCACTTATATATATTATGATCTGGACCAACTGTTGAGTGCTGGTTCAGCACAAAATATATAGGAATCTATCTTTTTCACATGCATGTGGTTATGTGTATCAGTTACATAGGGTCGAGTGTATAGCTGTAGGGAGCTTGAATGTCTGATTTCAAATTCCTTACTCAGACTAGCTTGTAAAGCAATGATTCTAGTGATTGTGATTATAAAAAAGAAGAAATATCACCATACAATATTTTAAACCTATTTTAGTATTAAATAAATTCACTGGAATAACTTAAAACAATGATATATAAACTTATTAATTAGAGACAATAACAATAAAATCAAATTAAAGGTCTGTTAAGTATTCTATAAATATAAATACATCATTCTGATTTTGATTAAAAATAATAATAAAAATATGATATAGCACTGTAATTTATTGATATTTCAATATGTTTACATGACACATACCTATATAAGTGCACAGAAGTGCCTGTATAATAAAATGAATATATTTAAATTGCCAATAAACTAAGAAATAAAATCAATTCATTTTAATAAGACATACATGACTAATTTTAACATATATGAGTACTCATGCAAATGTGTGCACACACAAATGTTTATGTCCTAATGATATTTCATTTGGCAATAATAAATTTATTAAATCCATAGGTCTATATTATTATATTCTCACAAGATATAATTAATTCAATGTTAAAAATTTACATAAAACAAATGCACACATATGAGCATATTCTAATATAACAAGAAATATGTGGTATGAGTTTAAATATTATCTTTTTACAAATCAAGTCGTAAAGGTTATTTTAAAAAACTATTATCTTTAACAATCCAGTTTAAAGTTTTTTTTTAAACTCTTTGGATTTTGTTTCTTTATTTACAGTATTTAAGAAAGATTTCCAAATTTGCTTTTCTAATTGCAAAAAAAAAATTCTTTATAAATGTTAACTGGAAAAAAACATCTGAAGACAAACTGATTGTTTACTCTTATTTTCTTCCCATATTTTTTTAGATTAATAATTTAGTAATAAGTTACTTACTTTTAAAACTTATAAATTAAACATTTAACTTTAAGTGCAAAGTTAAGTGTTTGAAATAATGTCATTTTCAATAGATATATTTTACTCACCAGCTAATATCTGTTTGTGAACTAGATATCCTGTAGGCACAGTATATATATATATAATTATAATTGAAATAATATTTTTAAACGGTTTATAAACAATTCAAACAATCTTTAAATCCGCAGAAGTACTTTCGGTTACTTTCAAACCTGCCTCAACTGATAGCAGTTGAGGCAGGTTTGAAAGTAACCGAAAGTACTTCTGCGGATTTAAAGATTGTTTGAATTGTTTATAATAGCAATAGCAGTTGAGGCAGGTTTGAAAGTAACCGAAAGTACTTCTGCGGATTTAAAGATTGTTTGAATTGTTTATAATAGCAGTTGAGGCAGGTTTGAAAGTAACCGAAAGTACTTCTGCGGATTTAAAGATTGTTTGAATTGTTTATAAACCGTTTAAAAATATTATTTCAATTATAATTACAATATTATTTTTTAATTAACGGATATTTTTATTTATTTTATATATATATATATAGCCATGGTAATTTCGTTTATGCTTCTAAGTGTAGCATGACAGCCATTCACTAAGTTGGCTTATTTTAATTGTTGGTGATCAAACAGATTGGCTTCTTGACATTTTCAGGTTAAGCATATATCAGATAAACACTGGTGGTCAGTCAGTCTTGTCCATTAAGTCCCTATAGTTATGGACTTTAGGTGGAAAAGCAGTCTAGTACATGTATATGGCCTATGAATTACAGAAAATCCAGCCCTTACTTCAATGTGAAATTCAAACTTTGCCATCATAAAGCTAGCAACAGCTGGATTGGATTTTTTTGGGGGGAAATTCATTTTTAATAGTGTTTGGTGGAATTTGAAAAAACAATAACTAGATAAGTTTTTTTAATTTTGCTCAAGAAAAAAACAAGTCAATAACTCTTTTCAATTCACATCAATCAAAATCTTATTTTATTTAAAACAATTTCTTAATACTCCAAACAAAATCAGATTGTGGAATTTAAATTATAATAATTTTCATTTAGCAAAAGTAGTTAAAAAATATTATTTAATCCAAATTAGAAATAGAATATTATAATTGTTATCTATTATAAAATGAAAACAAACTTATTTTAGATTTTTTTCTAATTATCAAAATCAGAATTAAATAAAATACTAAATAGATCTTTTTTAATGCTTTATTTAAAATACAATGGTTTATAATAATTTTAAATATCATAATTATTATTTAAGCATTAATCTCTTACTCCGGTGTATATATTTTTAAATAAATGTCTACAAAAAATTTTGTTTGTCTTCATTTCTACTTTTCATTTTATCTTTATATATATATATTATTTGTATATATTGACTGTTTTTAATGATATATATATGTGTGTGTGCACTATCATGTTGCTATATGCGATGAGACATTATTATCTTAATATATATGTAAACACCACAAGATAATCTAATACATTTTGTTTTTATTCTGACTCATTTTAATTTTGAATTCAGTATTATCACAGTAATATTATTCACTAGTAAAATATGCTTGTATATCTAAATTCATATCTGTTTTCTTCCCTTTATATACATATGTATAACCTTCACTCTAAAATAAAAGTATATTCGTCTTTTATTTTTTAGCTAAAAATTTCAAACCAAATAGCATGTGATCTAGCTTGGTAGTAACAGTTTAAAAAATTGTTGGTTGCCTAGTAACTGGATTCTGAATATATATATAAATGGATACTCCCAGTTTATTTGTTTATTTTAAATTTCAAGCTTAAGTGAAAATATAGACTAACCGTCAAAAGTTGAATTCCATAAGCTCTGAGCTACTTCTATACCATTGGTGATATCTTTTTCTTCACTCAAGCATTTATTCACTGACATAGCGTGCATCATAAGGGCGTCATAAAAACTTGGTACATAATAGTTGATCTAAATCAAAGAATACATATCAATATATATATATATAACTGCAATTTAATAAATAAATAAATAAATAAATAAGTTTTTTAGAGGTGGTGGGGAGATTATTTACTGTTTAACTAAAATAATAATCGAAGATTTGTCTTTTAGGAACTCATTGTGATATTTAAAAAATAGAAGAATACAGAGTTATTTTCAATTTAGGCATCTTAAGCTCTTAATTCCATCACTTTACCTCTGCTCTAAGCCACATAAAGCAATTCTACATTTATGTTAATTTTAAAAGAAAAATCTTAAACAAATAAGAAAATTAAAACAAAAACATTAATTATATTCGTTTTCATTTCCTGAAAATATTTTTAAAAAAATTTGCGACATTAATGAAGTATTTATAGTCCTAATTTTCAAGCATTAATTAGTTCTGATTCACATATTGTTGTTTTTTCTAAACAAAAACGTTTTAAATAATATATATTAATTAATCTATTAAAGTTGTAATTATAAATTTATTTAAACGCACATTGATTACGTAAGTAATATTCATTAAGGCTGTAGCCTCAAGCACATGCGTATGAAATGCGATAGTAGGGACCTCTTTTCTTCCAAAGAATAAGTTTGTGGTTTAAGACCTGTAGAGGTCCCTACTATCGCATTTTATACGCATGTGCTTGAGGCTACAGCCTTAATTAATCTTTTAAAAAAACTTTTAATCAATAGTTATTGCATTTTTTTTATATCTACAACCTGCGATTTAAAGCTGAGGCGCTTGGGAAAAAAAATGTAAACATTGAGATCTTTTATGCATTCCTCCTTTAGCCAACTCATCTAACCTTTAATATCAATTCTTATTAGATGAATGATAATAATCAAAGATAATCTGAATTAGTGAAATGAGCAGCTATGCAGTGATGTAAAGTAAAAACATGAATTCGAATACGTTCCAATGTGGAACTGCTATGCACTTATAAGTGTTGAGCTCATATTTTTGCTATTAATAAATAATGTTTTTGATTTATAGTTCGAAAATATTATTTTAGATGGAGTATTCAAAGCATGTATGAGAACTTGTCTTGGTCACTTTTTCTTCTAAAAACACTTTTTTATATTCATAGTTATAACTTTAAAAATCATCAGATTATATCTAATTATAACTTTTGTGATAAATTTATTTCAGATCATAGAGCTTTGGATTCACTTATCCAATCTTAAAGAAAGATTTATCATTAATAGAAAAAAATGTTAATATACAAACTAGAGAATTTATCATACTTGTCTTCTGTTTATAAATGAAAATGTTATTGCAGTTATGATAATAAGTACTACAAAATGAATAAATTATATCTAATTTGGTTACCTATATTAACACAAATATATAATTTTACATTGTCATTAAATGAGATGGTAATTATAAATCAACTCTTCTAAAATCGTATTAAGATCTAGAGAGGTAAGTTTTTACCGTTTTCATGAATGCAAAAAAGTTTTGTTTGAATTAATAAAATTTAAGCCTCCTTGACTTATTGGTAATTATAATGTAGAAATTATTAATAGATGTGAAGATTTATTCCAAATATAGTTCTTTGCTATATGGTTCAATTTATTTACTGTTATACTGAAAACACTCATCCATTTGTGCATAATAATCTAGGACTCATAGCAATTGCATTAAAAATTCTTGTTTTAGTAATTTTCTAAAGCTTGACCGATGAGAAAGATTTAATCCTATTATTGATTTTATCAATTACTATCTTGTTTATGTATTGATTCATACCTTTTTTTTTTACATATAAAATGGGATTCCTAAAAATAATGATGGAGTTGCCTAGAGTTTACATGGTATCTTTCTATATGTAGCTAGTTGCCAAGCTGCAGATTTTAGATTGTATAGAGAATCCTATTTCTCTTTTAAAACTATTCAGGATATTTATAACAATTTGAATATTTAATACATTCTGAAAAATGATTACTGTGTGATCAATAAAAGCTGTGGTCACACTATCTTCACACCTAAATAAGGGAGATACTGACCTGACACCTGGTTTTCAATATTTTCTACAATCTGATTTATATATTGCAAAGAACAGAACAGCTAATCATGACTCTTGCAGTATTTCTTTTTCTGTAGTAAAAAATTATCTCTCATGTAGTTCTTAATTGAGATTCTACTGTTTTAATGTAGTTCTCTATTGTCTGAACTAAATATCTATGTTTTGGTAACAATTGTTTTAGAGTTCAAAAGTTGATTTAAAATCAATTTTTATTACAAAATATTCTATCAGTTTTAATTCTCTGACATACCTAATTGTTTTTTGAATTTTTAAAACCGCATTCACTGCTTTTCTTTTTTTTATACCATGATGTGCAGTTGATAATTTTATATTTATCAGCTGATGCAATCTTTTCAATAATATTCTATCTAATATTTTGGAGTCAACATCTTAACTGAGATATGTCTTAAGTCTTCTATGATTGGTGTCTGTTTAGCTTTTTCTTTTATTACCCTAAACATTTTTATTTAATGTGTGGCCAATCACTTTTTTATAACAACTAATTACAAAAACTCCATATTGCTGGTATCAAGACATAATCTAAATGTTTATAAATAGTTGAAGGGATTGCATCATTTGCAAGGGTTATATTTTCATCTTTAATATATTAATATCTTCCTGTATCTGTATTTTTCTTTAGTTATATATTTTTACGCTCATCTGTAATAATGCTTTCATCTGTTTTATTTAATTTTTAACTTCATCAAATTTGATTTTTAACATCTTATAAATATATTTTAATGTTATAGGTTCCATTTTCAATACAAACAGGTTAGTTAATCTGGAAATGACCATTGTGTACAAAGAAAAAAAAGTAATATTATATATATGTTAAACTATTCCTTCTATTTTTTTCGACTATTATATAATAGATCTAAACCAAACAATACTATTAAGCAGTTATCTTTGAACATGAAATTGAGTACAATCATGGTTATACTTTTAATTTTATTAAAGTTGAAATTTCAATTAGAGATTGAAGAGTAAACTATTGAACTCATAAGTAGTGAATGTCAAATTTTGTCAGTCTTAGATCATCACATGATGTTTGACTTTACTTACAATCATTTGAAAAGATTGCGCTAATGCAGCGAATATGCATTACTGAATACAGTTTGCATTTTTAATATTATCTTAATGAAAAGCTCTATTAATATAAATTACATAACTTTTTTAATTACTATTATATATTTATTTGTAGTAATAAAAAAAAAAGACAGTTAATATATATAAATATCCCATTTCATGCATGATTCTTTCATAAAGGGGCAGTGAATAAAAAATTATTATTCAGCAATCTGATTTCCTATTGTATTTTACTCTCCTGCTAAGAATAACTAGCTTTCCATTTTTCATCTAGCAATTGAGACATATATTGACTAATTGCCTAGAGAAAATCCCTAAAACTTTTTGGAATACCTAAATATAATTCCTAAGACTTTTTTTGAATCTGGAAAAAAAAAATGTGTTTTATCTGTCTAAATTCAAATTCTAAATTATTAGTATAGCAGATGTATACACTAACTAACTACTACCCTATGGGAATCTAAATATATTATGTAAAACAAAGTCCTGGAGTAGGCATACATGATAAAAAGTTATATACGCATAAATTTACTTACTTCGTTCATATACTGATAAGTTTGGGGGTAATCTCTCTTTCCTCTTTCTACAACCAATTTGCTGAACTCTGTGTATTGTTTGGTATAAAGAACTTTAAGAGACATTACTAATAAAGAATTCAATGCAAAAGCCAATGTCTCTTTTCGATCTACACCTACAATATATATATATATAATTTAGTGTTTAACTGATGATATTATAAGCGGAAATATTTTACGTTTAGGTTTTTCCAATTTTCATTTTTAATTAAAAATCTATAACCACGATCTTATTAATTAAGGTAGCAGTTAATCAAGATTAGTTACCTGATGTTGAGAAAGAGACATTAACAGTGTTAAAATGCAAAAAAGGAATTACCTTCTTTAGCACCAGGCATATAATCTTAATAGGCTGCTATCTAAGATCCTGGCTGTAGTTTCCAATTAAAAATTTAAAACGGCCAATGTTTTCATATATATATATATATGCATATAAAGTGCATGCAAACATTTTATAAAATTCCAAATCTTAATCCTAATTAATAAATATTAATAATATGTGAATGGTTAATTGATTAGAGATTACGTGACATGAGTATTAAGAATAACAGTCGATTTTTTATTCAGGAAAATTTATTACTTATATCCGCTATTCTATCACTGCACTCAACCGCTTAGAATATTGTAATTAATAAAAAGAAATTAAAAACTTAAAAATACTCATATAATAATAATAACAATAAAAAACAGGCAAATGTTCTATTTAATTAATCTCAATTCCCTTATTTAAATATTTTAAAAACTTGATAGTAATACTCTACTTCTTACTTCTATTAACAAATTGTTCTACCAATCCTGATTCTGTTTTTTTTTTTTTTACCTCCCTTCCCATTTTAATAGAAACTGATATGTTAATTTCATTATCTTATTCTCATATTTTCAACTTTTGGTAAAAGTATTTAAACAAAAAGTCATAAAATCTCTACCTTGTTTTTTTCTCCTTGCTTATAAAATTATAGTATTGTCTTCATTTGGTATAAATCAATTTTAAATATTGTTTTCATAATATTATTGCCAATTTATGATGTAATTAATGATTTCCAAAAAAAAGTACGATTTCTTTTTTATTTAGCTCTTCTTACCTAATCTAATAGTCATTCTACTATTGGTTAGCAATTTTGTATCTAATTATTTTTAACAACATAAAAATACTAAAATTTTATACAAATTATTAATTGAATAATGTGTTGAATGTATGACTTATTTTATACTACTCTGCTTTGAATGAATATTGATCTGATCGCTCCTGTAGTCTATTTATAGCTAGCTACTTTATATTAACCACATTTTAATATGATATTTATACAAATTTAAGGCCTGTTATTTAAAAATTCTAAATTTTCAGCTTTTTAAAAACTGTTTAACTTAAAATATTGTAAGCTTTCTCGGTCAGTGAACGTCTTTTTAAAAAAGAAAAGTCTTTCATGTAAATCAAAAACTTAAGTGAACAATATTTTGATGTTAATAATAAGATTATAAAATAAATCAATTACCTGTTTTCCAAAATAGCTCAGTTCTTTCAGGCAGTTGGACAATCGTAAAGAAAACATGTTCACCTTGTGTCATTCTTTCATCATAAGCAGCCAACATAAACTCCCCAATGAGAGTTTCATTCATAATGAAAACGATAACTATGTAAATAATAGAAAGTAATGAAAATGGTGACAAATCTAAGGTGTGAATAAATATAAATTAAAATAAACTAATGAAAAAATGTGGATTTAAAAAAGGTACATGATGATTATGAGGGAATTGCAATAACTAAATAAGCTTCTAAAAGAAAAAATATTAAATAAATTTATAATTAAGCAAGGTGTTTTTTTTTTGTTTGGGCTGGAACTTCTTAACCAAAGACAGAAAGTAACTGGAAATTATTGAGAGTAATATGCTCATTACTCACAACCACAAACAAACAATTAGTTACTTAATAAACATTACATGTTACTGAGTAACAAGAATATATCAGACACTAATTGAAGGATAATAATTTTAAAACAAGTTCTAACAATGCATTTATCAATTTTATTCAGTGATTAAGTTATTGATTTCAATAATAGTAAGGTTTGCAGAAAAAGTTCACTTATTTATAAAATAATTTATTAAGCTTTAACCTTTTGGCACTGTGACAAATTTAATTGTTTTCTCTAGTGAGGGTTTTGTAAGCTTTCAACATTTGATTTAAGTATTAAACCATTATTCTACAGCAGAATATAATAAATTGCATTTGCTCTGGTAAAAATTTAGTTTACAAATGAAATAAATTCTAAAAAATCGTATTTGAGCTTCAAATATTGAAAAATGAGATTGTAATAAAAACAAACAACTGTTTTCTCATTCAATAATTGTGGAGAAGCAAATTGGTTTCACAAAATCAATCCCTCTTTTTTACTGTCATTTAAAATATAAATAAATAAAAATCAATATCTGATAAACATATCAAATTATGCTTTAAAATATCAAAAAATATATAATTTTACAATATTGCAATATATTCTAACAAACAGTCAATGATGGTGGTCAGTGGTATATGTTAGCAATCAGTTTGAAAAGGCGTGTTTATTGGAGCTCTGTAATTTGCTTTGCTAATGTTATGCTAGCATTTATCATCTATTTTTAAAATTAGAACATATACATATAAAATAATGGTATAATCATGAATATTTCTGATTTTTAATAATTATTACACTATCAAAAATGGTCATGAATCTTATTAAATTTTGCAAACAAATCACATTTTAGTCATTTAAAAATTTTCTCATATTTTTACAATGCAAATGAAATTGAAGAATAACAAGGGAAATTCCTCAAATATGTCAAGGCATATCTAAAATTCTTTAACATCAGCAAAACTTTTGATTATCTTGATGACTTTAGATTTTCTTAATTAAAATATCAAAATAAAATATACATGAACTTCACAATTTAAAAAATAAAATTAGTAAAATATCTCAATAGATGGCTGTACAAGCAAGTTGATTCCAATACTTTTTTTTACTTCTCTATATATAAAATCCCTCACTTTGATAAAACATCTGATTAAAAACTACTGCATTTCTTTTAATGCATTTTTCACAATACTTTATGTACATCCTCTATTATAGTTTCATTTTCCCAAAAGTCTTCTTGAGATAATAAAAAACTATGTTCTGATTATAGATTTTTTATTTAAGAAGACAGCTAAGCAATCATACCATAAAGAAATTAAACAAAGCATTTTTAAAAGTACTTATAGGATGAGGAGGTAGTTTTTAAAGATTTGATATAATCAAAGCAAAATGAGTAGAAAAGAATTAAGCATCCTAAAAAAATTATACACACTACATTTTACTGTTTTGAAATTTTTGTGAATCAATCAAAATATAGATTTTTTAATCTAAAAAAGGCTGCCAGTTTGAAACTATTATAAAAAGATTTAAATAAAGCATTGTGAAAAGTGCATTAAAAGAATGTAATATTTTTTTCTAAGATTTAATCGATATAAGCATTGCAAGAAAAGTGGAAAAGATACTGAGCATCATTTTGGTTGTTTTATTAAGTATAAAAATGGAATCATGTGATATATATTTATGATTTATGATAAGTGAGATGTAATAGGAAAGTTGCCAAAGTAAATTAGTCACAAGCATAGAACTGAGTCAAAATATATATCATGACTTTTCTCTTAGTATATCTTTTTTATGATCAAGACAACAGATGTTTTTGTTAATCTCAAAGAGGTTGTGGAATTTAAAAGTATTGTATAGTGGTATAATAACTGGTGCATTTGTTTGTCATCTCCACAATTTCATTTTCAAATTTAGGTAGTTCGTACATTCTAGATACTAAATTTTTTTAAAGTAAACATGACAAGTACTCAGTTCATAGCTATAACAGTTATCACTCTTTTGTTGACTGAAAAATATATATTTTTAATTTAAAATTAATGTTCTGAGGATATAATTGTTAATGATGCAATCATTGTAAGACAAAAACATAATTATAATTTAATACAATCATAAGTAAATGGAGTAGTATGCATCTATTAATGCCTTTGCTTGTACTTTAACATTATATTTCTGTATAGGCATAGAAGTTCATTGAAACAAGATCAATATAATACTTTGTTAAATATATGCTGCTTTTTATCAAATGTTCAAATGAGAACAATAAGTTTATAGGAAAATTTTTAAACATATATAGTTTTCTGTTGCAATTTCACACCCATATATCTAAATAAATAGGCATTTTTGATATAAAATTTTAGGATATTATAATTTTGGTCATTAACCTAACTTGATAATAAATATTATTTATTAACAATTTTTTAGCCTAAATAATGATTAAATATTTTGAAAATATTTCCTAAAAGATTGCAAGCATTTGACTACCAGTGTCTAGTTTTTTTTAACTTTATGAATAATCATCTATTCTGAATTGATTATAGCTATAAACTATTGTTTAAAAATAGCAATACTGTTCGATTAAAAATGAAAAGATCTTTAATCAAAAAAACTAAGTAGAAATAGAGAGAGTTTAATAAGTCAAAAACTATTATATGATTCCAATTTGACATATCCGTGTAAATCTTTATATTATCTACGATTACAGAAATGGCTCAGGAGAACAGAGAGATTAGCAATGTTAAATATAGAATAAATATAAATTACATAAGCCGTGTGATGTTAGTTTTGGTGAATACCATTTAACTTCTAAATCCTTAATCTTTATATCTGCTGCTGTTAAAGTAATAAATCCGTTATTATTAATAATTTCCAGTTATTGATCATTATCGGGTGTTTTGGTCAAAGTGATAAAAAATACAATAAATATCTCATTGATCAGATAATTATTAATAAGAGACCTTTGATCAAAGTGATAAATAATACATATAAATCACATTGACCAGGTAATTATTAATAATTACCAGTAGAAGTATGGTAGATGTAAAATATATATATTGTATAATATTATTTGATATTTATTAATTTTAATATTGTGATTTTTTTATATTTATTGTTGTATTATTTACCAAATTACAATAAAATTATACATATAAAGAATATGAAACAAATAAGGAAACTTTAATTAGGTAAAAGTTTTATATTATTATAAAGATTTAATTACAGCTTTACATTTTCTATGGTATACGTTGCCTTAAGCTTTTTCATCATCATATTTCACTTAGCATGACCAATTGCAATATGGATGTCATGACTTAATTGAAAATTCTCTTCCAAAAAAATGTAAAATATATGTGATTCATTTTCATTTTTAACGGGTATGTAGAGTTTATCAACCCTTCTAATTTTTGTAATATTACATCATTGATAAACGTTGATAATTTGGCTGGAAAACATTTCTTTATTTTCTTTAACTTTTAGCAAAAATAAATAATACTCTTCTCTTATAAATAACCAATGGTTGGGGGGGGGGGGATTTCAAATTATTCATTTGATCATTAAATCGTTTCTTCGTTATGTCTAAACCTTCCATTATGCTTACTGGTAATGTAAACTTAATGAAAACATAAAAACAATGTGCCAGCCACACTAGTGATAGATATAAATAAAATACAATATCTTCCAATAATGTAGTAATCAGCCCTAAACGAATGGTTAGCCAATGACATGACTCCTTCTTTCCTCTGAAATATGGAGAAGCTTCCAACTTAGTTTATCGAAATGTATTACATTTATTGTTGACAGTTGCGAACCTAACAGTATTGAAATGTATTAAAATCACCATTGACAGTCACCAACCTAACGTTATTGAAATTTATTACATTGACCATTGACAATCTATAATTATTAATAACTATCAGTTCATGTGATAAATTTCTTAAAATCAATTACTTTGATGGTCTTATTTGGTTATTATTAATAATAACAGTAATTATTAATATTGACTGATTAATCACTTCAACCGTAACATATCTACTATTTAAAAAACATTTTCTTAAGCAATATTTTCTTGAAATTAGTTTCTAAAAATTATTCAAAAGACGTGAAATAATAAAACAGTGTTGTATAGCAATGTTATGTTTTGAGAGACAACAACAAGAAACAGATCAAAAGAAATCAAAAATAAATAATTAATAAATTGGAAATAAGAAGAATATAAAAATATCAAAAAAAGGAAGATTGTGTATATGACAAATAAAATTAAAAGTATGAATAAAATAAGTTATACTATAATTGAAATGACCATTTAAAATCTAAAACAAAAAGAATTAGGTTAAAAATTGACATTAATTGTGAATAACAGTAATGAGGAATTTTGTCAGGGTGTGAAAATACCGCATGCTAATAATATTCTATTAAAATAATTCAACCCACTGAAAAAAAAGCTCTCAGATATTCAAATTGGTTTCAAAAAAGTATTAAAAGCAAGTCATCTTTGTTGAAGTATTATTGGTAATTGGAAAAAAACAGAAAACACTAACAAAGTCAGTGGTTTAAGACTACCACAGCTTTTGTATTCAAAATGAGATGCTAAATTATGTATTAATTTTAGAAGTATACACGCATTATGGCATTGCTTTTGAATCTCTTTCTAGGAGTAGGTGTAGTGAAACAATCAGTTTTACGTTGATATTAAACAAAATTGCATATTGTTAGCCTACCTATTCAACTTTTGTACTAAATATATGGAAGTGTGCTAGTTAAACAAAAACCAATGTAAATTCAGGATTAGATAAAGAAATATCTACAAATAACTTCCTAAAATTTATAACTGATTATAGACTGCATTTTTACAGTAATAAACGAATATAATCTAATCAAAGAATTAAATGTATTAGAATACATATAATATTCCTGAAAAAATATTGTACTTTATCTATTAGTGACAAAGAAATAGATTTCATTATTTTTTAATAAAAGATAAAGTATTTACACTACTTCATAATAAACAAAACAAGTTATAAATTTCGTTACTTCATAATAGTATATACAAGCGCTTTAACACACTGGGTGAAGAAGCTGTTAGTGGTAATACAAAAAAACAATTAAAATAAACTAATTCCAGGCCTAGTACTTTCGAGGTTTTGTCCCTCATATTCATGGCCAAAATAGATTTCAAATCATTACTGTGATATTGCTAAATGATAATGTATGTAAATGCATATGTAAATTAACTTGTCCATTTTCTTGAAATAGCAAAGAACGTGTCACATCTATTGATTGCGTTGTTATCATTGATGATAAAATACGCCTCTTTAATCTTCCTTTTACAATCGTTAGCTTCATCGCACACTATTTTGGAGTTGGAGGGTTCGAACACATGACCGGCCTGCTTCTCATGTTCAAAGAATATTGAGATGCTATCGTTATTCTTTTTTTGCTCTTCTGTATGATTTTATATACGATGAAGTGCTTACATGCTTTCATCTGAGAAAATAACAATATATATATATATATATATGTGTGTGTGTGTGTGTGTGTGTGTGCAAAATGAAGATCTAAAGTCCCTTATTAAAAAAATTTAAGAAGAAAATAAAAAATTAAGTCTGCAGCAAATGTGAAGAAGGTAAGAAGATGAAGAGCGATTGATAATCAAAACTGAATGCCTCAGTACTTAAAAGATTCGTCTCCGACTAGCAATTGGTAGAATTTCAATTTTAAAAAAAACATTTTTTTAAATCACAACAACAGATTTTTTAAAAAATAGAGATATAATTATTCAAACTATAAATATTTCCTTTGAGCTCCTGAGTGTATAATATAAGGATAGGAAAAATCTTAATATTTAAAAACTAATGAGAAAGACTTTTGAGGTTATTAGTTTATTAAAAAGATTGATCTTTAGAAAAGAAGATAACAAACAGCAAAAAGTTATAAGGACTTTATCTTTATAATGATAAAAAATTCTATTAAGGATTCTGAAAAATTAAACTCTAAAAAAATGAGACCTAAACTATTACCAGAAATTAATACCGATTTTAAAGCACTTAAATAATAATAAAAAGATTTTATGGAAAGATAAGAAATAGCAAATTTATTTATAAGATGATATATTGAACATTAATTGGGAAACAATGAGAATCTTTAATATGATTCATAAACAATAGATATTATCAAAATATAAAAAAAACATTTTTTGTATAAAAATTGAAAAAAAGAAACAAATCCAAATGACAAAAAAAAAGACCCCATCTGTCAAAATAATATAAATCTACCTTATGCGTATTGAATAATGAAGAGATATATTAAATATGTTTTGAACTCTGCATGAAATGGAAGAAAAGAAGCTTTGTAAACAATCTCTAACTAAATTAAATGAAAAACGATTGGATTAAGACGAAATTAAAAACTAATAACATATAAAAATACAAAGTATATTAGTATAGACAAGCGAACAAATTAATAAATGGAAAAAACTGCAATGGAAGATAAAAGTGCATAGTAACAAAATACTAAAGTACTAATATAAAAATAATCTTAAAGCGACCTATATCAATATTAACCAGAAAAGAAGTGAATTGCTTTTTAAGAAAAGAGAATACTAATCTAAAGATGCAGGAGTACAGATAAAAGTGTATGAGATATTATTCATTTGGTACGCTGTATATGAATAAAAAAATAAACATTACTATAATATCATGTTAGGTATAAGATTATTATAAAACTATAGCAGCAGGAGATAGGGTGATAAAAAAAAATCAGAGTAAAATAATGTATAAAATACTTTTTTTTTTTTTTTTAATAAAAGTGTCATAGCATCGGCCGGGACGCGAACCCGCAACCCGGGCAACTGCCTGCAAGTGTAAGGCAGTCGCGCTGACCTCTCGACCACCAATGCAAGACTAAAATACTTTTTTGAGAAAGCGATAAAAGAAGAAAAACAGAAATAGATACATATGTGCATATTTGTGTGTGGAGATAGAATTAGGAAGTCGTCCGCGTATATATATTTGTTTCCTGACGACAATGCAGCTAGATGCTATCTGCCATCATTCAATTGGTAGAAATCTTTCAAAGACAATTTTACATCATGTTTATAATAAATAACATAAGTTTAAATAAAATTTATTTAGTTTACCAAAACTAGTTTCTTAATATAAATAATTTTTATAAATCTAAGTTTTCTGTTGTCAGTTTTATAAAAGTTAGTCAACATTATATATTTTATGAAGAAAATAATATTATGGACAATCTAAAGCTTGAAAACTGATTGTCTGGTGTATATATATATATATATGCGTTTTCATTCTTATTGAAGTTAATGTTTTAAGACTGATAACTTCAAATTGTTAACGGAATCGCATTATTTTATAAAACTAATTGATTGATTAACTTTAAGAAAACTCAGAATCCAAAATAGATGAGGTCTTGTCTTTACCATAATATATAGATTCATAAATTCTATATAAATCTTGTTTTATTTTATTTTCATCATATAACTGAAAATCTTTTTAATTTATTTGTATGAAACAATATTTTGCGCAAAATTCTAGTGACCTCACTGCATGTTATTAAGAACTTTTATTTAGCGTTCATTTTAGTCAATATTTATATGATCACTTATATAAATTTTGGTTAAGCATCTTAGTTTACCTGAGATTACTGTACATGAAAACAACAAATCTGAATGTCTTCTTCGCTTGTCATCCAAAAATTAATATATTTCAAAAATTATTTCTGTACTATTATTATACAAAATTAACAAAGCGTATGGCACACTTGAATGAGAAGCTATAAAGATTTGTTTGAACCTTCCAGCCCTAAAATAGTCTGTATAGAGAAAAATGACATCAAGCGGAAAATCAGAGAAGCATATTTTATTAATGGCAATAATAACTCCATCAATAGACGAGATACCTGCTTTGACATCTCCAAACGTTGGACTATCTAGTTCATTTGCATACGCTTTGCATACTGTTTTGTTTCCTTGCCCTATTTCCTCGTTCTGCAGCTCACAGTACCGCTATGAATATGAGGCAAAAGGCCTCGAAAGCGCTTAGCGTGTAATAATTTCTGTGTATCATTATAGCTTCTCATTCAAGTGTGTCATACGCTTTGTTAATTTTGTATATTAAATTATTGAATGAGAAGTCTTAAAATCTTTAATATACTATTATTGTATTAGATTCCAACTACCTGAAACAAAATTCAATGTTTGCTTGGAAATCCTTATCGTGTTAAGTACTTTTCTGAGTTTCACCTGAATTCAAATTCATAAGTGTGACTGTATATATATATATATATAAACATACATAGAGAGAAAGAGAGAAAAAGAAAGAGAACATATAAAATTGCTTAGCTGTTTGTTTAATTTATTTAAAATCAATATTCTGTATTAAAAAATAATTATGCTAATCTCAGACCTACTTTGTGCTATTTGTAAGATAAAATAGTATCATCAAAAACTAAGTACTATTTCCAACAAAAGTAGGCATTTCTGTTTCTTCAGTTTCTCATTCTTTTAGTCTTTTGCTCACCTTTTTAATAGATTTTAATCACTTCAATCAGTATAGGGTTCAATCAACATGATTTTCTCATGCCTGATAATTATCCATCGATACACCTCGACAATGGAATTGAGTATTTGTAGCTCACATTTTTATTCTTTAATTCTGATAACAGTTGCTTGGTTTTTTTATTCTTTCTTTGTTTTTGTTTTCCTTTCTATAATTAGAATGACTATCGTGCTGTTTATGAATTGCTAACTAGTAAGCTTTAAAAAGAACTAAAAGAGTATTATTTTGGAAAGAAGAAGGTGACCTAGTAGAATTGAATAATGCAGTTAGATGATTGTTTGAAAGAACTTACAAATATTTACTGTAAAAAAAAGATCATAAGCAGAACTGATAATAATGAAAACTTAAAGTAGTGGTAAAATTAATGCCCACTAAGTTACAATACGAATGATATTAGTGAATCTCATATCTTTTTCCCAGATTAGGATACTTAGATAGAATCCAGTTATAAGTGTCTTACAGTACTAGCATCTAGTGGAAATCAAGGTTATCTATTGGATTAAATTTGGTCTTTTAAAACTGATAATTATCAATAGTTTCTTATTAATATAAACTAAAGACAAAGATAGTATATATTTATTGCTTATAATTCTTTGCTTAAATATAAAAGTATCTTAAATCACCTTATAATTGGTTACTAAAATACATAGTTGGTAATATTGATTTTAAATAATAAAATTTAAAATTTCAGAAGCTATTTAGAAACCAGTCAAAGAGATCTGACTAAATTAGTATTTAGATGTCAGTAATTTTATTCACTCTTTATGCTGTTTTAAAGCTGAAACAGAAAATTCAATAGCTCAAATTAATGCAATTTAAGAGGATGTTTTAGAAATAAGATTGATGAGGGTTACTAAGGAAAATATTTTAAAAATTTAAATATTAATAAAACTAAAATTAGAATATATTGGAAAAAAAGTAAAAATTGAGAAATATAAAATGTTGTTATAAAACACGGTGTCTTTAAAATATCAAGTAAACTAGTCAACTAAAAATCAAAATAGTGAAGATTAAATTCGAATAACTAGAGAAGACTAAACACAATTTTAACAAGTAAAAAAGATAATTCGCATAAGCCCAAAAGCCCATAATTGCAGTTTATATGAATGATTGGAGGGGGGGGTAAATGTGACTGGTTTTTTTTTCCAAAACAAAAAAAAAAGTCTTGAAAGAAAAATAAAACGATAAGTTGAATAAACAATATTAAAAATATAAAATTACAAAAAAAAATCGATAAAAATAAGTTATATGTTAGTATAAAAAATAGATTGGACATATTTTTATATAGCGAAATCATGAAGTTTTAACAATTTAAAGTGGACAGATATGAGAAAAAAAATAATTTCGAATTAGGGAAAATAGTTAAGGAGTATTTAGTGAACAAATAAAGTCTTAGGAAAGTTGTTTAAAATAATGCTGAGATTTAACTGATAGATGGTAATCAAATAATTGAAACATATAAGACAGTGGATGGGAAATGCATGACAGTAGCTAACTGAGCAAATAATATGATATAATATAATGTTCAAGATATGATTAATGGGAGATAACTAAGATAATAAAATATAATTTATTATTTTAAATATTAATGATATAATCACACCTCTTGCATACTTATTAGCAACATTTAATATCTCTTTCTTATCGATATTCCTGCCAACTTGAATGCCAATATCATATGGTAAAGGATATCCGTTATTTTTCAGCTGATCAATTAAAACTAGTGCAGAAAGCTTTTTCTCTTTATCCTCCATATCGTAAATTACCACAACATGTTTCCACTGAAATTCGTCTAAAATAAGAAGAAAAAATCCCCACATCGTATAGACATTGAAGCACACTTTAGTCAAAGTATGAAAATTTTTATTGTTTATGTGATACGGAGCACCACCAGTGAATACGGGTATAGAAAAATAATCGGCAAATAAACTCACAGCCTCCAGATCTTGAGAACAAGATGGCCCAAGAATCAACGACACTTTTTCCTTTTCGAATAGATTAATGGCTAAGCCTAAAGATTCAATTTCATTGCAAGGACCTTTATAAATACTTTTTATCACTTCATATTTAATACCAAATGTTTTCTCACATTCCTCTACTGCCAAATCTATTCCAGGTATGACAATTTCATAATCATAAAGAGAATTACTGTTTCTGGATAATAATATCCCAAGTCGAAGTTTCATAGGAAATTGTTGCAAGCTATTGTTGGCTGCGATGTATAATGAGCAGGATGTGAAAATTGTAGAAATGTAAATAAATATATACTGAATTATTTTCATGCCGTAAATCCTTTAATTTTGATAGATGGATTAAAAACTATCTTATCCACTAGAATATTCGCCAAATGTAATATAATTTTTAAAAATTTCAAATAGAAAAGCTAATTAAAGAAATTTGAAAAATATATAAATATATTAATTTTGTTGCTTATTTAGGATTTTATGTCTTTTGTAGTAAATGCAGATCTTTTTAGATAATTGTTCAAAAGAATTTTTAAGAATTATTTCTTTTAACTGTTACTTTTTTCTTCACAAAAATTTTCAATTATTAATTTTTACTCAATATTAAAGAAGTCCGCTATTTGCTTTGACATTAAGTTTTAAGAGCATGCGATTATATTTTATATTAATATCAAGACAGAGCACAGATTTAAAAATTAATTGTAATTTAGACTTCTCAGAAGAAGCAAAACATTCTATTTGACCTTGATTATAAAATGTTTTATATTAACGCGATCTAACCATTAAAGATGATTTTTAAAACATAAAAAGTTATCTTTGATTTAGAAAATTGAACAGAGAAAAGAAATAATAATTATAATTATAATAATAATAATAATATTATTATTATTATTATTATTATTATTATTATTATTATTGAAATGATTTAGGTAGGAATAGACATTTTGTAACAATTTTATAGTTATATAAAAAAAATTTAATACGGCAAGAATAGTTAGCTATACTGTCATGTTTCTATGTAAATGCTATGAATGGTGTGGTGGTATTATAATAAGTGCATTTATCCTTCTAGAAGTTACCATTCAAATCCAAATGAAATTTGGGAATTTTCCAGATAGCAGAAAATTTTTAAACAAGCTTAGAATTTCTATACAAATTCAGTGCATAATTAACTTGGCTAGTTTTCCAATTGTATAAATATTATATGTTAAAGAGTAAAACAAATAGGAAAAAATATACAAACTCTCATCAATAGTAAGTTGACAAGCTTGATAATTAATAGATTTTTTTCCACCATCCTTCTATGATGTGATCCTGGATAAACAATTTAATATGCAATGATTATTTATTATTGTTAAATATATAAATTGACTCTTATCAGCTTTATATATGTATATATGTGTGTGTAAATTTTAAGTTTTACTTGCTCTCATAACTTTGGACAATTGTCCTTGATTAGTTTCTAACTTAAAAAGGAGCTTTCTAATTAAATAATTATAAATTGAAAACTACACAGACTAAATATTTCCATATTTCATTTATTGTTAAAAGGAGGTTGCCTTGACAACAGTTTGAAATTGTTAATTGTTATTGATATTGGAATTTTCTACATGTTGAATGGTTTTTAATGATATATATATATATATATATATATATATATAATTTAATATAGGCAAGTAAGACACTCTATCAAGATATCTTAAGTTTTATGAACACAGATGGTGCAAAGTCATAAAACAAAAAGGCATCTCTAAGAAATTAAAATTTGTTTATCAAACAGAATTACAAAATAATAATTAAAGAAGTCTATAATAGTTTAAATGAAAATAATAAATAATTGTGGTAAATATAATTTCATATCAATAATCATTTCTTCTAAGAAAGTATTTTTAATATTCAAAATGTGAGGCAATTTTCGAACAGAAATGCTTCATGCATGATTGGAAAAGTTTTGACATGTACCTCTTATATTCTTTAAAATTTTGCATTTGGCATCAAACCAATTATGTTCTAAGGTATCATCAACCTGTGAAGCATGTCTCCCTAGAGGGGGATTGAAATAATAACAGGGCAGCTGCAGAAACATAAAAGATAGCCAAAAAAATTGAAAAAAACTAATGATTGAAACCCAAATAAGAAGGTATATTCTGTTTATATAAAAATAAAATGGCACTCTTAAAAATAGATAAATACATATAAATATCATTAGCAAAAGAAAATTAAATGTAGAAAAAAATATTAGGCTCAAAAAAATCATTGAAAGGGGGACACAATTAAAGTTAATAGTAAAGTTGGAGTCTCAAATACTAAAAGGTTGAATTCCCTGTTGTACAGTCTATGGATTGACTTTTGATCTCATATTCGTAATAATATTCTGGTTGTTTTATAATATAAGAATAAAATTATTCTACATTTAAATATTAATAGCATAAGACTCTTATTTCAAACCAAGCACTCTCAATTTTATGCTCTGAATCTATTGTTTTTGTTTATTACTTATACATAAAAACTTTCTGGCAACAAGAAGAATCATCTATCATATCTTTCTTGTAATTGTTTCTCTGAAAGCTATCTGATCGCTTGTTTGTACTAAAACTGAGGCTTATCAAACATTTTGGCATATGTTGAACAAGCAATGACTGTTCTAGATTTTTCTGCCAGGCTTGCTACCATTTCAGTCAGCATATTCAAAGCAAAAAATAAACATGCATTAAAATAACAACAAAATAAAATTGCAATTAATTTCCTATTCAACACAGTATAATGTAAAATTATAAAATATGCTCATTTCTAATTGAACCTAGGTATGATATATAAACTATAAAATAGAATAAATTTTTTATTTTTTATTTTTGCATAGAAAGTCACCAATAAACATTTCGATAAGCTTTTCCAAGTTATATTGGAGCAAATTCGTCAGCGCTTAGCCCTTGTTACTTATTACTTAACAATAAAATTATATGTCCAAGTTTTAATGCAAGTTTATTAAGTAATAAATTAATGTTGTGAGAACTAATAAGTTTATTTTATGTCAGTTATCAAAGTCAGCAGAAAAAATTGGGTCAATATAATTAGTTACTGTCATGACTTTTGATGTAACATAAAACTTTTAGTAGAATACATACTAAACTGTGAATTTTATGGCAAATTACATAATATACTGTATTGTAATCTAAGCTTCTATATTGGTTTTAAAGTATTTGACTTTTATTAAAATAGATATAACTTTTAAATCATTGCTTTCATCTAATGGTTTTTGATCTTAAATTTGATCTATGCTATTTATGTTAATTGTAGGGCTTTATGCTTAAACTACTTAGTTGAACAGTGTTAAATGTATAATAATCTCCAAAAGACTACCGATTTATGAGTCATATTTTCATTAACTCATAATTTTAAAAAATATTAATAAGATAAAAATTCATAAATATTATGCAAACTATAAACCATTATCATGTATCATTTTTAGACAACTATTTTTTTTATTATTTAGCATTCAGCATGGTTTCTCTCACCTATTCTATATATAGACTTTTTTATAATTATCCTACTTTATTTTCTATTAATTATTTTTATTAATGTTATAATGTTGAACTTTTTAAAATTATATCAAATGTGTGTTTATATGCCAAACGTGTATATAATATGAGTTTGCTATTAATAATAAAAAAGATTGGAATCAAGAATAACTCTATTTAAAAATACGTGATTTTCATACTGAGTGGCTTTCATTTATCTTTTAATTTTTTTAATTCCCTTATTTGTATCTTGATTGTAAACTGACAAAAAAATAAGAATCTAACTTTTAGTTCTGGCTGTAGAGAATCCAATCAATTGATTAAAGCTCAACAAAATTTGAATTAGATTATGGTTATTTATCACAGAAGAAAAATTGTTTTAGTCTGTTTTATTGCCGATCTTGAATCAAAATAGTAGATAAACTGTGTTAGCAACGGCTTTTATATAATTGACTTTTTTTAATGATGTCTTGTATATTTTAAAAAATTATGTAGAGGAAAATATTACTAGTATAGTAGAGCTTAAAAGTTAGAAGAAATGTCATATAACATATAATTTGTAGATGTGATAAAACAAAAACTAGTAAAAAAAAAAATTATATTTTATTTTAATAAATTTATATAATAAATGATTTTTTAACATAGCTTAGAATTTGTTATTAAATAAATGAAAGAGAAAAAAAATACTATTGTCGGGTGTATTTTTGAAGAAAATAATCCCTCTTCCTTTTCACGAATTTCTTTTTCCTACGTCATTTTTCATCCTTTTTATTTCTTTCTTTGTGGACATATTTTTAACAATTTCTCTTTTTTTTACTTTTGCTTTCTATTTTTTCTGCTTTACTTTCACTCCCGGATCTTCTACCTCTCTGTATAATTGTGATTAAAGTGTTTTATATATGTATATATGATTGGTTAATTCTTTATCCAAAAGCAGATTGAAATTCAATTAATTGCCTATCACAGTTGTGTTTAATAGGATATTAATTTACTCAATGGGTAGATGTATCTTAGTCAAGGTGAGAATTTAACAAATCTCAATTTGATTAATTGAATGGACGTTATGTGTTCAGATAGTCAGTTTGATGTAGTATATCATATGACTTTTCAAACATTTGATAATATAAACTGACTGCTGTTAGATTTTATAAATTCAGAAATAACTCTTTCCCATAATATGAGGTAGTTTAAAATTACTTACCATAAATCTTAACACTATTTATTGCTTTTAATGTAATTAATAATAACACAATGTAGCTGAAATTGAAGCAGAAATCACTATAAACACTCAGTAAACTATATGTAAACTAATATAAATCCATCAAAAAATGAAAACGTACGGAGATGACCACTTGAATATTAGTTAGAATCATATTTAAGCATTTAATTTAATGGCATGTTACAATGCAGAGTGTGATTCTAAAATTACTACAAATAATCAGAGAATAAAGGCCACACCTCACTTTTAACAATCCTTGAATATAAATGATACTTAAGTTAATAAATAGTTAATACATGTGTATGTAATTATTAACAGATCAACATGGATGAAATTAAAGTGGAAGTAAGCTATATAAATCAATATAAACCTGACAATAAAAAAAAATTACAAAGTTCTACCTGTACATTAGTATATATCCTATTTAAACATTCAATTATTTGATGTGAGACAATGCTCATTCCATTAGCTCTGTTTTAAATTCATCCATGTTTAGGCTATTATTAAGTACCTTTACATTTAATAATTAATGTTTCATTTAATATTTAGGAGCTGTTAAAAATGGGGTTCGGTCTTTATTCTCTGAATGTTTATACTAATTTTAGAAAGGATTATAGTCATACTGAAATCAAGTTAACATACAGAAATCACACTGTGTTGTAACACATCAATAAATTGAATGCTTAAACATGATGTGTAGTGTTTCATTTGTTACTAAGTTTAAGTTATCTTATATATATTTCAGTGGGAATTCACAGTGTCTTTCACTTTAATTATTTTATACAATGTAAATAAAATTATATATATATATATATATATATATAATTTTATTTACATTGCCATGTATGTGGATATATATATATATATATATATATATATATATATATATATACAGTTGGGAAATAAATAATTATAATTTTATATAGTAATTGAATAAAAGCATCTAAGAATTTATACTATTTGTAAAACTTATTTTCTAATTAATGTGTTAAATTCCTGAATGAGAGCAGCACTGAGGTCATATATGTTTTGCAGTTTTGGGCATTACCATGGTGCTGTGATCACTATATTCTCTCCCTATGATCTACACTGCAGTTGCATGTTTATGCTCTTTCAATTTTAAAAATATTAGTTAAAAAAAGTCTGAAGATGTCATTATTATATGGTTATGACAATAACCCTTTGCATGATTTACAACAGTATATTTGAATCATAATGCCATGAGGCAAGTAGCCTAAATGTCAATATGAATAAAAATTTCTGATTGGCTGAATGTTATAGTCCAATACTAAGTAATTGAAATTTATAATTATCAATAATTTGTTTACAAATTAAAGATTACTTATGTAATATTTTTATAAATGATTTATTATAATCCAAAAAATGACATCACCAAAAAAGATTTTCTTTGAAAACAATTTTTAATAAGACAGCTCTTAAAGAAGTAGTGGGAAAAGCAGAAAGGTACTGATGTAATCAGTTATCTACATTTGATCTTTGACATCATGAAACAATACTGAGATAATTAATCAATTAATTGAAGATTTTCTTGAAAATATGACAATTTATCATAGTAATACTACTTGGCTTAATACGACTATGACTTCATTTATAAATTTACTGTGTAATCTAATAACTTAGTATTAGTTTTCATTGTCAGGTCTTTTGTTTTTGATGAACTTTTACTTCTCTTTTTAATTTCTTAATGGGTTTTGGAAAAAGAGGAGAGAGAGGTGGAAGGAGTGATGCAGAGAGGGAAAAATATGATAAGTTTTGTCATTTCTCATAATACTATCAACATAATACTAACTTACAAAATTATTTGATGTAGATAAATTTCAAACAACCATTCTTTACTAGTAATTGACAATCAGTTTAGCATTTTGATTTATTTATTTTTTGCCTTGGAAATTTTTAAATTTCTTTCTTCTTTGCCTTTTCAAAAATGAGAGTGGGGTAGGGAAATGCTATCTGGATGTAGAGATTGGTTGTAGTAATATTATTATGACTTAATTTGTAAATTTACTTTGCACCTAAAATCTAGATTTATAATAAAAAAAAAATTAAAAAACTAAGAAATAAAAATGAAATGTGCATTACAATATTTTTTTTTTGCTTTAACTTGTTGGAAATTAATTTAAAAATAAACTTTATATTCTGCATTAATATTGTTCATATGTTCTTATTTGAAAAGCAGTTGAAAACATTAGCCTTGAATGTGTTTATTTAAGATGTGCAATTAATATTTTATAGTTTTTAATTTTTTAAAAAGTAAAACAAAAAAACTTTACATTCTTCATTTAGAGATGATCTTGGGTCATGAAAAATGTGTCCAATGACTATCTAATTTGGAATAGGAAAATTTGTTCAATGACTATCTAATATTTCATTTTACTAATTTTTTGAATAGGTAAATTTATCCACTGACACCAAGATTCATTGTTCTACATAAAAACTTCATCTAACAATTTATTTTCATATTTTTAAAATGTCAAATATTAAGAGGATTCGTATTTATTTTTCATTTAAAAATTTTATACCAATAAAGAAAGATAAAAATCCATGAAATGAGAAAAGTATTATTGATATCTTAAAAGAAGTAGATAAAAAATAGAAAACTTGTTGAAAAAGCTATGTATCAAATGTCTAAATAATACAAATGTCAGATAATTGGAAAAAATACTAATATTAATATTTAAGAAAAAATGATAAAGAAATTATTAAAAATTATAGATCCAGTCTTCTATTAGTTCTATTGCAAATTTTTACTAAGATAATTACAATTGTCTGTACAAAACTTGGACTCAAATCCACCAAAAAAGCATGATTTCAAGACAGTTTTAATACAATTCAATCTTTTCAAAATCTATATGGTAAATATTTTTGTAGAAATAATAAACACCTCCATACTTCCCCATTCTTTTTAAATTCATATAAATAAAGATACAATAAAAGACAATTGCCCCCCAAGATGCATTTCGTGCTGAACCAGCACTCATCAGTTCACCCAGGTCACTATCTCTCATATATATCTTTATTATATGCAAAGTATTTATCTAGAGTAAATTGTTACTTTTTCATTTACCATTGTCAAACTTCCTCCACTCACAACTTTGACGCCATCTATTTCTGATAAATATACTAATGATTATTACTAATCATTTTCGAAACTAGAGATTATCTCTAGCACAGATATAAACTTTAAACCTCAGTTAAAGATTAATATATCTGATTTTTTAATTTTCCACACACGGAGTTATTCACATTTCTCTGTCCCGTATGTAATATCTTTATAGAAATAATAAACACCTCCATACTTCGTGTGTGTAAAATTAAAAAAATCAGATATATTAATCTTTAACTGAGGTTTAAAGTTTATATCTGTGCTAGAGATAATCTCTAGTTTCGAAAATTATTAGTAATAATCATTAGTATATATATCAGAAATGGATGGCGTCAAAGTTGTGAGTGGAGGAAGTTTGACGATGGTAAATGAAAAAGTAACAATAAATATTTTTGATGACTAATTTTACATGTGAATATGACTGATTTTAGAGAAATCTATGTGATCACCAATGTTTAAGACAAGAAGAGTAAGTGCTAAAAAATGATTGTTTACCTTATTACTATGCTCATTTCCTCTAGTATTGATGTGATCATGGCCTGATATACCTCACAGGGACTGTCCTAAATTTCTTGAGTCTCAAAAAGGATTAAATCTTTAATTATTTTTTCAATGGAAAATATGAGTAAGCATCCATCAAAACTAGAAGACATGATCAGATTAATTTAGTAAAAAAAAACAATCATTCATCATGTTCAACATGTATTTTTCATGTCTTGGACCATGGAAGTTTAACATATCAATGCTAAGAAAAGTTACTATTTTTTCCTCAATAGAAAACTCCTTTGTGCATCTCAAGAGCAAAATGTCAGAATGTAATTAATACTTAATTATGTATTCAAATTATAAAAGTCTGATTCTAAATCAAGAGTGAAAAATAAATCATATAAACTAAATATTTTCTCAATATACATATTTTTACAGGCAAAACTGCCAGTTCATAAGATGGGCTAAGAAAATAAATATATGTTCTTACAAAAACCATGTCAATAACAATGCCACATATGTATTTTATTTTTAGTCAAATGATAGTATATATCTCATATTATAAAGCAAAATCAGAATAGATGTTTTTAAAACAATGTATTGTATGGTAGTAGATACCCAAATAAATGTATTTTATACTAACACATAAATAATAAGTAGATGGATTTTTTCTTCTACATTTTATAAATTTAAAATAGCAATTGCTATTTTGGCTGAATTATGTGAAGTATTAAATATCTGCCCTGTTTTTTGTAGAAGATCAATTTATCTTTCAAATATAATTGTTAATGTTTTTTAACCTGGTAAAATGTGTGATTTGGTTTTCTTCCTGTAGTACAAGAATGAGAAAACAGCTCTTGATACAACGCTACTTTAATTTTTATTACTAATGAGATAGTAAAAAACAGATCTTTCATCTCTTTATCATTTATATCTTAGTGCAAAAAAAAACTTATATTATATAAATAAATATACAAAGCAGCATTTTTTAATTATAGGTAAGAAATGGAAACGACTTTCTTTTCTATGTGCTGTCAATATTATTGTTTCATTTTCAGCAAGAACAAAATGATTATATATACTTCCAATCCTAGAACTTACAGAAATGTACAAATTATCATATGATATTGATAAGAGTCAAATTTAAAATCTGCATGAAATGTAAATAAAGCTTTATTCAATACAGCTAACAAATAAACATGAAGTCATTTTTATTTATTTTAACATTCTCATAAAGTCAGTTATGCTAATATTAATAAATATAATACTTTCAAACAATATAAATGGTTTTATTTTTATTGGCATTTTTTAATTATAGGTAAGAAATGGAAACGACTTTCTTTTCTATTGCTGTCAATATTATTGTTTCATTTTCAGCAAGAACAAAATGATTATATATACTTCCAATCCTAGAACTTACAGAAATGTACAAATTATCATATGATATTGATAAGAGTCAAATTTAAAATCTGCATAAAATGTAAATAAATCTTCATTCAATACAGCTAACAAATAAACATGAAGTCATTTTTATTTATTTTAACATTCTCATAAAGTCAATTATGCTAATATTAAATACTTTCAAACAATATAAATGGTTTTATTTTTTATTGGCTGTCAATATCACTGTACCATCCTCATTGGATAGGTATTCTATCCAATCAATATGCACAATGATATTGATAGCAAATAGAAAAGGAAATCATTTCCATATATATATATGGTGTGTGTGAATGTTTAAAAAAATGTAAACTCATTACACAATGAAAGAAAAATATAATTGTCTAGAATATATAGTTACAAGTTTATGGGGTTTATATGCTTTTCTTTATTGTTTTATTCTCTAATTAATATTAGCTAGATTCATATTTAGCAACCAATAATTGTATGACTATTTAGTTGTCTATGTACCAGTTACCTAAAATAAAGTTAAAACTTGTTAGGAATTTTTGGCTATTTGGGAATTTTTCTAATTCCACCCAGATTTTACTTCATGTTCACTACTACAATGGCATCTGTCACTATATAATATATTAGTATATGAGTTATGCATGAATGTGTAATAATAAACAATTGTGTTGCATAAAAAATAGCCAAAGTCATATTACAAACAGAAAGTATCTAACATATACAATATGATGTATATGTATTGAGATGGTTATGTGTTTCATGGCATACAACATAGAAGTGTATGTGCATATATATATATATATATATATATATATATATATATATATATATATATATATATAAGGAAAAGTAGAAATAAACACAAACTTTTTTGTAAATATTTATTATATCACACTGAAATAACAGCTAAGAGTTAAATAATAATTTTGAATTTTAAAAAAATTATTATAAATTAAATATTTAAAAAGGTCTATTTAATGTTTTATTCTGATTTTAATAATTAAAAAAAGAAATCTTAATTTAAAAACAAATCTAAAACAAGCTTGTTTTATGTTACAATAGATATACTGGTTTCCCTATCTATTTTTAATTAGATTAAGAAAGTTAGTTTTAAATTAAAACTTGTATAATATATTTTAATAAAATTTAATATAATGTACTATAACAATATATAAATATGTCATTACATTAAATTGAAATAAAAACTTTTAAGTTCGCAAATAAAAATAAATGTATTGAAAAAAAAAATCTAAACGCTAAAATTAAAATGTTTGTTAAACGTATAACGTATATATTATATTCGCACAGATGCAAAACTTTAAAAATAAAAATTTTATAAATAAAAAAGGTATTTGAACATACTTTTTTGATAAAAAAATAAAAGATTTAAATATAGAAATATTTTAATAAAGAAATAACGTAAGTTAAAATAAAAACAGGTATTAATTAATTCCTGTAATCTGTAAATGGAAATGATTGTTTATTAATTATCCAAAAGCTGTGTAATTAAAAAGTCAGATGAAAAGTTAGATAAGAGAATAAAGAGAAATTAGCTTGACCAATGGAAGCACCAAGCCTCAGCCTGGACCCGAATGAAAAGGATGGATTAGTGACATTTTGTTGGTTGAATCTGTGTGGATACTATAAAAGGAGAAATACAGTTTTCCTGAGAGTTTTTAGTTTTCAACTTGATTTGGTGAGATGAACGACAAGACGCACTTGTCATCCTCTCTCACTTATTTTAAAAATGAAAAGACTATGATACCAGAATAGAACCAGCTAATGCTACCTCCAAAATATCAGACCGGTCTTCCAGGAAAATCTCCATGGGAATTGCCAACAGGAACCTGGACTCTTCTACTGTAAGCAATAGAACTGAACAATTGGTAAAATCATAAAATTAAATAAGAACTGTAAAGATTTGATAAGTTAATTTAAATTTTAAAAAAAGAACTTTTCTCTGAATTATGTGTCAACTCAATTAATAATGTTTAATTTTATATGTCTTACGTTTTATAAAAATCATTTCCATTTATTATTTTATTTGTATTAATATTTATTATTTAAATTTTAAATGAGGAAATTTAAGTTGGGTATGGATGTTGCATAGATTTGTCAGTGGTTAATTATGTTGCTGTTTCATAGTCGATTGGAATATATAAGTCATAATGTCACTGCAGCATCTTATGATGAATGCTATTGGGTTTTTTTGTATTCCCTGTGCAATTGATGCTATCGATGATTTTGTATTCTGATCGGTTGTGCTTATTTTGGAATGTTTTAACCGTGGAATCTATGCAGCTGATTTATACTCAACATTATTAAACAAATTGTATAAAATTCATCTGTGCGAACATAATTAAATGTTAAATTTAAGTTGGGCGTGAGTGGCTGTATAGATTTGTAAAGTTATATATATAGTTTAAGGGAGGGTAATCTTAGGTTATTCGTTTCATAGTTGAAATAGCTCAATGGATTGGATATATTTGTGTAATTAGTAGATGTAGTATGAGATCTGCTACTGGCAGGATTGTAAATATATGCCACACACCTTCTGTTTGCCTATGGATGGGTTTCTAAGTCGGCAAAGGACTGCAGTCCATTCTTATGGAGTTTTTTGTTTATTGCTCTACTCACCAACAGATGTAGCATTCCTGTTGGTGGAGAGACAATGTCTTCTCTAACTCTACTTACTGTTCAGATGTACATTCCTGAGAGTATAGTATTTTGTGTTGTCGTATTTTCATGCTACATTGAATACATAAATGTATCAGATGGATTGGTGCTGGTTCAACTGCAAAACTTTTGGCCTAAGGTTAAATAAGGGATAGAACATTTTTCTTTCAAATACAATCTATATAGTCTATTTATACTCGACTCACTAAATAAACATTAAACTCCTGATTGCGATCTATTTATTGTAAAATTAAAGATTAATATAAAAATCTAAAATGTTAAACTTATTCCTCAAATTAGAATGATTTTATATGTGCATAAATAAATATTTTTATGTGTTAATTTCTGGCAGTGGCTTTTATTTTTTTATATTTAAGATATAAAGTTATATTTTATAATATCTGCTGTTCCACTGAGCTAGTGACTTGGACTAACGATCAGAATATTTAAATAAAGTGGAATCTTAACAGTGCATATCTGCCTACTTTATAAATTTTTCTAGGCTCAAATGCCTAGATGGTGCCCATGTAGTGCAGATTGTGGTTAGATTCGATCTTCACTTTCTTTCTGATCGTTATAGTACTTTGATGTTGATTAAAGGATTAAAAATACTTTGAGATAAAATTTGTTTTTAATTAAGGTGAATCAAAAAAAAGAATCATTAACTTGTTTTTTTAAATCAAGATAAAGAAAAAATTTACTAATTGTTGTTTTTTAACACAGTATAAAAGATGGATTTTAAAGATTCTTGGGGGAGGATTAGAATATAAACATGATTATTATAAAGTTAGAAATAAAGACAAGAGACAGTGTATCAGTTGCTGGTGATAGTGCAATAATGGTAGAGTTTGAGATCACATGGAAGCAAGGTTCCACTTTTATGTGATTCATAGCCTGTATATATGTGGATGAGATGGCATGCCTAAATCTATCAAATTATAGAGAATGAATGGAGCTGACAGAATGTCACCATTTATCTGATTTATATCTTTCCTACAGATGTCAATAAGCCAGTCTGTTATTTTAGAATGAACCAGCTTACCAAGAGATTCCATTTTCTTGCTGAAGCATTACCTTGCTATTATTTTATGCACATGCTGCTTTATCTATATGCAAAGAAGCACAGACAAAGATATTTCTTTGTGTATATAAAGTACATACAGATATAAGCTGGTTTTAAAGGTAAATTTTTAACTAAATTGTTAAACTAAAATATTGAAAAAAATAATAAATAACCATTTCCAGTTTTATTTATTGAAAGAGAAACTCATAAAGTTTCTATATTGGAGATGAAAAACAAAAGAACTTTCTAGCAATTTTTTTAATATGTTGCACTTAAATGTAACTTTAAAAATAAAAAAAGAAAGAAGCTTTTGTGTAGGATTTTTTTCAAAGAGGAAAAACTTTCTTTATTCTTTTAAAATGTGTTTGTAAATAAATCAATTATATTATATAGTGTGATGTTTTATAAACTGTAATAGCTAAACAGCATTAAGCTCAGACTTTATCATGTGTTTGAAGTGTTTGTATTCAGTCATTTATAGTCAAAATCTGCAAAGCGCATGTGCAACAGCTTAATGCTGTTTAGCTATTAAAATGTGTTTGGTAAAATTAATTATAATTAATAATAAAAATATTTTATTTAATAAGTTTATTTATTAACTAATGAAATATCATTATGATATAAATGCTTGTGTATGCACACAAATTTGAATGAATATCCATATATCTTAAAAGCAGTCATCAACCACACATATGTTAAAATTAGTATGCATTGTAAAAATAAATTTCTATTATTAGTTTATAGCAATTCAAAGGTGTTAATTTTAAATTATTATAAAGCACATCTGTGTTATATAAATATGTGTCAAGTAGACACAATTGTATTAAATTTAGTCATCAACCACGTATATGTTAAAATTAATTATGTGTTATTAAAATGAATTTTTATTATTATATAACAATTCAAATATGTTAAAGCACATCTGTGTGCTTATATAAATGTGTGTAATGTAGATAAGTTAAAATCAATTATTATTTATGTGTTGTTGAAATGAATTGATTTTTTATAAATATATAATTCAAATATGTTTCTTTTATATTATACATGCACATCTATAGAAATATCTCTAAATTACAATGTCATAGCATACATTCTGTGATATTTTAATCAAAATCAGAATGCTGAATTTATATTTATAAGGATACTTAGCAGACCACAATTTCATTTTATTTACTGTTTCTAATTCATAAATTCATATTTCATTAAATAAATCCAATGAATTTATTTAATCCTAAAATAGGTGTAAAATATTTTATGTTTTATTTATTTATCTCTTGCCCATGGTAACAGTTATAGAGCTCTTGTTCCCTGAGTTGGATTCATGCATAACAGTTAATTATATGTTATTGGTGTTATGTATAATGTTAAGGACATCCAGATGATTCTGGTTGGTCCAAAGGAATATCCTTTAAAATTCATGCTCTAAATTTTATTTTCTTATTATAAGTTTATAGTTGGCCAGTATGTTAGTGGTACTGATGATCAGCATGTTTTAATATCCCAACATTATTATTTGTAATTGTTATATTCTTATGAATTAACACTTAAGTTTGTACATCCAAATTATTGTTTATATAATCTGCACCAAGTTTGGCAAGGGCTAAATAATTAGCCTGGACTATAGTGGATTGCTTTCAAATCCAGTTACAAGGTTGACTCTTGATTTCATTTTATTGACCATTAATGATGATGAATGATTATTTTCTCTGTAAAATTGGTAAACTTATAGTTAGTCTTTGTTTTTGCTGATCACTCATGCTCATTATATTTGTTGTATATGTAAATTAGACTAGTCTTGGGGTTGATGATGATAATTTCCCATCACTCCAGATTCACCATTCTGTTTCTCCACACCATTATAATGTATGACAATCTCTCTATAGAAAGACAATTACAGTAAATAAGTTATTATTATCATGTGAATACTTGATCATCATCCATATGGAGTTTTTTTATTGCTGGTGCTGTTTTTATACTTTTTATTCAAGCATCTCCATATTTATAGCTGCATCATAAACTTTATGATTCTTTTCCATCATTAAGATACTACTAAAATCCGATAGTAATTTTAAAACAATTAACACTTTTTTCACATTAAAGATTTTATTCAGTATTTTCAGAAATTAACCAATATGTCATCACCATACCTTTTCCCTATTAAAAGAAAGCACAATAATTAACATTTATTTAAGAAAATAATCATAATAAATTCTAATTACGAATAATTATAATAAATTAACTTCATATCTACTTTTTTATGTACATGCATATATAGTAAAAATATTTTTAAGCTCATCCAAAAATCAATCCTTTTCAAATGCTAGAACTCTCAAAACAATTTCTATAATGGTCTTTAAGAGTGTGTATGTTTTATTTCAGTCACTTAAGCAGAATCCTTTATATAGAACTATTAATTCACTATAAAAAATCAGAGTACTGTATTATATAGAAGAATTTGATTGATTTTTTCAAATAATCCAATTACAAATTCCCACAAACACACACACGTGTATATGTGTCGGTATTGATATATATTTCTTTGACTATTAATTTATTTGTATAAAGCATGATAAAGTAAAACTACTAGGCAATAGGGTAAAATAATCATTACAATGATAGACATCCTCAATAGTTAATGCTTAATCAAAGAATTAATGATACACAAATAAAGGGGTGATAAATAATAGTGCAATTTATAATTATATTTAAATACTTTGGATACAGAAATGCAAACTTAAAACTCAAAAACCTAATTATAAGATTATAAAAATAAAATATAATTAATGTTCAGATTATTTATAATTGTCTACTTTTTTTCACCTTTTGAACCCAGACTTTTGAGCTCCCTTCAGTCATTTACTCACTCTAATATAACCAATTTATATGAACACATACGTGTGAAAAAGATACATAATCTCCAATACACATATTTCATACTTAACCAGCACTCATCAGTTAGTCTGGATCATCAACTCCCACACAGATAAATAATCAGTGCTTGACATATTAAGATAGAAAATCTACAATCTTTTATGGACAGGCTTCAATCCTCTCCACTTTCCAACTCTTCAACCATTCATATCATTGAAAATCTGATGATGGACTGCTCAAAGCTCTTGTTGATGCCAATATTACTGTCATACCCATATTGACCTTAAGTCAATATATTCCCTCATATTTTGGACCTTAATATATCTATTTAAATATACAAAAATGAAAGGCAGAATACAGGCTAAATGTATAATATTTAAATATAATTATAATATGTGTACAGGTTACATGTAATTAAAGGAAATTTGAACCCATATTTTCAAGCTTCTTCAGCCATCCACTCTCTCTAATGTAAACAACACACATGGCCATATATATGAGAAAAAGGTAAATGATATACAATATACATATTTCATATTGTAAATTGGTCCAGATCATCAACCATATATATATATATTGTAACAGTCAGAATCGTCTATCTCGCTAACACACTGCAGAATTCAAACCCCAGACACAAAACTGATCATTCTAGGAGGGGTTGCCTTCTAGATATACTAAGTTCGAATCTAAAGTCCAAATTTCACAGCGCCATCTATGTGATAATGCATCTGATGCCACTACTAGTATAATCTTTGACCGGTGCCTGGTGGTCAGGGAGAAACAAAAGACTCTATACTAAAAGAAGCTTGGGTGGCTAATTAACGTCTATGGATTTACAAAAGAAATGCAGAAAATATATATATATATAGACCGAGACAGTGATAGGAATCAATAAAATAAGATATCAAATTTAGTTTTAAATAATTTCACACAATTTATTTATATAAATTATATATATAACGCCACTGTCTGCTTATATGAGACAGGGACGCGTATTAAATAATTGTTGGCATTATATTCCAATAAATAAAAAAAAAGGTTTTAAAGCAAAGTGATATATTCTATTCCTCGGGTTAATAGCATTACGATAATGTGCTTGACGAGATAGGAACATGTGCGAGGTGCTTTGAGTAATTATACAAGTTTAAGAAAATATTTGAAATTAAGTGTTATAAAATATTTATTGATTTCGAGAATAGCATGGACAAAAGCTTACTAAGCAACAAAGTGGGAATGTGATCAAAGCATTTATTTGAGAATAATAATAATAGAGTTGCATTGGGAGGTCAGTATTGCTGATAATGAATTTATTAAAGTTGGAGGGTGTGACACGTTTAAGTCACGGATGCTTTGTAAAATAAATATAAAAATAAAACAATATTGAATATCCGGAATGATTACGGAGGGCATATCGCCGCTAACCCGTAGGAAAGTATTTTATGAACAGCCGAAACTTAGCGACTGGGTGACGATTGCATTTAATTCCCAGGTGTGTCATTTGGGGACACACTCTGCCTGGAAACTGCAATAAGCGAAGAATCCTTGGAAAATTAAAACAAAGCGGTCTCAACAACCAATTCATTTACCAGCAATACGAGACTAGTGTATATAAAACATACTGAATGGGTTTTACTTGGATTAAGAGAAATGCCCAATCAAATTCCCCGAAATTCATTTAAAAGGGTCCGCACATTCTCGACGTCAATGATGAACTTTGTAATTAAAGTAGAACGTGGTAATTAAAATAGGAAAATGCATGGTTGTGGGCTTGAAAAGTAAGTATAGATTTATATACGCAATCATGCATTAATGGCACATTTAAATCATTGACCTCACACATACTCTCATGGTAGATTAAAATCAATAACATGTAGATTTTAAACTATGTGATTATATTATATATTAAAGAAAAGAATCGCCCTCGAACGAGTGATTGGCAAGATAATAAAATTGGAAAATTATAAATTTAAAATATGCCTTAATAGCGGCATCTTACTTTCAATAAAGGGAATAGTTCACTCGGTCAAAGATGATTCTGACACATTATCATAATAAAATAAAAGAAAGCTTTATAAATAGAAAATATTAACCCAAGGATAGAGCAAAACTGTTGATTATATTTGAACACTTTAAAGAAGTACATCATAAAGTTATGTGAAATTTCAGAAAACAATTTAGAATAGCTATAGCATGTTAGTTAGGAATCACAAGAGCTCTTGGGTTAATTTAGGTTACCTCTGGAGATGCATTTGCAGGTAGATGTTCGGCAGGTTTTATAATTCAGCAGCAAAATCTGGAATGTTCATATTTTTGCAGCAGCAGCAGTTCCGGGGTTCCTTATGTGGTAGCTTCCGATGGTCTGGAGCAGCGGCTGGCTATTCCGAGGGGACATAGCCATCTTAACGCCTCTACTCTGTCATGTCAAGGTTAGAAAATTATTAGAATAGAACTCAGAATGATTTCTCTTAGAAACATTAGAAAACTGGAGAACAAAAGAAAAACCTCCTTTTTATAGTAGAATTTAACAATAGAACTGCCCTGGAGCATTACAAAAATATTGGACTTATCAGCTGTAATTAAATCATCCGAATGTCTAAAGGAATTCAACATTAATTAATTTCTTTTGTTACTTTCCCTGTCGACATTCGAATTACAAACTAGATTTAATTAAAAATTACTTTTATTAATTAAAGAAAACCTTAAGTGGACATCTGCTGTTTTTAGATAAACTTATATAACATTAACTAATTACAACATGAAATAATTAAACTATTGTCCCTCATTTATTTTAACAGAAATATTTGGAATAACATTTATTAAATTAAAGAAAATGATTTTACTTTTTAAATTGCAATATTTGAATCTATTTACTAAACGAATATTTACTAAATGAATTTTATTTTAAATCAAAATATATTACGGTAATATATTTGTAAATAGATTCAAACAAAATAACTTTAACAATTTATAATTTTGATATGTTTTAAAATGCGTATCATAGTGTGTGCGCAATTACGACTTATATAACCTACTTTTTAATAAATCAAAATTATATGAACATATACATAATCTATAATCTTTTATTTATTTGGAAATGAGTTATATATATAATACGAGCATTGTACTCATGGTTTAAAATTAGGCGGGATTTTCGGTATATAAGCGTATTGCAGACACACTACGATAGATTGGGGTTCAAACTAAGGTATGAGGGTAGGAAATAGGTGAGAAAAGGTGAAACGAAGATCTGCAAAGCAGACCTTACTGTTTCAATATATATACATATTTCAAATTCTTTTCTTTAGTAGTACTTTCAATTATGTAGTAATCCTCATCAGTTTTAAATGATTTTCAAATTTTAATGTTACATAAATTTCCATAAGCTGTGTATGGCTGTATTTGCAACCTGTCTATTAATAGCATTATATTTATATTTATCTATTAAAATTGCCTTTCTAATTTTCCTCTTTTTATGATTCCTTTCTTCCATTAAAATTTTTATTTCATTAATATTAAATGTAAACCTATAATTACAAGTCTTTTCATGGTCAAAGAATACTGAAGCTGTATTAAATTGACTATTTACATTAATTTTAATCCAATTATATAATAACTGATGCTCTTTTAATCTTTTTTTCACAGAACATCTCGATTCACCGATATATAATTTATTACATCCACATGAAATCTGATAAATTATATTACTTCTTTGCAATTTAGGAATTATACTCTTAGAATTATTAATCAATCAATTAACATTGAGAGGAACACAAAATGAAATATTATACTTTTCTTTAAATATATTCTTAATTAATTTAGATTGCATGTTATTTATAAACAGCATATATATCCATTTTTTATTATCTAATGTAACACTGCAAACACTCTTCTTATTATTAAATGAATTTACTGTACACAAGATTTGGTTTTTATCATAACCAACCTTTAAAAGTTTATTAGCAAAGTATTCAATATTTAAATTTTTATCACTCTTATATTTACATAATTTATCATTGTGATGCAAAAATTATTTCAGACTTGCCATTTTATGTATCATTGGAACACATGATTTAAAATGAATATATCCTCTTTTTCCAATAGGTTTAAAAAATAATTTATAATTTATATCTGTAGCATCTCTATATATTTATAAATCCAAAAATTTTATTTTCCCATTTTGTTCATTCTCAATAGTCCATTTTAAATTATTTAAATTATTCATTTATATAAGAGAATATCGATAATGTCTTGAGGACCACAAACAAAAACATCATCAACATATCTAGTATAAATTTTAATACTTTCAAAATTATAAGAATTAAATATAACATCTTCATATTTTGATCATGTAAAATTACAAATTTGTGCAGCCATAGGTAATCCCATTGGCCATCCTTTACCCATTTTATAAAATTTGTTATTATATGTTGCAATAATATTATCACTTATAAATTTTAGTGACTCAATAACAAAATCTATCAAATGTTTATTTACAGACATATTAATTAGTGCAATTTCAATTAAACTTATAGATTCAAGATGATCAATTGATCCATATAATTCTGTTACATCCAATGAAGCCAACAAATCATTATCATTTACTTTTATATTTTTAATTCTATCAACAAATTCATAAGAAGATGCAATCGTATATCTTCCAAACCCCAACATATCTTTTAACAATTTACCAATATATTTAGCTGTTTAATACATAAATGATTCACCAAAAATGACTTTTAGCCTTCTTTAAAATATTATTTATAAATTTCAAACTTCAAAAAGTAGGTTATCCTCTTAGACTGATGATAGATTTTGGTGGATCATTTATGTATAAAACAGCTAAATATATTGGTAAATTGTTATAAGATATGTTGGGTTTTGGAAGATATACAGTTGCATTTTCTTATGAATTTGTTGATAGAATTAAAAATATAAAAATAAATGATGATTTGTTGGCTTCATTGGATGTAACAGAATTAATGGATCAATTGATTGTCTAGAATCTATAAGTTTAATTGAAATTGCACTAATTAATATGTCTGTAAATAAACATTTGATAGATTTTGTTATTGAATCACTAAAATTTATAAGTGATAATATTATTGCAACATATAATAATAAATTTTATAAAGTGGGTAAAGGATGGCGAATGGGATTATCTATGGTTGCACAAATTTGTAATTTTACATTATCAAAATATGAAGATGTTATATTTAATTCTTATAATTTTGAAAGTATTAAAATTTATACTAGATATGTTGATGATGTTTTTGTCTGTGGTCCTCAAGACATTATCGATGTTCTCTTATATAAACTGAATAATTTAAATCAGAAGAATACAGTTGAAATATGTAATATTTAAATACAATTATAGTATTATATTTAAGCTAGATGTAATTAATTTGGGATTTAAATCCCAATACACATGACCACATACATGTAAAAAAAAATACATGATCTCTAATATACATATTTCATGCTGAACCAGCACTGATCACTTGGTCTAGATCATCTTTAATCATCATCTTCAATTACATCTACCTTAAGTATGCATACTATTAAGTATTACATATTTAACTTGTATCCTGCCCATCGCTCTTCTGTATATTGAAATAGACAAATTAAGGTACAACATATGAAGGGACATATTGATTTAAGGTCAACATAAGCATGACAATAATTTTGGTATCAACAAGGGCTTTGAGGATTCCATCATCAGATTTTTAATGATATGGATCGCTGAAGAGTTGGAGAGTGGAGAGGATTGATGACTGTCCATTAAGGTTTGTAGATTTGTTAACTTAATATAAATTGAGCACTGTATTATATATATATATATATATATATATATATATATATATATATATATATATATATATATATATATATATATATATATATATATATATATATATATATATATAATGTGTGTGTGAGATGATGGTTAGGATCAATGGATGAGTGGTGATTCGGCATGAAATACATATATTGAAGATCATTTATCTTTTTCATATGTATGTGGTCATGTGTATTGGTTATATTAGAGAGTGTATGACTGAAGGGAGCTCAAAGGTTTAGGTTCAAATCTCCTTTAATTACATGTAGCTTAACTATAGATGCTTTAATTGTATTTAAATACTACATATTCAGCCTGTATTCTGCCCATTTCTTTTCTATATATTTAAATAGACATATTAAGATCCAACATATGAGGATACAGATTGACTTAAGGTCAACATAGGTCTGACAATAATATTGACATCAACAAGACCTTTGAGCATTCCATCAGCAGATTTTCAATGATATGGATGGCTGAAGAGTTGTAAAGTGGAGAGAATTGAATCCTGCCCATTAAAGTTTGTAGATTTTCTATAAGGTTTTCTATCTTGATATAAATCGAGCACTTGTTATATATGTGTGTAAGAGATGATGATCCAGATCAATTGATAAATGCTGGTTCAGCATGAAATATGTATATTGGAGATCATATATCTGTGATCATGTATATTGGTTATATTAGAGAGAGTGGATGACTAAAAGCAACTTGATTTGCTATTTAATATAAATCGAGCACTTATTATATATGTGTGGGTGGAAGATGATGATCCAAATCAATTGATGAGTGCTGGTTCAGCATGAAATATGTATATTGGAGATCATATATCTGTGATCATGTATATTGGTTATATTAGAGAGAGTGGATGACTAAAAGCAACTTGATTTGCTATTTAATATAAATCGAGCACTTATTATATATGTGTGGGTGGAAGATGATGATCCAAATCAATTGATGAGTGCTGGTTCAGCATGAAATGTGTATATGGTAGATCATTTACCTTTTTCACATGTATGTGATCATGTATATTGGTTATATTACATAGAGTGGATGACTAAAAAGAGCTTGAAAGTCTGGATTCAAATCCTCTTTAATTACATATAGCTTAAGTATACATAGCATAATTGTATTTAAATATCATATATAGATATACCTGCACAAGTTTATGTATGTATGCATGGTTACATTTTTATTTAAACATCTCAAACGTTTTGAATTCCACAACTTTGATATCAACCAATTTAGATAAATATATTAACAATGATTACTTATCATTTATTAAACTAAAAATTATCCCTAATTTATATGAGAACTTTAAACCTCGTTTAAAGATTACTCTATTTGTTTTTAATTGCTTTAATATGAAATGCAGTTTGGAGTTATTCGTTTTTTTTCATGTGTCTTTATACATTCCAAGATTGTATAATGGAAGGAAAGTTTGAAATATATATATAATATTAGCATTATTTTTTTAAGATCTTTATAAACATTTGTATAAAAATTATTTTATCAGCAACTAATAAAAAAAGTCAACTAATCTCTTGCAGGTCACTGTTTGATTAGTTGATTTTCATTAAAGACAGATGGATAAATGATCATAGGTTTTTATAAAAATGTCTATAGAAGACTAAGTAACATAACATTAGGATTATATATGTATGTGTGCGCGCGCGCTTTACAAAGCATGTAATGTTTAAATTAATCAACATTTTAGTTTTAATTAAGCTTAACGCATTTTCGGTGACGAACACCATTATCATAACTATTCTTGGTTAGCTATAATTAAGGTATGCAGCACCAAAAATATTAACTTGATAATTCTCATATTTGTTGAGAATCACTGGGTGTTTGCCTCTGAAAAAATGTAGTTGTTTCCACAGTTTTAGAATGCAGAATTAATGTTATCTTAAGTGATAATAACCTATTGTTTTTTATAATAATAGATTTTCCCATAATACTTTTATTGATATTTCAATTGAAAAAAGAATCTGAAGAGGTTGATATCTTATGAACTGTGGTTATCATTTAAGAATTTACTCTATTGTTTACACTAGAAAATAACATCCAGAGAATGTTCAATTCCTTCTGGTCTAGTTTTCACACAAAGTTTTTGAAATTAAAAAAATTTGATTTTTTGCTTCATTATATATTTTTGATTATTTTTACATACTAATTGGGTGACTATTATTATTTAAAATATCATTATCTGTCAGAATTAATATGGTGTTAAATCTTCAAGTATTGCAATTTAAAGCAAACATCAGATTTTTTTTCCTCATGTGTCATAGCATCAGCCACGAAGCGAATCCGCTATCCTGGGACAACTGCATGTAAAGCAGCTGTCACTCACCTCTCGACCACCAATGCAAATATCAGATTTTAAATCAGAATTTGATAGATTTATCATAAATCTATCTTCTTTCATTCAATTCTTTATCTTCAAAAAGTATTTACATAAACATATATGATGATATTTATGGCACATTGTCTTATTTACCCGTTAGTGTTTAAATATTTAAAAAGACCAAGTCTGATTTTTTTTAGAATGTTATTTGTTCATAAAATAAAATTAAAAAGAAATCAAGTTCAATTTATTGAATTTTACTACAAAATAAAGATTTTATGCAGAACAGACATGTTGAGCACTTTCAAAAATTCTTACTAAATGGAATAATGGAAAACGCTGTAATGCAAGAGAATTAAACTCAACTAAAAACTAGAAGCATTGTTTATTTTAATCATTACATACTTGTAATGCATATATACATGTGCAAAAGTAAAAGAGATTACATCTTCCTGAATTAGCCAATAATTCTGCAATAGATTCAGCGTTGTGACATTTAATTTAAAACTAATCGATCTTATCTTATATCAGATATTTAATAAATAATATATCAGAGTTGCTAGTAAATGGCGGCAGATCATGACAACTGAAAATGAAAAACACTAAATTAGTTATGAAGAAATATATAACTTCAAAGTAGTGAATAAAATATTACACATAAAAAAATTAGCTTGAAATTTAGAATAAAAAGTCTTTTTGATAATATAATGATAAATACTTTAATGAAATTTATAGAAAAGGAGTTCTGGAATCACAACACAAGATTATAGAAAAATCAACACAAAGTAAATGTTTTTTATAATAATGCTGGAAAAAAACATTCATTGTAAATTTCATTGTTAAGAAAAGAGATAATTTATACTGGAATCTAAAATTACTAGGTCATGGAAAACAATATTAAAGTAATCAACAGAATATTGTTTAGGCTCTGTCAAAAACAATATTGGCATGCATATTATCAAATAAATAAAAATTCTTTTAAAAATGGAATGCAAGAATGGAGATAATTCAAAAAATGCTGTTAGATAGTAAGGATTAAACTGATAAATAATTTATAAATTAATGTATTAAACAAAATATATACATAGTCGTATATTGTAAAATTACCAATGTATGCCTAGTGCACTTTTGACAACTTAATAATAATAGTCTTAGTCATGGCATTGACGATGAAAAAAAAGATGTGGCATTTATTAAAGAGTCTAAACGTAATAGAGAATTTGCATATTTGATTGGCAAATAAATTATTTATATTGGCCATTTTTGTGAAATGGTGACACCTGGAATATTTTTTGTCAATTGTGTGTTTATCTCTGGCAATGTGCCAGGGCTCTTTCACCTTGTGTTTGGCAACACTACATTCAGAGCAAAGTGAAAGGAAACTGGCATAGAACACACAATTAACAAAAAAGATTCCCGTGTCCTTTTTCAAAAAAATGGCCAATATAAATAACTTATTTGTCATTCAAATATGAAAATTCTTTATTGAGTTTTATTTCTTTAATAAATGCCACAATTTTCTTTTCACTGTCAATGCCATCGTAATGACTATTATGATTAAATAGTCAAAAGTGTACTGGGCATACTTTGCTAATTTTACAATACAAAACTTATCTCTAATATGGTTATGTGAATATTTTGTTTGTTGCATTTTCCAAGATATAGCTCACTATATTCTTGAAGTTACATTTTAAATTAATATAGGTCATGCCACCAGCCTTATGAACATGTCTGATTTATTTTGTGTTCAAATGGCTTCTTAACAAACACCTTATAGAATATTGCTAGATATAGTGAGGTTTCAATAATAGACCACCAACTTAATTAATGCACTGAACATGTTTTTAAAGATAACTGATCCTCTCAAAAATATTTTTTTAAATACTTACAAATAATGAGAACTCAGTAATTAAGAAAATGGCATTTCTGTTTCAAATTTAAATTGCTTTTCATATGTCCCTTTGTAAAGAAAATTAAAATGGCAGTTGACAGTAAAAACAATTAATTAAAAAAATATAATTAATATGTTGCAAAAGTAAATGTTTTTTTATCAGATATCTTGTAAAATATGTTATATAATTGACAGATCTATTAATGAGTCTACTTTTACATATATTACAAGTTTATCTGGGTAGATATATATATAATAATTAATAAAACAAGTCATAAATTCCGTAACTTGCTTTTAAGCTTACATTTAAATGACCACTAGATGGAGCTTACCGATAGCTTTAATCAAACTTTATTTTATAAGTGCCGAAAGAGAAAGAATTCAAAATCTCTATCGTTATGTCCCTATCTCCAGACCAATTGCTTTCGAGCTTATGGCTCACCTCAGTGGAGTGCTGGGACTCTAGAAACTAGACCTTAACAATAGAGATTTTGAATTCTTTCTCTTTTGGCAATTATAAAATAAAGTTAGATTAGAGCTATTGGTAAGCTCCATCTAGTTGTCATATATATATATATATATATATATATATATATATATATATATATATATATATATATATATATATTGTGACCTTTTATTCAGGTCCCTGTATTTACTAATCCAAAATTTTAATTAATAATAATATATTTGGCATGAAAAATCTTAATAAGTGGCTTTCAATAAAGATTGTTTTGAATGCACAGGGAAATTTTCTTGAGTGGAGATGAGATTTCAAACCCAGTCTAGGCCCTGACTAGACTAAAATAACAATTCAAAAGTATTGTTATTATTTGGGAGATAAATATATTGTTATTTTATTGTTGTTGAATAGCAATAATGGAATAAATAAATAATTAAATCAAATTTGTAAATCTTGTAAAATGAATATTAAGCATATTTTTTTAGTACTGAACATAAAACTGTCTTGAATAAGTATGAGTAATTATTAAAAATGAAGATAGAGAGGGTAATATTAATTATGCATACCAAGATTATTGGTTTAAATTGCTCCCAGAGTGCACTGTAATAAAAGCTATATATTATCTAACCCAGCTGTAGGGGGGGGGTTGACTAATTAAGAAAAACAAGAACTAAGCAACCACAGAATTCAAGTCTGATCTAAAATAAGGAAGAAAAAAAAACTAAACATCAGAAAATTCTACAATCTAATTCAATGAAATGATAATATCTTGCTATCTACAAATGCTGGAATAGAAAATCTCAAAACCTTGCAGTCATTTAAACACCATTCTTCTATTGATTGATAATTCTGAGAAGTTATACTGGAAGAGAAATGGAAACCTTATGCATCATAACTGTCTCTCATAAATCTTATTTCAAACCCAGGAAAATTCAAGAGAACGTAAGCCTTTGCCTTTACTTTATATATTTAAAGTTTTATCTTTAAAAATAACACACGTATCATTTACACGTCTACTAAAAAAGTTAATTATGTTTGAATTTTGCACCATTCTTATTATTCAGCAGGACAATATTGTGTTTGTAAATTAAAATATCAAGAAAAAAAATAATACTTCAAGATAATTTTGAAAACAAGTGTTATGATATATATAGCAAATAAATTACAAAGTCATTTTTGAATCATCCAACTTTTAATAAAATAAAAAATAATAATAATAATAATAATAATAATAATAATAATAATAATAATAATAATAATAATAATAATAATAATAATAATAATAATAATAATAATAATAATAATAATAATAATAATAATAATAATAATAATAATAATAATAATAATAATAATAATAATAATAATAATAATAATAATAATAATAATAATAATAATAATTGCGTGATTTTATTATCTGTTCTGATCTGCTGATTTTTTTTCTGTAGCAGAACTTATGTAATGATAGGAATAATCAATTACCATTTAATTAAAATGCTAAGGATATCATAGTGATAAATAGATAATTTTCATTTAAGATTGTTAATTATATAATAATTTGCTAATCAAAATGGAACAAAATAATTATTTTCTTATAAAAGTTTTCCGTGCAACATGTATAAATAAGATTTTGAAAATGGTTTTAAAAAAAATGCCCCGACTGTGTAAACATTACTTAAAGTTGTTACATTTACCGTGGAGTAATGAACATAAACTATAAATCGTTAAAAAAATAAATAAATAAATAAATATGTTAAGTGTAATAAAATTTGACTAATTTTCAAGGAAAATTATCTAGAGAAAAATAGATAAACTTATCCTTTGAAGTCTGCTACAATTGGAAGTGTGAATTTTAATTGCCTTATTAATTATCAGTACAGAAACCATCAAATATTTTTTGCTTTTGGATAAGTATTGAGTATTGCTTATTACACATCCAACAGGATAATAAAATATATAAATGCATTATCTGGGATGTTTGATCATCACAATATTAAGTCTTATTTTAACTTACAACAATGGAATAACTTGGATGAATCGTATAAAATTTAATGGATAAAAGTGCACTGTTATTTTTCTTTATTATTGCTGTGTTATGTATATCACTTATGTAATGCGTTGTTTGGGAATTTTATTTTTTAAAACATATATGTTTGGTTGGGGCATGAAAAATATATATATATATATTAGGTTAAAGACAAAAAAATGTGTAAAATATATACATCTATTTCATGTATATTTTTTTTAGTTAAGGGAAAACCGGAAATTATATATATTGTTTATCTAGAGAGAGTGATAAAAATATTTCTCTCATATTTTAAAACCAATTTTAATGTATATTATTAAAGAGGTGAATATGTAGACATTTTCTTAAATATATATATATATTGGAATGACCGAATTATTTTCTTGTATAAAAGAAAATTTGATATAAGCCTTTTTCATTTTGTAATTTTGTATAGAAATGAACTTGTCCACTTTCAATACAAATGCAGGTTTGATCTTTATTGCTTAAATATGTTGTGGTGTCATTTTAAAATAATTAGCAATCATTTGACATATGTATTTTGGTTTGTCTATAGATACATTAATGATTTTGTAGTGTAAAATGGAATATGTATATTTACACTGATATTGTTGGTATTGTTTTGCCTTGCTATAATTTGAGAATGATTAGTGGCAGTTTTTAGCTGATAGGATGTTCCAATAGAATGGCATCCAATAGATTAATATTAATATTGAGCATGGGTTGATGGAGAGTCACCTATTGTTGATTCCATGAGAGGAAAGTTTTGGTAGAGGTTAAGTAGTAATTAATGCTTATTAGTATCAATAATCCTAAGATAAAGGATGTCCATGGTCTAAATTCTTTTTTTCCTGTGATGAGGCAAAGCCCACACATGCGTATACCCATAGAGAGGTCGCAGAATCAGCCATATTATTATACAACTGTCATGTTGTTTTTATAGAGCCTCTCTTTTTAGTGTTAAATCTCTCATGATGATATAGTTAGTTTTTCCACCATGTATGGTGAAGTATAGTAGTTCAAGAATCATATAGCAAGTATAAAATAAAATGTTAGATTTGGGAACACTAATCTAGCTATAGTGTTAGCCTAATTATAATAGTGTTTATGATGTTATAGGATCATTATCAATTATAGACAGATCAAACTAAGATTATTGATGATGGTAGAATTGGTAGATGTAAAAGCAAGAGATGCACATTGGCAGTGTGGATTCATCTTTATCAAATAATGATTTGACAATGGATTGGTAAGATCAGAAGTATTCAATAATTAAGTTGTGGACATAGGTAATGTTCTAGTGAGATCTATATGTATTTGACTTTTGATGTTTATTCTTACTTTAATGCACTAAACCTATTCATTTCAAATTTGAATAAGTTATTAATCGCGCAGAATGTGATAATTGCCCTTATCATATTCTGATAAAAAAGGGCTTTAGGAGAATGCAATACTTTATAATTTTTGAATTCTAAATTTAAACTTGGTGCATATCCTAAAGTTCTGAATATACTGTTAGTTGTGATTTAAGTGCTGGTCAGCTTAAATAAGTTTCATTATCTTATTCTTTAAAATAGGCTAAAGAGTAATAAATGATATTATAATATCATTTTCTAAGCAGGTTGTATCATTTGCTGAGTATATAATCAATGGGATACCAGGTATTTTCCCATCCATAAATTCTTTTAATATATTAGCTTTGTTTCATGCCATGTCTGTGACTTAAAAATTTGTAAATATTGTAAATAAAGTTTTTTGTATTTAAAAATTTATTTAGTTGCCTGTAATCTTATTGCTAATTACCACATATATACACTATTATTGTTATTGCTATCAACCTATCAGAAGATTATAAATTGAAATCATCATCGACCAATATAGTACTATTAACTATATTATGCTATATTATAATAATTTTGGTAAGTTTTGTAATTTATTGGTACATCTAATGCATTATCACACAATAATCAAAATGTTAATAACTTATAGTATAGACTGTTTTAAGTAATAGATTAAAAGATAAATATAATATTGATTTAATCGATTTAGTTAAATTCACAGAGCTATCGTTCACTGATCTTGATCACATTGTTTATCATTATCTAATAATAGGAATTTGGTAAGTTATTGTTTTTAAATTATTAAAAAGTCATTCCCAGTCATAAATTTTAAAGTTTGTATTAGTTATAAAGTTTATGTGTAACTGCTAAATATAGTTCTTAATTTGAGTTTATATTGAGAGCTGTTTTGTGCAATATGGTTGGGTAGTGGTAAAATCTCTCTTACTGACCCAAATATAGTTTGTATAATGATTTTGAGTGTTTGAACCTTGAGAAGAATTAGTTGCTAAGTTTCAAAGTAGAATTTAAAGTTGTAATAAATTTTATGTCTAGTTAATTATTATAGTTGGACTTGAAATAAATTACTTTCACTGTTTTATGAAAGTCAACTAAGCTTTAAGATGTAAATTACTTCTTTGGCATAAAATGGGTAGTTTGTTTTAACTTCAGGATAAATATTCTGTTTGTGTCAAGCTGGAAATCCCTATTTTTAGTTAGCTTATCTTTTTACCATTTAATCTCATATTAGTTTATAGTTTAAGATTTTAGTCTCCATTATTTAAATTGTTCTTCAAATTCATCTTGATCGTTCTTTTATTTATCCATTCTCATTTGATATTAATTCAATATCATAATTGATTAATCATACATTAACTTGGATTCTTTTATCATCTTAACTATTCATTAACTCTTATTCTATCATCATCTTAATCATTCATTATTCTCATACATCTTCGTTCTTTTCTCTTCATTCTCAGACTCATTTCATTCCACTATTTAATGATTACTTCTTTCCATCATCCATTTAGTCATGTACATCATAATTTACTTATCATTTCATTTATAAGTTTAATTTCATAATCATTCCAGACATATAATTATTAATCATTTATGAATTTGCTGAACATCAAATTTAACTCATCACGTTTTGTTTGTGTGGATTTTAGGGTTGGTTTGACCAGAAGTTATTGTCTTTATTAGTCACCTGGTGATCTTCTTCAGATCTATAGTTTCATGCTAGTTTAATTCAATCCAGGAATCATTTTGTTAGTTTTACATTTTTTTTTCTTTATGCTCATATTCTTGATAATGAGAGTATGATAGGTTGCATAGAAGAATTTAATCACTAAAAATGCGCGGTATGATTTGTTGATGACCAGTTAGATCAGGGAGAAGGTTACAATATATATATATATATATATATTGTAACCTATATATATATATATATATATATTTATATATATATATATATATATATATATATATATATTAAAAGCATGCTAATGAGCTCTAAACAAGCTAAATAAGTCATGCGACATCTGACTTTTTATTATATAAACATATATATAATGTTTGGGCTTTGAGTCAGTAAGAATTCAGTACGAAAAGCAATCAAAATGCTACAGACATTTTAAGATTAATTATTCTTTCAAAATATACTAAATGAAATCAATAGATCTAAGTCAGTTGGGTTATTTATAAATTGAAAACTCTATTTCAAGATTCTAAGTACCTAATACCTAAATGTGTAATATTAAAATAACTAAAGTCTTAATAACTTTATAAATAGATATAAATTAAGAGTCTGAAAAAATAGTACAAAATTATTTTTAGCAAATAAATCTACAAGGTAATAACTGAGTATATTAAATATGACAAAAAGAATAGCGATTTATATTAAAATGTTGTGAAATGCAGAAGTTGTAGATAACTTTTTCTTTCTGTGATTTGCTATTAAAAGTGACTAATAGTCGAGATATAAATCGTAAACTTAAATAATGTAATAAACTTAGAAAAAAGTGCAGCATTTTTTGTAACATTATATGAATATAAAAATTAGATAATAAGAAAGATATCTGGATCTTTTATCTATGATGTTTAAGAATCAAATAGTTTTCTAATCAGAATATAGCTAGGCATTTCTTGAACCACAAATGATCGTAAGAAATTATATATATTATAAAACAATTCAATTTATTAAAACAATGCTGGAAAACATAAAAGAAGAAAGAAATGATGAAAAGATATGTGAGATGGAATTAATCCGCAATATATATATTATGCACTTTTTATTAGCCCAGTCTATTCTAAAATAAAATTTTGTTTTATAACTTTAAATTTTGTTAAACCCAGTGATATTTATTTAGTAAACAAGGAAAAACAATAATGACATATTAGATTATAGAGTTCGAACTTGGGTTTAGTTAATGGAAACTTATAAAGGATCTGACAAATAAAACAATTAACTCAAGATACATATAAATAATAACCTATAGAGTCGGATACATGCAGATAGATGGACAATTAATATCATTTAAGTTCAAATTATATCTTGTAAACATGATGCGTTATAGAGACCAATAATTATTGGCTGTGCGCATTTGATTTAATAAAAGAAAAATGTTTATAGTCAAATCTTGTTATATTTAAAAGTAAGTAAATATTTATCAATTTTACAAAATACTGATCTAAAATTAAAACAGTAAATTATATCTTTATTTAATTTCTAAAAATTATTATATTTCAATTTTTTTTAAAAAAAAAAAAACGAAAACTGTCATTTTAAAATAATAAACCAAAAACTTGCAAAGTACAGTAAATTTATATTGTTTAACAGAAAAAGTGGGAAATATCAACCAAGCACAAAGTGTCAAGCAATCTTTTACTATAAAATTGAAGAAAAAAACTTGTTCTTGATCATAAAAAAAATAAGTAACTAGTCTTTTCTTTTCTTGTTATATATTTTAAAAAGTTGGATTAAAAATTCTTAAAATATTATTATTTACAAACAGAAAAAGTAATGAATTTTAACTCTGCATCGATATATTGGATAATTATAAGCTTTGTGTTTAAAATAATGGAATAACTTAATCGTTTTCTACTGGGCAAGTCAATGGTCAATAATTCCCAATAATCTCTTGGAAATTAATATATATTGAGGAAATAATCGGAGACGAATAAAATGTGCATATTAAAAGAATATCAACAAATATATTCCCTGGAAGAGAACAATAATTGTGCCGTATTGGAAAGGAATTTCAGTGGTAAACAAAAGGAAATAAGGAAACACAATAAATATTCAGCAAGGATAAATAAAAGAAAGATAAACCTCTGGGAAACAGCTAAATATACATTTTTAAAAGTCAATAGAACTAAATTAATAACATCTGATAAGTGTTTATTGCCATTTAAGGTTACATATAAAATCCTGATTGCAATAAGTGATGAAAAAAGTAATCAACTTTGAGCCATACCGGCGGGAATGTGATTTTCTATAGAATTTTAACAGAAAATATATTGAATGAAATATATATTTGATAGAAATCACAAGCGTGCTCTATAGTATAGATGGAAATATTTGTCATCTTGGATAAGGCAAGCCATAAATAATCTATTACTAAACAAAGGGAATGACTACTGTTGTAATAAAGCAAATGCCTTGCGAATTTTGAAATGAGCAGATAGTTTAAAAAGAGAACTTGTTCCTAATGTTTGTATTTATATGTTTTAATCTATGAGTTGTTAGTACAATAGGGGGAGGAACTAAATCAACGGACAGTGGGAATTAATAAGTTGACTAATTCAATTGTTTATATCAGTAGTTATTTAAAAGTTAGGTTGTTTTTTTTATTAAATATTATTAGTAATTAGAATGAACAAATATGATCAATATCCTAGAATGAAATATATAATAATATATTTAACACCACATATATGTGATTAAGGGGACAAGGTGTGTTTACATGTAATAATTGATAAACTAAAAACGATATTTTCTTATGGGGAAATATCAAGATATTAATTTTGTTTTTCTTGTAAACATCCAGAATTATAACAATCTTTTCTCAATTATTTTATATTGTTACTTTATCACCAGGTATACAACCTTATTATAATTATTATTTTGGAAGTTTGAAATAAAAGACCATGAATTAAAAACAAAAAAAAAAAAAAAAATAGAGAATGATTGTTTAATAAAAAACTGGATGTGTGATATATAAGCATACACATGGAGGTAAAAATCCCAACATACTATGGGAGAGTATTAATTTTGTTTCATTATAAATACTCCGAATATTAATTTTCAGTTGTTTTATTATTATCATAATGTGTTTGTATATAAATTTGTTATAACAGTTATTTTAAATTACTTGTCAATGGGAATGTTTATTGTAATTATTTGTAATTAATGTTATTAAAATTATTGTTTTGAAAGTTTCTAAATGTTGCATTTTTTTTCTGGACTCATTGTCACCACATCACACAACTCAAAATGTACAATTGAAATTAAAATGAGAAATCAATTTCGTTTAGAGCAATCTAACAGTTTAATAAGTACACATCTCTTAATAGAGATTTTTACTTGCTACATGCTGCCTTGATCCCATAGGTCATTGATGACATTGCCAATTATTAAGGTGTGTTTATTAATATGAAATTAAATGATATATTAGTTATTAGTGAAAGTATTAGTGTTAATTACAGTTTAGTTAATAATATTATTTTAATAATAAGTATTAAAGAACATAAATATAAAGCTTGATTATAGATTTAAATTATAAGCCTTTCTTAATTTGTGCACTACCCATGGAAATCCGTAAAATCCCTCTTGATATTCCATAGGTAGTATGAAGAATTAATAAATCAATGATTATCCTGAGATCTCCTTATTGTAAAGTTATTCTTATGATTATTGCCAATCTTGATTATTAAAAATAATAGGAATCAAAGTTTATCTGTAATTATCTAACAGATTAATTTGATGAGTGATTGAATTAAAACTTAATAGTTATAGATATGATATAATATATTGGATATTATTGTTAGCCATGAGAGTATGTAGATACGTAATAAGGAGGAGTATCTGGGTATTCTCATGCCATTGAACAAATATTTTGTATTTGTTTAATGTTAAGGGGATGTGATCTGTTTATAGGTAAACGAGTCTCACATTAATTATATTTAAAATACGTCTTATTTTAGAAATGTTTAATCATGTAAAGTAAATTGGGATAAATAATAGCCTTAACCTAAATTAAATCATTATAGTTAACAAAAAATGGTCGGAAACAAATAAGTCTGTTAATAGTACCTAGCCAGAGTCCAAGTAGGGCCTATGTAGGGGCTTGGCTCCTCTGCTTAGGGTCGTACTGCCTATAGACAGGTCACAATATATATATATTGCGGGTTCATCTGTGCTAAAATATTTTAAATATTGATATACTGATGTTTCGACTTGGTAACACAAGTCCACCACAGAGTGATAAAAGGTAGAAAGATGGTTGTAGAGGCGCTACAATCACTGATTTGAAAAAAAACGTTAAAGTTCCACCAATAGCAGAAATGTTAAATTAAGAATGTTTTTTAAAAAAATCTTTCCAGATAGGAGAAAGTTTGCTTGTATCATCTCGCTTATTAATACAATCTGGCCTTTTAAGTATCTCAATGGCTTCTCTAACAACTGGATGTGATCCTGGTACTAGAAAAATTAATTTTATGACCTGAATCCATAGTATGGAGTGAGAGTGCTGATGACGATTAGTGTTGTTTAACTGCATTAGCATGCTCATCTCTCCTAACACTGATGCGACGATGATTACTCATACCTATGAAAGAAGCCTTACAATTTTCACATGAGATTTGATAAACACCATGAGATTCAAGAGGGGTTGAATCCTTAGGCTTGGTTATTATATTGCTGATCTTTTAATGAGTAGAAAACGCTGTATTTATATTATAGCATTTTAATATACATCCAATACTGTCTGTAGTTCCTTTTACATATGGAACACAAATCCTAATAGCTGATTTATTATTTTTTTGTTTCCTATTTTGTCCATTTTGGGCTTGAAATAAGGCTTTTTTAATAAATTTATAAATATAACTATTTGCTAATAAAACACTATTAATATGATTTATTTCATCTTTCAGATGTGACTTATCTGAAAGGTTAAATGCTCTATTTAAAAGAGTTTTGGCTATGGAAACGATCTGAGTTGGGTGATGATGAGAATGGAAATGGAAATATCTGTCGGTGTGTGTATTCTTTCTATAAATTGAAAAAGATATTGGTGTTCTGGTGACTAAAACATCAAGGGAGTTTTCCATCAGACTCTGTCTCCATAGTAAATCTAATATGAGAACACATATTATTTAAATGTAAGAAAAAATCATCTAATTTATTTTTTCCATGTTGCCATATGACAAAAATGTCATCTATGTATCTCAGCCAAATGAGGGTTTTTAAAGAGGATGATTCTAAAGCACGAGTTTCTATATTTTCCATGAATAAATCAGCTATTACTCCTGAGATAGGTGAGCCCATAGGAGTACCAAAAACTTGTCTGTAATGCTGTCCATTATATACAATATATATATATAACTATATCAACATGTGAAAAATTTTACAAACGTATTTAAATAATAATTGAACTGCCCTCTAGCTGCAAAATTCGATAGCATTTTACAATAAGAGAGTGCAGTTCAATTATTATTTAAATACGTTTGTAAAAATTTTCACGTGTTGATATAGTTATTCATTATTAAAATTGGTCACTCTCTTATTGTAAAATGCTATCGAACTTTGCAGCTAGAGGGCAGTTCAATTATTATTTAAATACGTTTGTAAAAAATTTTACATGTTGATATAGTTATTCATTATTAAAATATTATTTATTATTATATATATACAGTTGAACAACTTGACAATGGATTGCAGATTTTTCCTAAAAGAATTATATGATGATAATAAGACAGTTATCGGAATCTTTAATGTGCTACATTTAAAGCAGAAATGATTCTTTAATCAGACTATATCTGAGCATTTATCGAACCATCCATGATCTTTTGAAAATGCATAAATTATAAAATGTCCATCCAGTTTATTAAAAAATGCTTGGAAATTTTAAAATTAAAGAAAAAAATGGCAGAAACTTGAAAATTAAGATGATTGGACTTAATCAGCAGTGAATGTGAAATTGACAATTTTGATAATAGATGGCAGATCATTCTGAAAATTTAGAACTATAAAATCACCATGAAAAATTATTGATAAAAAAGTAAAAGAATGATCAACAACAAAATAGATAGATTCAATGAGTACAATAGTAGCTATATTATTAATAGTCATAACATTAAATTCTTTATATTTACGTGATCGTTACAAAACGTTTGTGATAAAAGATTAGGATAAACTTAATAATCGCATCAAAAAGCATTGAAGTCTAAAGAGTTAGTTAACTATGACAATTTACCGGCTCTGACTTCTAATATAGGTGGTCAATATTTTAATAATAATGATAATTCAACTTTACTTAATTTCAACTTGAAAATATGTTAAATTCTCTAACTAGGTCAGATGATTAGACAATGAATAACACTTAATCAATAACACTTAATCATTGTTGGGGATAGTTTGCTATTGCTTACCAACTTTTTATTAAATTTATTTTAACATCTAATATCTAGATCTACATCATAACTTTGTCAACCTTCAAACAATAACAAAATAATTAATACAAACCTTTACAGGAATTTCTCCCCTTTCTATTAAAACAAACGTGGGAAATTCGTCTTTCAATAATTTGCATGTCAATGGACTCACATGAATCTTAAGGGCTAAAATAAAATAAAAATTATAATTTAAATACACATGCATATAAACATATTATATAAATATATAAAAAAGAAGTAATTGGTGAATCCCAGATTACACCAGTGGTTTATGAATACATTTGCTATACACTCAGGCCTGATGTTTGAATTCGAATAATCTTTTTTTAAATTTTTAAAAAAAGATTATTATATGTCCAAATCTTTTTTAATAAATTAATGTCTAAGTTATTGTTTGCTAAAGGGTAATAATAAGGCAACATTAACCCTCAGTAATCAATATTTGATTAATAGGGTATTATCTTGTATACCTTCCTGCTTTGACCTCAATTGATTGGGACATTTTTCCACTTCTTTCCAAGTGGAATTCAACCCTTTGCCTTTGGTTATCCCTTTAGGTGTGTGTTTGCCTTTTGGGGATGGCAACAGGTATTAATTATTTTCATTATATGTATACTGATTAAAGTTTGACCATTTCCATTTTTTCTGATGATCTATGTCCTTTTCACACTTTGCGTTGATCTTTTTTTAACAGGTTGATGTTCTTTTTTTGTTTACATTTATCACATGTATATATGATTTATTGTTCTTCTTGCATAGAATCTTACATTGGGTTTTAAACCCTTATTTTTTTTCCCTGGATATAAACTTCATTGACTAAAAATTTTTAATAATTATCTCACCTGTTCAATAATATTCTTGTCACTTTCAATCACCATATCTTCTCTATGAAATGGAAAGTTGTGTTTCACTATATTGTGTGATCTGGCTAGCTAATTGTGGGTTAGCCATCAATGTAGAAAATTTAGTGAAGTGGCTTTGAAGAAGTAGTTTAATTAATTTTCAATGTCTGCACTTCTCCCGTTATGCTTGGAAAAACTTTATGCTTTCCAGATAATCCTCATTCCATTAACAAATTAAAAAAGCTTGCTTGAACTTCTAAAAAATATTAAATTTATTTACAGGAGAATTCCACCAGACTTGGAAGATCTCTCCATTATTAGATTTAAACTGAACTGTTTTGGTATTTTATGAGAGCCTTTCAAAATGACATGAAAAGAATCTTATTTTATGAACTAGTTGATTGTTCTGGGCACATAAATATATAATTTAGAGTCTATATTTTCTTTTTTATTAAATCTATATGTTATTTGCTACTATCTTAAGGATTGTTATAGCTAGATTTGTTCAATGTTTATTTTTCCATTGGTTGCCTTCAGCTTTTAGTGTGACCATTTCTGTTTTTGTCCCTCTTTCATAATCTTTTACAGAGTAGCCTGTTCTCATGCTTTCATTTTTAATCCTCATATGATAGTCTTACATTAATGCTCCCTTTTGACTTTTAACTTACATCTCTTTAAAATAATGTGTTATGCTATTGATTTCTTTTGGTCAACTGCTAAGAATTCTTTGAAGCAAAGTTTTCATCTTTACTTTCTGCAATTTTTATTTCTGCTTTACTACTAAAGAAATTTTTCCCATTTATAATTTAGACTCTCAACTTTTAATGCAATTTTCTTAACATTTTCCATGTTATCATTAAACATTTTAGCTATTCATCAGTTTTGCAGTCTATATGGATCTGGCTATCTTAAAAACCTTTAGACATATTATATATAACTGTTGATTCCAACAATTTTTTATCTTTTTGAACATGTTGCTCACTTTACTTTTCATTATCTTATTTGTTTATATTGCCTCATATCTGTTTGGTTAGATTCTGACTTTTTTTTTCATTTTATCCATTAGTTATTTAGTATTTAAATGTTTATTATTATAGCAAACTACTCATTACTGTTATTTGTCATTGGAGCTTAAGAATTTTGTCACTCTGCATCTCTTGTTTCTGTCTACTTCTTTAATTAATTCTAGGTTTTCAATTTATTTTGTTATCTATTTCTCCTCATATTCTATGTTTTGAGCTTGCATTCTCAATTTACCAACTTGTTATTATGTATTTTATAACACTTTTGATTTAATTTTTTGCTATTTATCATTTAATGCCATGTTTATCCATCATCTTCATCATGTGCCACCTTGGTATGCTTTTTCCTACCTTTTCATAGCATTTATTGCTTCACTTAATGTAATTTTATTTAAATTGACATGCTGCTTATAATTCTACTTAATTTAGTTGATCTGTCATGAAAGAATTTCATTTTGTTTAGTTAACCTATTTATTATTTATCCCATCTCATTCTCTAATTTTATTTAATGTTTATATAAGCAAACCATTTTGAAACTTTTATTTTTTTTATGGATTTCCTTGCTAATTCGTTATCGTATTTTCTTATATCATTATTTTTTTTGTATCATTTTACAAATCTAAATATTTATTTCTTCTTTAATGGATAATTTCTTTAAATGTTTATATTACTTCGTTTCTTCACCCCTTGTCATGTCTCAGTAAAAGATTTGCATAGATTTGCACGCAAAGTGCTGTTTTTTGTTGTTGTTTTGTAACAGCTATTTTTCTTGCAGTTCTTAATAAAATATCATTTATCTTTTTTTCTCTCTCTCTCATGTGTCATAGCATCGGCCGGAAAGCGAACCCGCTAACTCGGGACAACTGCTTGTAAGGGATCTGTGCTTACCTCTCGACTACCAACGCTTGATATCAGTCATCTTCTTAATTGATTTCAGTCAAATATGAAACATCTTCAAAATTCTCCACAAGTTAAAAATATCAATTGCTAATAGTTTTTGTGCTTTTAGTTTTACATTAACATATAACTTGTATAAAACTAATCGATTATTACTTCTTGTGTTAAATTTATTAAAAGCATTTTAATCCTTAATTCAATTCTTCTATACATTCATTCAAATGTTTCCATGTTAGTGCATGTTTAAGCATTTTTGTCAAAGAAAAAAAGTATAATATACGTTTTTTTCTTTTTCTGTAAATTGCACAAATCTGTATAATCTCTTATTTCTTTCATTATAAAATTTTCATGCTGCCGTTTTTTCCAAGCATTTCTTAATTCCAACATTAAAGTCTCCCATAATCACTTCAAAATGTTTGTTCGATATGGTCAAGAGAATTTTTTTCTTCACAATGACAATTTGTTGAAGATAAACATGAATTATGTGCACTTGGTATTTTCCATTAAGTAATCTCGCCATTCGGTCAAATATACCATCAAACTCTGCAATGTTGTTTCTTTTTACTTTCAATTTATAATATATCCCACTCCACTTGTGGGTTCAATATTTATGCCTTTATAGTGACATATATAACAATTTTTTAATTGAATTGCTTTTACCTTGTCTTCTAACGTCAACATGTCTAACCAGGTTCCATTTGATATTACACAGTTCTTTCAATTGGTGTAATTTTTCAGTTCAATGTGAAATGCAATTGTAGGTATTAAAATGATGATCATATCTGAAGATCACTTTGTGCAATCAGAGAATTTTTTGCACTTTTTGCTTTTGGCTGTCGACTGCTGCATTAGCTGATGACTTTACAATTTCGTGAGAATAACGATCATAATTTAGTTTTGTTGGTCATGATTGTAAATATCGATTTGCAAAAGAACATTCACACACACATTGTTTCAAAAAAATTTAACTGATATTTTATTTACGACATATCAAGTACAACTGAGAACAATGCTAATTAATGCATGTTAAAGAAATGGGCATCCTTGTTTCTTTATTATATGAATAATCATATAGTAATAACAGCTACAATGATAAGAACTTATGGAGTGTACATTAGGAATCTTCTCTGATCGTTCATTTAAAACTTTAAAGAGAAATCTAAGAGACTTCTTTCAGTTAACAGATAACTTCTTTCTACAACCATATGATTACAATATATACTATAGACAATAATTTAAGTGTGGTCATATTGCATAGTCCACTTTGATAATAATAAAAACTTAAAATTTTTATTTAACAAATATTTTATTCTGGAATTAATTATAAACAAAAATATAAATAAATAAATAAATAAAATGTTAACTTTTTTATTTAACATTGTATTTTTTGATCTCTCCATACATGGATTGACAAGAATTCCCTTACTTATATATTTGCCTGTTATGACAAGGATGTATGTCTGTGAATAAATGTCTAACCAAGATTGATGATGAGGATATATGTATATTTAAATTGATATTATCTGCTACTTCGCTTGCTATTATGAATCGATTTTGTATTTCTATTTCTCAATATATATATGAGAATTAAGAACTACTGTGAAATAATAATAATAATAATAATAATAATAATAAATATTAATATTTATTTTATTTGTATATTGATGTAAATAATCACGTGTAAAATAATTGTTGATGATGTTTCACAAGTTTACTACATGTAGAATATATATATATATATATATATATATATATATATATATATATATTGTAACACTATCGAGAGATATATGTTATAAAACCTACATATATCAGCATTAAATGTTTCATAATTTTAAATATATATATATGATTAAATTTATTTGAAAGACAATTAGTTAAGTAGATTTTAAAATACAACTTTGTAATACATATATAACCATTTAGCTTTAAGCATTATTTCACTTATATATTACATGTTTCATAATTATATATATATATATATATATTGTACCCTCACTAACTGGAAATATAATAATAGGAAAATAAAACTAGCTCAGATAAAATAATTATGCTCGGCTAAAATACATATAGTCAATAATACAGATATCCTATGATACCGTCTACTATTAAACTAGCTCTAACTAATTAAGAAATAATAAATGGTTTGGTTTAAATAAATAAAATATTAATAAATCATGAGACAATAAAGTGAAGTACAAGCAGTAAAGAATTACATTGAGCCAATATCCCACAGGATACAATCTCAATGGCATAAGAATACTATCCCCCCTATTATTTCAAATAATAATAAATTCATAGCATTCTTACGACTTTAAAATAATAATCAATTTAATATAATGCTACTAAATAAATCCTAATCTCTTTATTCAAAATAATATAATTATAATTATCTCAGGTTCTTTAAAATAATTCTAATCAATTTATAATCTTCTGTAGTCAAGTATGATAAGGGATTTTGTATCACCCTCAACTACACCTAACTAATAATAATAACAACAATAATAATAATAATAATAATCTTCGATGAATAATTATCAATCTTATCTACTGTTCAATGTTATGGTAACTATCAATGATAATAATAACAATAAATAATATAACATAATATTTTAGCTTTCATGTGGCATCTTAAATAGAATATGTGGTATAATCTGATAATCTGAGAATATGTGGCAACAAATAACGTTATAATTCTATGCAATAAATTATATAATTAATTATGACCATAATGATAATAATAATGTAAGATGAAATTTTTCAAAATAAATTATATTATGAAGCACTGTAATTTCTTAAGTAAATAATTATATTCGTTCTGGTAAATATGTATTATATTCGTTCTGGCGATCATGTATTTACAATGTGAATAATCAATACAACACAAAGTTTTATAAAACAAGTTTAACAAAATTTATTATAGACTTTAAAACAAAAACTATATACAATATTTACAGTTACATCTTAGATAAATTACATACTTCTTTAAAAAAAAATAGTAAAATCAGCAAATAAATAAGCCTTTATTCCGATTTACAACTTTGTGCATTTATTTACAATAATAATAATAATACTAATTACGAATACACTTATAATCGAACATAATATCCATTAATTGACATGTATTAAAATATGTTTTCCATAAGCATATACAAAAATATAAAATTATAAACTACTGAAGTAACATTTATTTTTAATATTCGTTCATAGATATTGTAATAAATTAAACAAACTTCTACTATGATAGTGCTGATATTATTCAAAATATTTATCTTGGTTCGTTAAATAAACACATTGACTTGAGTAAAATAGTATGATTGACATAAACTTATATACCTTGCTTAGCATTACTCTAATAAAAAAAATCTCTATGTGTGTGTTTTATGGGTGTTCTAAAACATAAAATAATTTTCACAAAATATAAGTACTCATTCTATTTTATGTTGTTTCTTCTGGATGTTCTATTCCTTTAAAATATGCATTACCATGTATAATCAAAATATCCAAAAATTATTCAAAAATCTCGTGAATAATTTTATTATCACATATATTTTCAAAAAAATAGTTTAATAAAATACGAAAATATTTATGATTCTTTATCCTTATAGTTTGCATTTACTTTCAATCTCATTTGTATTTGATCTCAACATAAACCAAAGTAAGAAAAACCTATCTTATCTTCTTTCAAAAATAACGATTGTACAATTCCCAAAATTATTTATTATTCTCCTTCATAAATACAATTCTGTACGATGCAATAACTTTTGAAATTAAGATAGCGATACGATGCGTAGGCATGAAGAACTAACTAGAGTATAGACTCAATAGTATAAAAATATATGGGATAATCTACATGGCAACAGTGCATATGAAGAGGCATGACTTCTCTGTTTAATGACCTCCACTATAAAATAATGTCCAGGCTATTTATTCAGCTCATTTGAACATTTAAAATACTTAATCTAAGAAAGACACTGCCCATGGAAAATATATATACAAGTCACAGGGCTACGTTATCTGTACCTGCATAAAGTACTAAGATAATAATATAAGTTACTTTCTATTCCCCATAAATCCTACATATAAGCATTCCATTGGTTTCTTTTCATAATCCCAAGGTCACTCTCATTTAAAAATTTCATAATAGATTTATTAATCTACACCGCAAAATTATCAAACATTATTCTAAAACAATAAATAAGATTCACATATGACTTCAATAATCTAAAACTACTTTAACAAGAAAAGGTTTATTCACTTTCAAATTCAGCAATAAAAATACAAATGATTTTGTATTAATGTATTAAATCAATACTTTAAAACATTTTAAAAATAATAGGGTTCCTCCACTAAAGAATCATATAAATTATATGTATCATTAAATCATATTACGTTAATAATATAAAAGAAAAGTATGCATATCTTTTTTTAAAAAAAAATCTAGCTCATATTTCTAGAATAATAATAATAAGTTCTATGTGTATTTAATGCATGCACACATACTCATAAGTTCATGTGATAAGGTAATACTATAAAATATTCCAAGCAATCTAAAGAAAAAGAATAAAATATACATCATGTAAAAATTAATATATTTTACAAATTTACCCACAGTGACACTAAATCTTGTCGGTAACTCTTAGACGTTTTCTGGTCCATATTTTGAAACATATTAAATAATAATAGCATTTACTCAGCAAGAACTATCATACTTAAAAAAATATTTATAAAAAACTTCACAAAGAATTAAATATTCCTTACAATAATAATTGTGTTAGATTAATAGATTTTTTTATATGTAATTTTCCTGCCTTACAATAATAAAAAAAAATTAATACTATTATAAGTACGCAAAAAGATAATTAGAACTATATTTACGAAAATTCCAACCCACTATAAAGTAAATAAAAAAAATGTTATTTTCTTTCTCCTAATATTTCTTCATTAGAAGTCCTTCATAGAAGCTTGCTCCCCAACGTTTGTTAAAACAACCACTGTCTAACACTTGAAAACAAAAACTTTTTTTCTCCTCTCGACATGGCAGCATAAATTCATAAATGACAAAAAAAATGAAATGAAATCAAGTCGACTTTTAAATCTGAAATTATTTAGAAAAATAACATTAATCCTTTCATGAAAGTTCATAAAAATTATAGTCAATTGTCTATAGATTTCAGGATAATGATTATTAAAGGTGATATCACTTTGAGAAGTTATAAAATAATCCTCTCTGAAGTTTCCCATTCACTAGGATCCTACATGGGCCTTTCGATGCATCAGTTATTGCTATATGGATTCCTGGGTACTTGTACAAAAAATATGCACTTTATAGAAAAATATACACTTTATATTCTGTTTTCAAATATCATTTAGTAATTTAAATAAGGTTATCATAAAGTTATTTTGTCAGGATAATATTATTTTAATTACCCATTGTTTTCCTTTTTGACAAATAATTCTAAAAATCACTTTTTTAGAATATTAAAATGATTTACGGTCTTTTTTTTCTAATAACGACTTGTCATATAAAATATATTTGCAGTACTATCAGTTTTTATATTTTTACCATTTCAAAGAAAAGTTCAGAATAAACCTTTTAAAACAATATTTTCTTTTTTAAAATATTTACTGCAACTCTTTTAAAAAATATATACTTTTTTAAAATATTAAAAGTTAAAGTTTTACCATATAGCTTTTGTCTTTCAGATACGGTTATCTTTTCTTACAATATAATGCATTTAAACTAAATTTTCGAAGAACTTTTCTGTCTAATCTCCTTGACAATGTCCAAAATATTAAAACAAATAATAATATATCTTTTTCCAATAATATTTTCAAAATTATATTTTCATTTGGTATCTATACCTCCATCCTTGATTTCCTTGAATACATATTTATTTCTGGTATTAAATCCATAACTACCATGAAGCTGGCTCAAGTTTTAATAGAACAATTAGTAGGGAATTTTCAAAATTTAACAATGCATGATTTTAGCTTAGTAAATTTATAATCTTTTCAATCCTCTCTTTTAAAACAATAATTTCAAGTAGTAAACTAGGCAATACTTTGATATTAAAAAATAAATTATTAAGAGAGTTATTTAGTTATTAAGCACCTATTTAAGTTATTAAAAGCACACAATTAAGTTATTAAAGAACACAGAAACATGAGAACATCTACTTTTATAGTAAATTAAATTAATGATTTGATTGGCTACTAATCTTTAACTGGTGATCTAATTTACATATTAGTCAAGATTGCACAATTAAAAATTAAAAATAAAAATCATGACTCATTAATAAAACATTAAATATTATATTATTTAATTCTAAATTAATTTTATACTTTTATTTAGACAAACTAAACATTTTAAAATAACATTTTAAAAATAATATTTAATTAATTTATCCAATATTTATTTTCAATGTATCTATTTTTAAAAATCTAATTTTATTAACTACACTTGTTTTAAAACTATCAATTAAATATTTTATAACAGTTACTTTTTATCTTGTGACAAACAAATGTTTCAATTTTTAGCACAATTCTCAAGTAATTTTGAACCTATCTTTATAAAACTTATAAGCATAGTCCTTTCATGACTATAGGTGTTAATGATTTCAATTGGAAGTCATATTTATTAATTGTAATCTGACAGAAATAGATTATAAATATATAATGACTGATATTAATTTGTAGATGTTCAATACAAAAATTATATTATTTGTCTTAACCATATAAATGAGTTAATATTTGCTTTAATAAATTTATATTTTATTGTTAATTTAAGTTGTTGACCTTTTGCACAAATCAATCTATTATATCAAATTGTTTTTACAGAATTTATCTTTTATTATTAAAATATTAATTGTATATCCCATACTATACCTTATGAGCAAATAAATTATCACTTATTGAATCCTTTTTTTTTCTTTCTGCTGAGCAAAGACATGTACTTATGGACTTATTGGTGCCTTACAAATTCTATGAATTCATTATAGATATAAATCTAAATTATAAATCCATTTTTGATCAACTTATTTATTTATCTATTTATTACTTATATTTTTGGCTGCCTGAGTTCAGCACTTATTTATTATATTTTGGATTGCCCAATTATGTAGGGCATATTTAAAGAAAACTATTTGATTCATAATTTTATCTATTGTATTCTTGGTTGCCCAAATTTATTAGGTACATACATCCCAGTTAGCCCTGCTCAGTTATAATATTTTCCATTACATTTATAGTTACCCACAATCTGTAGGACATTTATTGAAAAATTAATTCTACTCATTTAATATATGGTGACCTAAATTTATGGGACATTTTGTTATTAATAAGCTTACACTTGCTATTATATTTATTGTTGCTGATGATCAATAATATATTCCATTACAAGATATGCACATGCATAAACTACTCCAAATAACTTTAAACAGTTCAACAATTAAATTTATTTGTTAAATCAAACATTTAAATTATTGTATAATATAAGACTCAGCCAATCACCCACACATATACATGGTAATTTTTGATACTATAACAATCAGCTGACTATGAACAAATATGAACTCTCACAATATAATAGTGACTCCTCAACCTTTTAAATACCAAACCAAAGATTGATAAGTTTATAAAGTATGATTAAATCAAGATCTAATCTTTAAATATTAAATCTTACTACAAATATGCATAAGGTAGAATAGAAATAACTCGATATTCTTAATGATGATGATGATAATAATAATAATAATAATAATAATAATAATAATAATAATAATAATAATAATAATAATAATAATAATAATAATAATAATAATAATAATAATAATAATAATAATAATAATAATAATCTCATTTGTTTAAATTTTGCCTTAAACACATTTGCTGTAATGAAATAAATTTGAATATTTAAAGACATTGACATGATTTATTTACATTTTAACATATAATCAATCATTGATTTAGTATTTATAAGGTTAAATGTTGTAATTATGATGTGATAGTTTGGAAGTTATTTCTAACCATTTGTCTTTGAATGTTAGAGATTCAGAAATAATTGCCTTGGAGACTGATTGATTGAATTTTTACACTTACAATAATTTGAATGTTTTATTATACAAGCAAATTTGTTGGGTGAATTATCTAAAATTATTTGGAGATCTATAATCAATATCATTTTTCTATTTCAAACATGTAATTGTATATATTGGAGAAAAACATTCTAAATAATTTTTGATTGCATGCAAACTTGAGTTTGAACACCGAAAATGAAATTGATCACAATTTAAACATGCCTCATTGATAAAAGGTAAATGAAATACAATTTTAACCTAATAAAAGAGTATTACTAATTTGTTAAGTATTTATTCAAAAATAATTGTAGCGACAAATGATTTCTAAAAAATATGAACTTGCATAATAAATATCAATAAAAATACTTATGTAAGCATGCAAAAAAATAAAAGTTTATAAGTCCAGTACAAAGCACAGCTCTTTTCAGTATTTCTCTAAAGAGTAACAATGAAGAAGATAATGCATATCAGATTATCTTTCTGCTAATTTTGTAAAGAGTTATTCTTCTGTATTTTATTCTTTAATATACCAGCCATTAATTCAGTGGTTATTTTTTCGGTTGTTATGTATTGGTTATCTATAAGAATCCCTGAGTTTTGCTTGGAAATTTTTCTCCCAAGTTCTAACTAGCTTCAATCTTCAGGTAGTATGCATGGCATATGCTAAGCTATATATATATATATATTGTGCCCTTGTCTGTAGGTCATAGGTAGGATAGAAAGGTCAATTATGAAAAAAATTTTAAATTTTAAGTAATATTTAGGTGATATAAAAGTAATAATAGTTTTGTAATACAATTTTAAGCTAAAATACCTAATAGATCATAGTATAATAAAGTATTTTAAAAAGTAAACAGTTAAATAAAGTTTTAATATCATTGCTTATGGTTGTGAAAGCTGGCCATACAAAATAACACAGCTATAGATAGTTAAAATTATTGTAATGATTTTAAAATAATAGTTTCAGAATTAATAGATTAAATAAATGAAATATAATTTTATAGTTAGTCAAAATTAATAGGATATATTTTTTTATTAATAAACTTTAGGATGGTGAGAGTTATATTTGGTTCTATAAGTTTCAATTTATTTTCCAAAATTTTATAAAGTACATTAGTTTTGGTGATTTAAACCGAGACATAAATAAAAATTTATTATTTTATAAAGTAGATAGACACGTGATCGTATATTAAATGCCTTCACGCACACACACACTTGGTAGATAATAATAAAGTTTGTGAATTTAAAAACTAGATATAATTGCCATCCATCATTAAAATTAAAAGTTAAAAATGTTATATATTGTCTTAATAATTATTTTAAAGATCAAAAAATAAGTTTATCAAGCTATGATTTAATTTAATAATATTAAGTTAAAATAATATTCCAGACATTACGTCATAAATATTTATTTAAAAGTACAGTTTATTATCCCAAAATAGAATGACTAATATTGTTCGCGCTAAAAAACAATTATTGACCAATCAACGGATTTAAATTGGCAAGAAAAAAATCTAAGATAGACAGAAGCGGGAGACGGAATGTGAAAGTTGAAGAGGACGGTAACCTTTTTGAATTGCTTGTAACATCAAAGCTGAAAAAAGTAGTTTAAATTTATAAATTAATAATTATTCTAAAGTTAGTCTTTAACAGATAATATAATTTGTATCCAGAAAGATGAATTGCTAATTTTTACGTGATCTTACCGGTGGATTTATTCAAATTTGACCATTCATACTACAGTAAAGATGGAAATACCAAAAATAATAATTGAAATAATTATTAAAAGAAAAATGAATGAAAATTGTATAAGTTTTATTTTATTCGTGCTCAACCAGAAACTAAGTCCTATAACTCTAAAAAATACAAAGAAGACGCTGTGTGAAAATATAAGAAAGAAAATATTTACTATTGAGAAAATCTTATGACGAACATTTGTTTTATAAATGCTTAAAACTAAGTCATATTTCTCTATGAGAAAAATCATATTATGTGTTCAAATAAATATAAAGAAAATGAGGAAGAAAAATATGTTATATTAAAGGAAAACATTATTTAAAAATATATAATTTCCAAAAGTAAAAAGCAGAAGAAAAGCCATAGTCCTGTATAAAGTGCTATATGAATTTACTAAAAGGAAACTAGATTTTATCTTATCATAGAAAAGAGGAAAGATATTAAAATGGAAGAAATATTGTTTAAACAGATATAAAAATTAATCACTAAAAGGAGAAAATGGATCCATGGAAATGAAGAAAAAATTTATTGAATTTTCTAAAATAAAGTACAAGATGCATCGAGGGAAAACCAAGCGCGCGGGGGAAAAAGCTAGCAGACTATGTAATGGAGATCTCAAGAATAAGTGGGAAAATATGAAGAAAACTAAGGATCATCGTCTAAGAAGAATTAATAAACATAATTAAAATTTTAAAATAGAACATTAAAGGACTGCAGAAAATAAAGTATATTTTTTTATTTAGCTTTGCAAGGAACGATTTTCCAAGCGAGTGCAACAAAGATGTATCGTAAATATAATTTTAATATTTTTTTTTTTATTGTATTTAAAGTATAAAATTTGAATTAGCTTAGGGAAACATATAAACATAAATTTTATAATAGTTATATTTAAAAATATGAGCTAATGGAATGAGAGAAATATTAATAAAATAAAAATGTGTGTATGGAAAATTTTAAATACCTACTAGAAGTCCTGGAATGGAGAAGTTTACAAATACGATCCAGAGGATAGAGATCGTTGGTAATTTTAATATTATTGGTAATATGTAATGTAATTTTTTTTTAGGTCATCTATTAATGAATGAGGTATGAACGATGTTAAAAGTTATAAGTACACATTTATCCAACATCAAACATATTTGAAAGAGTAGTAAAACTTTAAAATGTGCATGCAATAAATAATCTAAAATAATTAATAATAAGTAATATATTAATTGTGTGATTCTTTTGAATTTTATATTGAAAATATCTAAATAGTTTAGAACAATAAAGATAGAAATGTACGAGAAGTATAGTAAAGAATTTTCTTAAGAATAGCTGTATAGTTATATTAAAAATGAATTTTATTATTATTAGCAAAGTAGATAGAGAATTTGTCGATGTAATGTAAAGATGAATCTGAAGAAATCAATCAGATAGTGACTTGGGAGTACTGATGTCAAAGGAAACCAAGAGGATGTTTTATTGAACTATCAGGAATGAAATATGGAGATCATAATAATTTGTGTGACTACGGTATAGATAACCTAGCCCTATAACTGAGCACACATGTATTCTGGACAGTGTCTTTACATATCTTTGAAACTTTCTGATGTGATGAAGCTGAAGAAATAGCTTTAGCATCCATTCAATATTAGAGGCAGATAGACAGATAAAAGTCACTCCTCTATGGCGTCCTTAAATTCACTGTGCCATGATTGTCTAAGTTTTATAAAGGATAATATCTTGTTTATTTTGATCCAATGCATCTATATCTTCGCTATCTTGATTTCATGGAAAATACATCGTCAGGGAGATAATTTTATAGAAATGATACATAAGATAGAAAGGAAGCTAGATAGTAGTTATGTAAGAATAGTTGTTTACTAGAGTAAAGTAGAATTGTATAAGTCCAAAGTGAAAGTATAAGTATTATAAAAGATGGAGAATCATATGATGTAATTTAAAAGAAAAAAAGAACTTAAAACCTTAGAATTAAGTTTTAAAGCAATAATAAGGTTTTGTAATATTGCACGTGATATTTTAATAGAAGAGATTGTACAATTGTGTGACGAAATGATTTAAAAGGTATAATAAAAAAATGTGTATTTGTACATGGTGTGTGGATGACGTTAATTGCTATATAAAGCTTGGGATAGGATCAATAATTTGACTAATAATTATTATATGATCGATGATAAAACTGAACATCAAACTGTCATAAGGATTAAATTCTGTAGGATTCCATACTAACAAGAATATAATTAGAATTTTGTAATTTTGTATAATTTTACATAAAAGTAAAGATTTTATAGAAATATAAACCTGCAATTATAAGGATATAAATGTCAATAGAAAATTTTAATAGATAGAAGTTTGTGTATTAAACTAAGCTCAAAACATGTATCTGAAGATAATAATATTGTGAAATATATTTTTTTTTGTAATTATTAATGGTAAAAGGGTAAAATAAATTTAGATAATAATAATGTTAAGACATCAACGGGTAGAAATAAAAGAGTTTGTAATAAGTAAATAGGGATATCCGCTGTAAATAATGTACAAATTGTTACTTGTTATAATGTTAATAAATTGTTATAAAATTTTATTAGTAGCTTTGTGTCTTGGTTGTTGTTTTTCCTACACATGAAATGCATGAAATCACAACGCACGTTTATAATTAAACATATTTAAGATTTTGCACAAAATAAATAAACATTAGAAATTTTAATAATTTATTTTATTTTATTTACATAATGAAATGAAAGAAGTATAATTAGAACAGATATTGGTCATAACTTGATTGCCACAATACTTAAGTAAAATATATGCGAACGTTACCACATAACTTTTGATTATCGGATTGATAAATATTACCACGAAAATATTTAATACATCTAGAAAGAAAAGAGGATTGTATTACTCTATTATTGTCATTGTTATTATTAATTAGTTATTTATTACGTAGTGAACTATGACATAAAATTCCCTTATCATAGTTGACTATGGCAATATAAAATCAGTTTTAATTACAATTTATAAACCTGAGATTTAATTTAATTATTTATTTATTGATTGATTTATCTATTTGATTTGATATGATTAGATCAATTTAATTCTATTTCATTTAATTAATTTATTTTATGTGAGCTAGATTTTGTTTTAAAAATATTAAGATATGATAAACGTTTTAAAAGTCGTAAGAATGCTATTAGTCAATTATTTATGATAGTGTTCGTATGCCATTGGGATAGTATCTCAATGAAATCTCGTCTTGTTCCTTTGTCGTTGCTCCAGGTCTCATGGGAATAATAAAAGATATTTGTGTTGATTTATTTCATAGACACGATTAGATTTTAATAAATTCTGAGCTAGTAATTGTTTTATTTAAATTATAATGATATGTTTGATAGACTGAGCTAAAGAACCCGGAATTATTATTAATGTTAATTATTATTGACCGGAAATAAATAAGTAACGAAAATCCGGAATAATTAGTATAATCTTGGCATGTTATTGTTATATATTATTATGGAGCGAGGGGAAGGATACGGAGGAGGTTATAATATATATATATGAAAACCAGGCACTCTTCACAAACCTGGAATTTAATTGTAAATATAGGGGATATAATGTGGTCATGGGTATCAGTTGTAAGAGATAGTGTGGATGTTTGGTGGGTGCTTAAAAGTCTGAATTCAAATTCCCTATATATATATATATATATATATGATAAACAAGTTATAAATTTTGTAACCTGCTCTAGCTTGCAATTAGTGATCAGTAGTTGGAGCTTTACCAATAGCTCCTAAACAAGCTTTTTGTTTACATAAACGCTGAGAGAGACAGAATTCAATATCTCTTTCATTAACTCCAACCACCAGACCATTGTTTTAAGCTATTTGGCTCACCTCAATGATGGGTAGGAGAACAGAAAATAGATCTAAATACTTACTCTACAATCAGCATTTTATGAAACAAGTTTCTATCAGTTTGAAAGCATGAATTTTTAGATAAATAAATATCTTCAAATCCAGTCAAACAAACTAGACAGTTATAATATATATTGCAATGATATATTGCAAAGGCTTTTATTACATGGTGAAACTGAACTGATATCAGACCCATATAGCTGTCTAGTTTGTTTAACTGGATTTGAAGATACTTATGTATCTGAAAATTCATGCTTTCAAACTGATAGAAACTTGTTTCATAAAATGCTGATTGTAGAGTCAGTATTTAGATCTAATTTCTGTTCTCCTACCCATCACTGATGTGAGCCAACTAGCTCAAAACCATGGTCTGGTGGTTGGAGTTAATGTAAAAGATATTGAATTCTGTCTCTCTCAGCATTTATGTAAACAAAAAGCTTGTTTAGGAGCTATTGGTAAAGCTCCATCTAGTGATCATTAATTGCAAGCTAGAGCAGGTTATGAAATTTATAACTTGTTTTGTTTATCATAAATGTACCCTTGAAGATTTTTGCAATGATATATATATTGCAGAGGCTTTTACTATATGGTGAAACTGAACTGATATCAGACCCATATAGCTGTCTAGTTTGTTTGACCGGATTTGAAGATACTTATGTATCTGAATATTCATGCTTTTAAATTGATAGAAACTTGTTTCATAAAATGCTGATTGTAGAGTGAGTATTTAGATCTAGTTTCTGTTCTCCTACCCATCACTGAGGTGAGAGAAATAGCTCATAACCATGGTCTGGTGTTTGGAGTTAATGAAAGAGATATTGAATTCTGTCTCTCTCAGCATTTATGTAAACAAAAAGCTTGTTTAGGAGCTATTGGTAAAGCTCCATCTAGTGATCATATATATATATATATATATATATATATATATATATATATATATATATATATATATATATATATATATATTGTAACATTATTAAAGTGATCAATAAGATCCAAGTATATTAAATAAAGTAATCAAAGAGAAATTCAATTGTATATTAAAATATCATTGGATTTGTCAAAAATCCAAATATTATTAAAGTCTCAAATATTCAAATATTCATTGTAACTTAATAAATATGATCAAACGATCCAAATGTATTAAATAATTAAAAAACGATTCAAATATAAATATTTATCTTAATAAACGAAAAGAAATTGTAGCTTTTATTTTATATGAAAGAGAAAAGAATTAAGTCTGCAACTTGCTGAGCATAAGCTACTAAACAAGAAATAATGTAATAAATAAACGTGTTCAATAAGTAGTCTTTAAAAATATTAATTCAAACAAGTTGTAAATAAACTTAATGAAACTGATCAGAATTTATTTAAACTTATATTAACATGAGCATAAGCTATATAACAAAAGATCAGACTGAGTTATCAATCATATTAAGGGTCATTGGATTAAATGAAACAACCCGAAAAAAATAAGAGGAGGAAAAAAACATATTTCTATAATTAGATTTCTCAAGATATCACAATATCAATAATTATAAACAAATTATTAATAACAACTATTATAACTCAGGTATATGGAAATCAAGTGAGGTGAGTACACTAGTAACTCAATAAAATATCATCTCAGGTATACAGACAGTAGATTTTATCCACTTTCATTTCTTGGTTGGATCTCAAGTGCATGTCTAAGTGAACAACAAGTGAATATGGTCTATCAGGGCGCCACTAGGTTAGCTGGACCTAGACAAAGTTATATTTATAACTTTTTCACATGTACCAGGTTTGAATCCCTTTGGTACCTTATTTCTTACAAAATGTATGATTTTGATTTTAGACCCATGTCACTATGCACTAATATTTAAGTAAACACCTAGGTAACATAAAACATCTTTAAACTGAAGTGGAATTCATTAGACATAAATCATTTCTTAGATCTTAGCATAACAAATGTGTTTCAATATTTTTTTTTATAAGTTTTACTAGCTCAGATTATATGATTAATTTAGGATGGCAATTCACTCATCCTTGCATGAAATAGATGAGGGGATGGTGGTTATAATAATACTAAGAAATCACTAAATACTATGAAATCAATATTTATTTATGGCCTTTAAACATTTAATTAGCTCATTAATTAAAACGTATGTGAGGATGATGTAATGATAATGACAATGGTTTCAACCACAGCTTTAGGACTAAGCCTAAACATAAAACCTAATTTTTATAAAGAAATTCATAATTATTGCTTAATCTTAGCATATTTAATTGGATCTTAAACCACTAATATTCAACCATTGATGATGAATGATCACACTTGATAAAGACTACTCTTAATGAAATATATATGCCTCATTTAATAACATAAACTAATATTTATTACTGCATTTCTAACATATACATAAAAATCCCTAGATTTACATGAAAATTGATATGAACAATAACAACAATAATCATAATCGATTATTTAACAATCATAACATTAAATTTTAAATTCTTCCCCTTTCCCGTAATTGTTTCAAAAGTATATTGTATTAAATTGGGTAACCGATTTGTTAAAATGTTCGATCCACAAGAAAGGTATTTCATAAAAAAAATATTCACTCATTGGCACACATACTTTATAAATCTAACATGTAAGTAGAATGACAAAAATAAATGTTAGTAAAATTGGAAAGAGCAAGTTTTAGAAACAAGTTTTAGATCATTTCTCCCCCTCCCTTCTAAGCTGAAACCTATACTTTTTTAAAACAAAATAATTTAATATTTTAATACTGCTTATTACTTCACATTCGCACACAATTATACACATGGAAAAATATTATTATGTAGGTGTGTGTTTACCCCGTAAAAACCAAAATATTATTTAAAACCAAAATAATAATACAAAATTATTTTACACATTAATATTTCATAACTGTAAATCAATAAACAAATAATTTTGATACATTCAAAACCACTTATGAAGCTCAAGGTTATTATTGGTAAGAAATTATTGTTTTTAATCGATCTGAATTGCCTTTAAAAGTTCTTTAAATAAAATATACCACTTTATTGCTAAAATGTTTATTAAGACTCTGATATCATAAAGAAAATAGATATAGAAAGTCATATTACCGATCCATTATTTTATGGCGAACTTCCAATGAGTCAAACTTATCTTGTATAATGTCTATATTTCTGCAGCTACCATTTCCATTTTCCTTTGGAACAATCTCTTTCTTGAGGTGTATAACTATTTGATGATGATGATTCAAATATGGTTATTTGCTTTAGTGGACAATTTAGAAATTCTTATACTGACTTTAAATTTTTCCGTTCAGCATGATTCTCGTCGTGGATGAAATACAGCAGTTCTTTTCCCATTGTAATTTTTCTGGGGTTCAAACTCAGTTACTGGAACAATTAATTGGATTTGATGATTAATATTTATCAGTAGATTAATTCATCTTTCTGATCTCCTTTGAATGCAAGTGAATGTTTTCTTCCTTCTATTTAAAACATTTTATCTCTCTCAGTCAGTTGAAAGGTGTAGAATATTATTTTCCAGACATGACATTTTTTTCTTTCCCATATGATGAGCTAGTTGATGATGAGTCTGGTAGACAGATGGAAAATATATATATATTTTCCTACCCCGTCATTCTTATATCTTCAATATTCAAAACTTGATATAAAAAAAAATGATTTTTAAAAAAAAGGTTATCTAGCAGAATTAAAATGTTTGTCTGCTTTAGTTTCAATAATTTTTAAAAAGTCTCTCTCACAATAATAATCATAATAACAACTGATTTTCCAGACTGCTTTTATATCCGATTTTTGAGTCAACTCACCCAATTAGAGTGATAGTGTAACTTTCTATTTTTGACCAACTCAAAAAAATCACACATCTGGTTTTCAGACACTTTTGTCTTGAAGAAAATAAATAGACTTAATCCTTTCTCCTCATGTATATCTGTAATATCTAAAATTGGAGTTTCTTTCCTTTAATCTTAAGATGAGACAATTTCAAAATTAGAGTTCCCACCAAGCTTAAGCTCCCAAAATGACAAACAATCATTTATAAAAACAAAATTGCTACAAAAATAGATATCTGATTCAACAGATTTTCTCCTTCAACACAAAATTGTAAAAACAATAATTTGACAGATTTAACCCTTCTTCCTTTCAATATATAATAAATGTAAATTTCTGTATGTAATGTACACACATATTTTATCATTTCAAATCATTCATAAACTATCCATTAAAATAATATGAATGCTAGTTTAGAAATTATAACCCTAATATTTAAAATTAAATCTGTAACTTTTTCAATTCCCACTTACAATTATAGAAAAGCAAAAATAGAAGTATAGAATAAGATATTAAAATTGATCAAGCATAGGTTAGTTTTAAAAAAAGTTAAAATGTTTAATATTTGAAATATAAAACAATTAAATAGCTTTGCTATATATGTGTAACTCTGCTTTTTAACAGAAAAATCAAATATTGAATAGTTTAAATGTGTGTATTACCTTTCTATCAACACATAAACAAATAAAGAATATAATTGTTGACCCACTCTCTTTCTGTCTAAAGCTTTTAGAACTGGATCTTGTAGGGTTTGAACTTGGATGCCCTACAGCTTCATTTTTTTACGAAAATGTGATGATGATTTTTGGTTTTACATTTTCTTACATGCACATTACTATAAATTTAGCTGATGACTAAATTGTAATGGCACAACATATATATTGTAATGGCACAACATATATATATATACAATTTAAAATCTCACTCATATATATATATATATATATATATATATGAGTGTTAAGCATATAAAAAACATTTCAAAGGTTTGATTATTACTATACAAGTATTTGTCAAAATAGTTTTAAATATTCTTCATTAGACAATAGTAATGTCTACATTTATTTATCATAAACTATGTAAGTACTGAGTTATTTTATTGATACTTAAAAATAATCCCAATAAAACTTTGCAAGTTAATAAAACGATATTATGTCATTTATAAAAAGAAAATTGTCATAAATAAAAAGTTACCTTCTCCAGTAGATTCCATTCTTGATGCTGTATTCACTGTATCTCCAAATAAACAGTAGCGAGGCATTGTTAATCCTACAACTCCAGCTACACAAGGACCTAAAATGAGAAATTTGGCCAGTTAGAAAATTATGTGCATTATCATTAATTATAAAATAAAGTCACTGCCATTATAAAATCATGAATTATTGTCATACATATTAAAGTAGATATTTTTTTATGCATAACAGATGTAAGCCTCAAGCATTTGTTTCAGTATTAAAAAAAGTTTTTAGCACTTCTGCAATAATTGTGTGTGATCCCTAGTATCGATTTGTAGTCCAACTAAAATTTCAATCAAATATCAGTATTAACAACAAGAAACAATATACTATAATGGGCAATAGGTGCATTAATATCCAACACCAAAAGGCATACTAGACCTATGGCATAAAAAATCTTATCAAGAGATATCATATGAGAGTTTACTGGTGTGTATCTTAATTATAAATATTTAAATAGCTACCCCATTACAAATAAATATCTATAATTGCCTCTATACCATGGAGAACAAAAATTCTGTAGATATGTCAATTGGCATAGCTGACAATAGTAAGCAATGCACAATATGATCTAATAACGAACGAAACAAATTTTAACAATCATTCAATATCATACACAAATGTATATCAATTGAAATTGCGCCTTTTATATGGACATATTACCTTATAATGCTTCATCATCTTTGAAGTCCATATTTATGTGATTCTGTTAGATATGTGTTAGTTAAGATATGCAAAATATATATATATATATATATATATATATATATATATATATATATATATATATATATATATATATATATATATATATATATATATATTACACCTTTGCATTAAAGAACATAATAATATAATTGCTTAAATTAACTATAAATGTTCACAATGCACAGATTATTCCAACATCTGACCATTAGCCATTTGATTTTTATCTTGGGTTAAAAGTAAAATAAGATAATAAACTTCTTACAACCTGAAGTACAAAGTAAAATAAATTTCATGAGAAGACATGCCTCTAGACCTGGAACAAAATCAATGTCTTTCATGAATACCTCAAACAGTAATAATATATTGGGAGGTAAATAAAATAATATATTCCAAATTCAAGTATGGCAGATAAAATATCTATAGGATTATTATGTAAAATAAACATATGTATATATAGAAATGTTTCATAACAGATATGTATATGAAACAAACAAAATGTATAGCAAACTGCCTCAGTGTTTTAAGTACACTAAAATTTATTAAACTATTTATATATCTATGTGCACATTGTGTCAGACACACATACCTATCTAAATCATTTTTAAATAGTTTTCAGAGTGATAACTTTTTTAAATAAAATTTTAATTATTTCAAATATAAATCTTTTATATATATTTTTTTTTAAAAAAACTATTATTTGATTTAACTTACACTATTTTCATAATTTAAAATTCTTTAGAAAAAATATTAAGAAACAAAATTGATTTTATTTTATATCTCAAATATTTAAAGAGATAAACTACTATCCCCAACTAAATTTTAAAAGAAACAGTGTACACTTTTAAAATAAAAATATTTAAAAGCATATCAAGATCTTTTTATATTAGACTATTTCCATCATCTAATATAAACATTGAATGTCTTTAGAAAAAATTAACTTTATTTAAATATTCCAAATACATTCAACTGTTAGTATATCACATCAAACAGGTTTTAAATAAAGTTAAAAATTTTCAAGACATTCAATACTTATATTAGATGATGGAAATAGTCCAATATAAAAAATACAACTAAAACACCATCATCATAAACCTTCAGAAAAACACAATACCAAGATATATATGTCAAAAGTCAATATCTAAAATCACAAAAATAAAACTATAAATTGTTCAATATACTAGCTTGTGTAACAAAAAAAATTTTAAGTTTGTTAAATTGTTTATAAAGTAAATTGATCATCTTAAGTCCAAGATATGGCTGAGAGAAGTTTGTTTTCTTAAAGGTAGAATTCCATTGACATAAATGTGTTTTTGATAATTTACTACTCAAATTTTTCCATTAATAGTTTTCAAATCTTAGTCACAATTGGGTTTTACATTTCCAGGTAGAATTTGTCTTGAGATTTTAGTCACCTTGACTGTTCTTTTTACCACAATTTAATATATGTCAAAATAGTTGGAATAGCATTGGATCAAATTTAGCAAGCAGGGTTCAACATCCTTATGTTTATGGGTTCCACATTCTGGTAATGAAGTTTTTCAGTGACAATTAGCAATGCAATTTGATTCTTTCAACTGCTTAGTGAGATTTCTTATAATCCATGTTGAGCAGGCATAAAATAAAGATCAAAGACCAAAAACAAAATTATTTTTTGAGATTACATCATTATCAGTTTAGCAAAACACACTTTTATCTACTTAAAAAAGCCAATAATTATTCCTATTCATCCATGTTTACAAATTCTTTAAATAAATAAACAACATGTTGTAGATAACAACTAGTCATCTTAATCCCTAAAATTTTGTTTACTTAACATTTTAAAACATTTCCCACATATAAAATAAAGCCTAATAAAAGAAATCAGTTTTTAAAGAATTTCACTTAATAATAAAATAAACTATTTAAATTAATCTGATTTTTTCAGTTACATTTAATTAAACTTTGTTTCTATAACATAACATTTTAAAAACAACTTTATTTAGTTAAAATAAATTAGTTTTATCTTTTAACTAAGCTTAAAATTGATTCAATTTCATTTTTAAGCACAGATCTTTATTGATGTGTGAGTGTGTCTATAATAGAAACCTCAATTTGATAAAAAAAATATATAAATTGAAGCCTGAATTTTAATTTACAATTGCCAACTACTATAATTTTAAATATGAATTATAAATTGAGATAGATGACTATCTCAATACATTGGAATGTTTTATATATTGTATACTGATGATTCATCTGAAAAATATTTTTCTAGCATAAAAGATTTTTAGCTAATTTTTAAATGATTCATATTCTAAAGCCCTGGGCATAGCACTCTAATGCAGTAAATACTGCATCATAAAATCTTTAGTTTATTTAGATCTATGAGACAATATACATATCATTATATAATGTGAAGTAAAAGCAAATATTTATGAGATCATTTTTGTTTGTTTCTTCCCAAATTCTTTTGTCATCATTTCTAACATTATTCTGTTGTCATTGTTATTATTATTGTTGTTAGTTAGTTATTCTGATACAGTGATTTGTTTTTATATTACTTATGAATCAGTGCATGCTGAGAAATAAACATTGATGTATTAAAATTATATGTAAGATTATAGAGGATAAGATAACCCTTAAATAGCTTATTGCAATACAAAGACATCTCCAATAGCTCATTATAGGGGGTCAACAGTTTTTATATATAGTAAAATTATATTATTCAGTAAGTTTAATTCCTAGATAGTGAAAATTTAACTTTTCCATTCTTGCTTTATATTTTCTAAGTTATATTAATTTTTAAACCTCACATTTAATTGATTGTTCCATAGTAAATATATATATATATATGTGTGTGTGTGTGTGTGTGTGCAAAAGTTTTCATTTATTTTAAAATGTAAAAATTCATCGTCCTTTAATTACAGATTACACTATTGAATTATGGACTGAAAAATAAAATTTTGCATTCAATATGACTGAGTAATAGAGAAGACCACTAAAACCATGATACTGGTTTATGTTTGCTTCATTATTACGATTTTTAATTATCAATTGAAAGAATTTATTTTTATAAATGGTGACATCATGGAATTTACTTTATTTTTAAAGTATGTGTGTGCGTGTGTGTAAGCTTGCAGGTATATCAATTAATTTTAACATAAAATAAAATTTCAATCACTGTCATAACATTTTACCTTTTTTATGTGTATTGATATCAATATCCAACATTTAAGCTAGAAGTGAGAGATCAAACATGCTACCGACAAAGTCCATCAGTAGAAATATATACAAATTAACTGCTATTCCATAAATAATTTTTATTAAAAAAATTAAGTAGCTAACTGTGGAATAAAAGTATTTCTACCATCTGTTGCTAAATATTAAAGAATAAAAAAAATTGCCAGATAATTGGGGGAATGTTTGTAGCTAAAAAGTAACGCCTATTAAGGTCTATATTTATCTATGAGCTGGTCCTTTGAAAAATCTAACAAATATCTAGCTCAAATTCAAAAGTATTGAGCGTGCAGACTAAGCACTAACTGCTTAATGAACGATTTTTTTTCTTTCTGATAGTCTTGCTAAACCGCAGCCACATGACGTACTACGGTTTTAACTATTGCATATTTATAATAACAAAATGCAGCGATCTGCTATGCGCAAAAAAGTTCACAGTGGTTTAGGATAAAGTTTTAATACACTTAATTTAAAAATATTTGTTTTTAAAAAATTAAACGATAGTATGCATATATTAAAAACTTTATAAAATAATTAATAAAATATAAAAATTTAACAATTTTAACAGTGAACCTGATGAGAATGCAATTAGTTTTGAATAGAATTGTTATATCCAGACTTTATCGCTTGAACTATGTGACCTTTCAAATTTTTAAGCATAATCAATATATATGCATTTAAAAACTATTCGCGCATTCTCTAGGCTCACTTTAAAAATACTTATATAACGGTCTGCAATGTTTTTGAGTTGGATATGTACTCTTGCCTAAAGTCAAAACAAATATATATCAAATTTCATTTATAACTAGCTGGCAACGTGCTCAACCGCCGTCTTCTTCTTCACTCCAGTCTTTCGAAAATTGTCTAATGGTACTTTGGATTTTATTTATATCAAATCCTGAATATGGGTTCACCTCATCTATATCATTTTGCACTCCATGTCTAACGTTTTCAAACATGTGATCCTTACTTTTAATTATTAGTTTAATAATTTTATAATTTTCTTCAATTGCTTTTTTGATGCAATCTATATACTCCAAAAAAATTGAAATCATCTTGAAGCTCAGCTTTATGGACTCGTTTGAAGAGAATGAAATATATAATATTTAAATGCATTAATAATAGAGAGAAAATGTTGTCTTTTTAATTCATCTTCTATATTTACAGAATTGCTATTGTCCGCTATTATAAGTGTAGATTTATTTCAAAAATAGTTCCAATAAAAATGTATTTTTTTTTTTTAAAAAAAAGGGTCTGTAATACCATATTTACATGGCGTCATAATGTAAAATATATGTATAGCTCTAAATATCGAGATTCTAAAATAAAATAGTCATATGCATCTACAGTAGTATTTTATTCTATTATAAATTTGAGTAATATATAAACGCTTCATAGTAGTGCTGTACTCTCTATATACAAACGAATTTTTGTCTCTTAAACTTCAGCAGTGAAAAGTTTTAGATTAATTAACGGACATCTTTATACTATTACCTAAAATTTAAAAAGACACCAAGAGATTGAATCTAAATCAAGTGCTCTGATAGTTATATTGATCTAACATTAGGCTGATAATTACGTATTTTAGTGACACTTTAAGCTTACAACCAGTGATTCAGAAATAAAATTAATATAGCCAATTACTACTACGTTTAAAAGCATTTGACAAATATAAACAAAGAACATTCTAGCCAAAAATTAATAAGTTTCTATCATTAACATATACAACCGTGAGTTGACAATATTAAAATGTTGGTGTGTATTTTTAATTAAAAAGTTATTAAAGTGTCAAACATAGTGTTAAATGTATACTTGTATGCAATTCAAATTTTTTCACTTGTATAGAAGATTTGTTAGAATCTATTTTGGATGTGGATTATAAGTGCTACCATATAATGTCTATTTATTACTCAATAATATATATATATATTGAAATTTGCAAACGTGTTTGTTTTCTGCATATCAAAGTGGTTTCTTCTTAGATACATAGACAAACATTTGAAAATGTGAATTGCAATTACAAATGAAGGAGAAAATAATGTATATGTGTGTGAGAGTGTCTGTATACATTTGAGTGCATAAATTAATGAAAGATTATATGCATTGAATGTGTTTATATATAAGTGAAATAAAATATAAAAGTTTTTTAAATAGCCCACTATAAGATAATGATCTATTCAACATTTGACTGTGGTGGAAGAGTCTATTATACAATAGGAGCAGTAGAAAATGTTGTTAGATTTTTTTTAAAACATGTATATATTTACGGTAATAGTTTTGTCTCTTATATGACAACTAGAAGTGCACTTAGAAAAGGAATCCCCTTTTGAATGCGAAAAGCTTTTACGTATATAATTTTTATTGGTCACTATTTCTTGAATCTGACTGTGAATCTTCTAAAACACAAATAACAGAAATTTCCACATATTTAAACAATCACATCTGTTTATATATATATATATATATATATATATATATATATAACTACAACCATTAAATGTCTGTATTTTTAAATCATATAATAATAATCACAAACAAATATATTTAACACAGTATTCAAAATTAAATAATATATTCTTTACCAGAAGTACTTTCAATTGTTGATAAAGATTGTCAGTGAAACAATTGAAAGTACTTCTGGTAAAGAATATATTATTTAATTTTGAATACTGTGTTAAATATATTTGTTTGAATTATTAATATATATATATATATATGGCTGCAGAAAGGAGTTTGCTATTAACTGAAAGGAGACCCTTTGATTCCTCTTGGAGGCCTTAAAGGAACCGAGCAGGGCAAATTCCTAATGTCCACTCCATACGTTCTTGTCGTTGCAGCTGTTATTACTATATGTTTATTCATATAGTATACGAACATGGATGGGCTGCTCACCAACATGCATTAGCCAGCGTGGTGAGTTTATTGGCTTTTTACCTCTGAGTTTAAGATCAAGAAACACCATGGTCTTTCTTCTCAGTGCCTGATAAGGCAGAATGAATGTTTGTGTAAATGATAAAGATTTTTCCCAATTATACAATTATGACAGACAAAAATAAAGCATGGCCCTTAATCCCAGGAGGCTGTAAAGTCACCAACCAAGGCAGCGGTTGGTGGCCGAAGGCGGAGGGTGCTAAGAATATCCTGGAGGCAGACCCAGGCTGCCATTTGATGACGACTTTTTATTTAGGTACTTACAACTGCAGATCACTTTCAAGTGAAGGAAGATTGCAAGAATTAGAAGAAGAACTCTCTTATATTAAATGGGATATTATTGGACTTTGTGAAGTTAGAAGAAAAGGTGAAGAGACAATTGATTTAAAAAGTGGACATATGCTCTATTATAAAGGCACAAATATTGGAAATACAAGTGGAGTAGGATTCATTATAAATAAAAAGTGGAAGAACAATATTGTGGAGATTGATGGTGTATCAGACAGAGTGGCAAGATTAGTTATACAACTTAATAGCAGATATCAAATGCAGATAATTCAGGTTTATGCCCCAACAAGTTCTCATAGTGATGAAGTAGTAGAAGATTTTTATATGGATGTACAAAAGGCTTTTGATCAGAGTAAACAACATTTTAAAATTGTTATGGGAGATTTTAATGCTAGAATTGGTAAACAAATGAAAGATGAAAGTGTTGTAGGTAATTTTGGTTATGGTAATAGAAATGAGAGAGGACATAGACTTGTGGAGTTTGCAGAGAAGGAAAAACTTTATATTATGAATTCTTTTTTTGAGAAAAATGTTAGAAGGAAATGGACATGGAAGCATCCAAATGAAGGTACAGCAGAATTGGATTATATTTTGACTAACAGGAAATACATATTTCAAGATTGTAATGTTCTTAATAAATTTAACACAGGAAGTGATCATCGATTAGTAAGGGGTAAGATACATGTTAATGTAAAACTAGAGAGGCAAAAATTATTAAGAAAAACTATATTTACAATTGATATTCCTAATGTTCAGAAACATTCTAATGAATTTAAATTAGAACTTACAAATCGGTTTCAAGTATTAGTAGATTTTGAACATGATTCAGATTTGAATGAAATTAATATGAAAATAACTGATACACTTTTAAAAACTGCAACAAAGATAGCTGGTAGAAAAAAGCAGCAATTGACTAATAAAATTTCTACTGAGACTAGAGAACTTATGAAGAAAAGAAGGAATATGAAGATATGCAAGAATGATGCATTAAAAAGAATTGAATATCTCGAATTTTGTAAAATGGTGCGGAAAAGAGTTGAAAATGATATAAGAAAGTATAACTGTGAACTAGCAAGAAAAGCTGTAGAAGAAAATAAAAGTCTTAAGAATGTAAAACAACATTTTGGTATTGGTAGGAAATTTATATCTGCAATAAGGAAAAAAGATGGAATTATTACTAAAAAGAGGGATGACATTATGAAATTGGTAGAAGATTTTTATCAAGAATTATATAGTAATAAAGAACAAGTACCTTCTATATCTATTACATCTTCCGAATTGCCCAGAATTTTAAATGAAGAAGTGAGAAATGCAATTAAATGTATGAAAAAAGGAAAGGCTCCAGGTAATGATGGAATTATAATTGATATATTAAAAGAAGCAGGTGAAGAAACAGAAAAAATATTAGCAAAGTTATATACCAAATGTCTAAATGATAAAGATGTACCGGATGATTGGAAGAATGCAGTAATAATATTAATATTTAAAAAAGGTGATAAAGAAGATATTAGAAATTACAGACCTATCAGCCTTTTATCAGTTTTATATAAAATTTTTACCAAGATAATTACAACTCGTCTACAGAGAACCTTGGATTTTCACCAACCAAGAGAACAAGCTGGATTTAAAAGTGGTTTTAGTACAGTAGATCATATTCAAGTATTGAGAGAAGTTATAGAAAGGACAAATGAATATGAGTTGTCATTATGTTTTGGATTTGTAGATTATGAAAAGGCATTTGATTCTATAAACATTTCTTCAGTGATTAAAGCATTGGATCATCAAGGTATAGATCCAGGATATTGTCATATTTTAAAGAATATTTATAAAAATGCAACAGCAACAATTAGATTACATAATGATACTGGGAAAGTCAACATTGAGAAAGGTGTAAGACAAGGTGACTCCATATCTCCAAAACTTTTTACAGCAGTGCTGCAAGAAGTATTTTGTGGATTAAAATGGGAAACTAAAGGAGTGAAAGTAAATGGAGATTATTTAAGTCATTTAGATTTCGCAGATGATGTAGTTGTTTTTGCAAATAATGCTTCCGAGCTGCAGGAAATGTTGCAGGAGTTATCAGATGAAAGTAGGAAAGTAGGACTAAAGATAAATGTTAAAAAGACTAAAGTAATGTTTAATCGATTTGCTCAAAATATGAAAATAAAGATTGATTATGATGAATTAGAAGAAGTTAAGAGTTACAAATACCTTGGTCAGATTATTAATACAGATGGAAACATAATAGAGGAAATTAATCATAGAATTAAACTTGGTTGGAGTGCTTTTGGTAGAAATAACTTGATATTAAAAGGAAATATGCCTATGTGTTTGAAAAGGAAGGTTTTTAACAAATGTGTTTTACCAGTTCTTACTTATGGATCTGAGACTTGGACACTTAATAGAAGATCAATACAGAGACTTCAGACCACTCAAAGAAGTATGGAGAGATGTATGTTGGGAGTAACAAGAAGAGATTGAAAACGCAATGTATGGGTAAGAGAACAAACAGGTGTTACTGACCTCATTGAAAAAATTAAAAGATTGAAATGGAGTTGGGCTGGACATATTGCTAGAAGAGATGATAATAGATGGACAATTGAAATTTTAAACTGGATTCCAAGAGATTGTAAAAGACCTAAAAGGAGACCACATGTAAGATGGATGGATGAAATAAGAAAATGTGTAGGGGTGATGTGGAGAAGAGAAGCTAAAGATCGGAGAAGATGGATTAAACTTGGAGAGACCTTCATCCTGCAGTGGATTGATAATGGTTGATAATGATGATATATATATATATATATATATATGTGTGTGTGTGTGTGTAATAGTTTAATCAATATGTCTAATGAATATTATGAACCAATCAGATTTTTTCAGATTTGTGCCTCACTCTTCTTGAATCTAGTTAAAATCTTGAACTATCACTAAGTCTAACTTTTTTGGATCAATCTCTCACTATACATGCATTTTACAGAGAATCCCATTTGTGAGATTATATAAGGACTTGAAAACTAAATTGTATAATGAGAGATTTTAATTGAGAAATTTTTTTAGCTTTGGAAGATTGCATCCCAAGTTTAAATGACATAATGTTTATATATATATATATATATATATATATATATATATATATATATATATATATATATATATATATATCAGGTGAATAGTCAGCTCATATTTTTTGTATAGTTTATATTTTTGTTTATTTGAATGTCACCCCCTATTATATATTAATTACTTATCATATACATATATAAAATCCTTTGTGCTGTTTTTTATGTAAAGATCAATTTATAACAATAATTTCAAAAAATATATATTAATAGTCATACAGGAAAGCCTTTTTAATGTTAAACAGTAACTGTTTTAACTATTAATATTTTATAGTATACAGTGGCATTTATTGTTTATAATATAAACGAAAAATAACAATGATAATAAAAAAGAAATTATATATAAAATCAATTGTATCAATGTAACATGATTTACTATGAACATACAGATAAACAGATTGAAGAGTCAATGAACATCACAGTGCAATTAATAGATGATAAATCTGCTTTATATATTCACTATTTAACATATGAACATAAAATAGATGTTGTAAAAAGTATTAAACCTTTACATTACATTAAGGATTCAAAAAAAGACAAATATATAAAACATTATATTGGACATAACAAAGATAATTGTATTAATATATATATATATATATATATATATATATATATATATATATATATATATATATATATATATATATATATATATATATATATACAAAACTTCAATAAGTTTAATTAATAACTAGTCAACTAAAAATAAATGGAAAATTATATAAGATAATATATAAAAGTTATATGAAGTATGTTTTTATCCATGCTATATATTTGTTGTCTTGTGTAATTAATTTATTCAACCTTTATTGAATTTTTAATAATCTTAATAGCTGTAACAATTTTATTTTTACTCATATTTTAATTTATTTATTTTTTATTGTTGTTTTTATTTTTATTATAAAAATAATAGATATCATTCTATATGCAATGATATATTTATGGTTAAAATAGATAGCATAGGTGCTGAAAAGGTATTTTCTTTATCATTATAAATATATATTGTAACATATTAAAGAGAAATTCAATTGTATTAAAAAATTATGAAAAGATTCAAATCTAAATCTTTAGCTTAATAAACGAAAAGCATTGTAGCTTAAATTAAATTATGTGAAGAATACCTGAGTAGTGGCTATTAACCAAAAAGATCAGACTGAGTTATCAATCATATTAAGGGTCATTGGATGAAATGAAACATATTTCTATAATTAGATTTCTCAAGACATGACAATATCAATAATTATAAACAAATTATTAATAACAACTATTATAACTCAGGTATATGGAAATCAAGTGAGGTGAGTACACTAGTAACTCAATAAAATATCTTCTCAGGTATACAGACAGTAGATTTTATCCACTTTCATTTCTTGGTTTGATGTTAAGTGCATATCTAAACAAATACCAAGTGAATATGGTCTAGCAGGGTGCCACTAGATTATCTGAATCTAGACACAGTTATATCTAATAACCTTTCACATGTACCGGGTTTGAATCCCTTTTGGTACTTTATTTCTTACAAAATGTATGATTTTGATTTTAGACCCATAACACTGTATGCACTAATATTTAAGTAAACACCTAGGTAACATAAAACATCTTTAAACTGAAGTGGAATTCATTAGACATAAATCATTTCTTAGATCTTAGCATAACAAATGTGTTTCAATATTTTTTATAAGTTTTACTAGCTCAGATTACTATTAATTTAGGATGGCAATTCACTCATCCTTGCATGAAATAGATGATGGGATGGTGGTTATAATAATACTAAGAAATCACTAAATACTATGAAATCAATATTTATTTATGGCCTTTAAACATTTAAACAGCTCATTAATTAAAACGTGGATGATGATGATGACGATAATGATAATGATAATGACAATGGTTTCAACCACAGCTTTAGGACTAAGCCTAAACATAAAACCTAATTTTTATAAAGAAATTCATAATTATTGTTAATCTTAGCATATTTAATCATATCTTAAACAACTAATATTCAACCATTGATGATGAATGATCACACTTGATAAAGACTACTCTTAATGAAATATATACGCCTCATTTAATAACATAAACTAATATTTATTACTGCATTTCTAACATATACATAAAAATTTCTATATTTACATGAAAATTTATATTAACAATAACAACAATAATCATAATCGACTGTTTTAAAATCATAACATTAAATTTTAAATTCTTCCCCCTTTCTCGTAAATGTATTTCAAAAGTATATTGTATTAAATTGGGTAACGGATTTGTTAAAATGTTCCATCCACAAGAAAGGTATTTCATAAAAAAAAAATATTCACTCATTGGCACACATACTTTATAAATCTAACATGTAAGTAGAATGACAAAAATAAATGTTAGTAAAATTGGAAAGAGCAAGTTTTAGAAACAAGTTTTAAATTATTTTCTCCCCCTCCCTTCTAACCGCTGAAATGCTATATTTTTTCCTAAAACAAAATAATCTAATATTTTAATACTACTTATTACTTCACATTCACTCGCAATTATACACATATAAAAATATTATTATGTATGTGCGTGTTTTATCCCATAATAACAAAAATATTATTTAAAACCAAAATAATAATACAAAAAATTATTTTACACATTAATATTTCATAACTGTAAATTAATAAACAAATAATTTTGATACATTCAAGATCATTTATGAAGCTCAAGGTTATTATTAGTAAGAAATTATTGTTTTTAATCGATCTGAATTGTCTTTAAAAGTTCTTTAAATAAAATATACCACTTTATTGCTAAAATGTTTATTAAGACTCTGATATCATAAAGAAAATAGATATAAAAAGTCATATTACCGATCCTTTGTTTTGTGTCGAACTTCCAATGAGCTCAAACTTATCTTGTATAATGTCTATATTTCTGCAGCTACCATTTCCGTTTTACTTTGGAACAATCTCTTTCTTGAGGTGTATAATTATTTGATGATGATGATTCTATTGAGGTTATTTGCTTTAGTGGACAATTTGGAAATCATTATATTAATTTTTCTTCTCTTCCTGTCAAGCATGATTCTTTTAGTGGATGAAATACTGCAGTTGTTTTCACATTGTAATTTTTCTGTAGTTCAAACTCAGTTACTGTAACAATTAATTGGATTCGATGATTAATATTTATCAGTAGATTAATTCATCTTTCTGATCTCCTTCGAATGCAGGTGGATGCTTTCTTCTTTCTATTTAAAAACATCTTATTTCTCTCAGTCAGTTGAAAGGTGTAGAATATTATTTTCCAGACAAGACATTTTTTCTTTCCTATATGATCTGCAGCTCCATGATGGTCAGGTAACAGATGAGACATATATATAATTTTTCTACCCCGTCATTCTTATATTTTCAACATTCAAAACTTGATATTAAAAAAATGATTTTAAAAAAAAGGTTATCTAGCAGAATTAAAAATGTTTGTCTGCTTTAGTTTCAATAATTTTTAAAAAGTCTCTCTCACAATATATTATAATAACAATAATCTAATAGCTCAACTGATTTTCCAGACTGCTTTTATATCCGATTTTTGAGTCAACTCACCCAATTAGAGTGATAGTGTGAATTGCTATTTTTGACCAACTCAAAAAATCACACACCTGGTTTTCAGACACTTTTGTCTTAAAAAAAAATAGACTTAATCCTTTTTCCTTTTTCACGTATATCTGTAATATCTAAAATTGGAGTTTCTTTCCTTTAATCTTAAGATGAGACAATTTCAAAATTAGAGTTCCCACCAAGCTTAAGCTCCCAAAATGACAAACAATCATTTATAAAAACAAAATTGCTACAAAAATAGATATCTGATTCAACAGATTTTCTCCCTTAACACAAAATTGTAAAAAAAAATAATTTGACAGATTTAACCCTTCTTTTTCTTTCAATATTTAATAAATGTAAATTTCTGTATGTAATGTACACACATACTTTATCATTTCAAATCATTCATAAACTGACATTACAATAATCTAATTGCTAGCTTAGTAATTATAACCCTAATATTTAAAATTAAATCCTTAGCTTTTAAATCCCAATTACAATTATAGAAAAGCAAAAATAGAAGTATAGAATAAGATATTAAAATTGATCAAGTATAGGTTAGTTTTAAAGAAAGTTAAAATGTTTAATATCTGAAATTTAAAAGTGGCTAACTAAATAGCTTTTATAACACACACTGCCTATACATATGCGTTATAACTTTGCTTTTTAACAGAAAAATTAAATATTGAATAGTTTAAATGTGTGTATTACCTTTCTATCAACACACAAACAAATAAAGAATATAATTGTTGACCCACTCTCTTTCTGTCTAAAGCTTTTAAAACTGGATCTTGTAGGGTTTAAACTTGGATGCCTTACAGCTTCCTTTATTGTTATATAAAAATGTGATGATGATTTTGGTTTTACATTTTCTTACATGCACATTACTATAAATTTAGCTAATGACTAAATTGTAATGGCACAACATTCCCCCCTTCAGATAAAATCATCAGCACTTTTGTTTTAACTATATCTAAAAAAAAATTCTAACTAATAAAATAACACTAATAATAATAACTATAATAATATAAAAAAAAATTTCTAACTTACTGGTAAATATCATACTTTTCATTAGAAAACTTGAATTTGATTTATTTGGAGATCTTTGCCAAGCTACTCTGCTGAAGTATAAGGGATCAAACTCCTAGCATTATAGGTTCCCTTATTCCCATCAAGAGTAGCAAGCATAAAGGCATTCTCTCCTATTTTCTTGGTAATTTGGAATGGCTTTTTCTTTTCAAATCATATGGTGGTCTGCATCAAAATGCACACGTACATCCAGTCCCTTTTTAATATTTCCATTTTTCATCTTGACTGGATATTTATAAAACATATCCAGAGGATTTATTTTATCTAACCTCCTATTACAGACTCCATTTAGAAATATGGACTCTTGGTACCATACATAACACAACTTTAAAATTTTCAGAAAGACTGACTCTCTATACCATACATACTTTATCTTAAAACTTTCCAGAAAGATTGACTCCCTGTACCATATATAAGGCACTTTTAAATTTTCCAGAGAGATTGACTTTCTATACCAGATATCTTTCATCTTTAAGTTTTCTAGAGAGAATGACTCTTGGTACCACGTATAATTTATTTTTAAATTTTCTAGAAAGGTTGACTCTCTGTACCATACATAAGGTACATTTAAATTTTCCAGAGACATAGATTCTTTGTACCATATATAATGGACATTTAAACTTTTCAGAGAGATTGACTCTCTGTACCAGATATAATTTATTTTTGACTTTTCTAGAGCAGTTGAATTTTTCAGAGATTTTGATTCTCTGTACGATACACAATGTACATTTAAATTTTTCAGAGAGATCCTCTGTACCATATATAAGGTATCTCTAATCTATTTAAAAATATAGATCTATGAAACCACACATGCTGGTTTGTTACTAGATTGAGAACTACAGACTGTTGAAACTTTTGCTCTCTTTCTAAAATATCTGGTTTCATCTCCCCCATTACCTCTCTTAACTTTATCACATTATCTGGTGCATGAAGTTTTTCCTCCCACTCTCTTCTCTTCACTTCATAATCCACTTTAATCAGACATTTATCTCTTTCCCAATAGGTTCTTTTCCTTGGGATTTGTTCTAGAGCTTCCTCCTTTAACATAACTATCTGATCTGTTACATCATATTGCTCTTTCAACTCTGTTTTTATTCTTTGATCTTCATGATCTGTCCTAATCTGCCCTTCAGTCATCTCATGTACTCCTTTTACTGAGAGATTTGATTTTATGGTTTCTATTGGCCTATCTACTTCATGAGACTTATCCTCTATCAGTGTACTAGCTGATTTATCTACTTTTTCATCTAATTTCTCAATCCTTTCCCTATTATCAGTAGTCTGGCTATCTAGCTTATCTTTTACCACTGGTAAGCTCTGACTACCTTCCTGTTTTACAATTCTAACATATTCACCCATCTCTCCTGCTCTATCTTCTAAAGAGGTTTCAGCATTATTTTCTAATCTTTGAGTGCCTTCTATTATACTTTCTGTACCATTTCTGCTATCGTCTCTTAGACTTTCTACCCATCTTTTCACAGAATAACATAGCTTTTGTTCCAGACTTTCCTTATTTTTTTTTGGGATCTTTGTAATCTGGTAATTTTCGATTCATACGATCAATCATCCGCTTGGTCAATTTTATACCTGATAGTGCTTCCTTCTTTATTCCAATCTGAAAATCTTCAGTACTTGTTACTATCCCCTTTACTTTTATGGTAGCTTCTACTCCAATTACAACCTCTCCATCCTCTTCTGTATAAAGATTATCATCTCCAGGAATTGAGGCACTTTTCCCATGTTTCTCTATTTTATTTCCCAAAGCTATAGGAATTTTGCTGTTGTTTTCAACAGAGCTATTGATCTTTTCTTTTAAACCCTCTTCACTCCTCTTATCCTCTTCCTTTAAACTTTCTATAGTTTTCTCTCTGTCTTCTTCTAAACTTTCTATAGTTTGTTCTAAACTTTTATAACTTTTCTCCATCTTTTGTTCAAAACTTTTAAACATCTGCCTAATCCTTTCCATCATTTCCATTTCACCTTTATTCATTTTATTAAATCTTCAATATATTCAATATACACCCCATCTATGTTTCCCCTGACCACCAAAAACCTACACATCCTTTCCTTGTCTGACACCTATCTTTGACTAACTGACTGATTTGCTTTTCACCTTATCATGCATTACAAATACAAAAAAAAAAATTATTTAATATCCTTATTTGATGAATCACACAACAATAATCTATATAGTGCATGTCTGTCTGCAATAGCCCAAATTATACATTCATCCATTCTCCTAGAAATCCGACAGATATTGACAGTCCACAGAATGACTAGCAGTTCACAATCTTGAGATAAATAAAAGAATTCAGTCACAGCACTATAATCACACAATGCATCACGAGCACTCAGAAGATCATCCCAATTCGATCACTATTAACTACCACAACCCTTGATTGAATGATGCAAACTCTGTTGCAATAAAAGAAGTATTAAGTCTTAGGGGCTAAAATAGATAAACTATGCCTTGCTCTCTCTCTTGGAGTCTTATGTGGCTAGTATCAAAGAATGCCCTGCTTATTAAGGACTACAGAAAACTAAGCCTTGCTCTCTGTCTTGGAGACTTATAGGCTGATATCATGGCAGGACTGCTGTTAACTGCTTCATGATAAAATAAGAATAACATATAAACTGGATTGGAAAACTATGCCGTGCTCTCTCTCTTGGAGACTTATAGGCTGATATCATGGCAGGACTGCTGTTAACTGCTTCATGATAAAATAAAGATAACTTATAAATTGGGTTGGAGCAGTGAATGGGTTTGATCATTCATGAGTTACATGAATACATAGCATTCTCAAGGCAATGACAAAACTCTCCACTCATCATCAAAACTGCAATCTAACCAACCAAACTCCAATGATCAAATATCCAATCCAACCTCCAAAATCATAGACTTTTCTACAAAATGAACTCCCCAAACACACATGAGACTACTATCCCATAATTCATCACTATTACTATGCCTATCCTATTTGGCAATAAATCATTTTAATGTTCCAAAAAAAAAATTCTATTATTTATTTCACCTTTGTCTTAAGTTGTGATATTCATCTATTTTCAAAATTGATAAAAACAAAACTAAGCTGTTTTATGGCTGTACCCATTTTATCATCATCAATGAAAAATTAAATCATATTAAACATCATCATATGTAAATGTAAAATAAGACTGTATGGCCAAGAAAATTTTGTAAGACAAAAAAAAATTTTTCACTGAAAAAAAAAAAATTTACTAGAAAAAAAATTTCTCTACCACACATCTCCCATCATTCTATAGACTACCTTTTATCTCAGGTATATGGTAATATATCATAGCCCCAGTTGGGCATCCATTGTAACATATTAAAGTAGCTCAAATAAAGTCAATTGTAACTTATTAATGAGAAATTCAATTGTATATTAAGATATCATTGGATTTGCCATTATCCAAATATTATTAAAACCTCAAATGTTCAAAGCATTGTATTCAAAATATATGAAACATAAAAATGCTGATCTCAAACAGATTGCCAATTGTAATTAAATAAAGTGATAAAAGAAATGATTCAAATATAAATATTTAGCTTAATAAACGAAAAGCATTGTAGCTTAAATTAAATTATGAGAAGAATACCTGAGTAGTGGCTATTAACCAAAAAGATCAGACTGAGTTATCAATCATATTAAGGGTCATTGGATGAAATGAAACATATTTCTATAATTAGATTTCTCAAGATATCACAATATCAATAATTATAAACAAATTATTAATAACAACTATAATAACTCAGGTATATGGAAATCAAATGAGGTGAGTACACTAGTAACTCAATAAAATATCTTCTCAGGTATACAGACAGTAGATTTTATCCACTTTCATTTCTTGGTTTGATGTTAAGTGCATATCTAAACGAATACCAAGTGAATATGGTCTATCAGGGCGCCACTAGATTATCTGAATCTAGACACAGTTATATCTAATAACCTTTTCACATGTACCGGGTTTGAATCCCTTTTGGTACTTTATTTCTTACAAAATGGATGATTTTGATTTTAGACCCATATCACTGTATGCACTAATATTTAAGTAAAAAGGTAACATAAAACATCTTTAAACTGAAGTGGAATTCATTAGACATAAATCATTTCTTAGATCTTAGCATAACAAATGTGTTTCAATATTTTTTTTATAAGTTTTACTAGCTCAGATTACTATTAATTTAGGATGGCAATTCACTCATCCTTGCATGAAATAGATGATGGGATGGTGGTTATAATATTACTAAGAAATCACTAAATACTATGAAATCAATATTTATTTATGGCCTTTAAACATTTAAACAGCTCATTAATTAAAATGTGGATGATGATGATGATGATAATGATAATGATAATGACAATGGTTTCAACCACAGCTTTAGGACTAAGCCTAAACATAAAACCTAATTTTTATAAAGAAATTCATAATTATTGTTAATCTTAGCATATTTAATCATATCTTAAACAACTAATATTCAACCATTGATGATGAATGATCACACTTGATAAAGACTACTCTTAATGAAATATATACGCCTCGTTTAATAACATAAACTAATATTTATTACTGCATTTCTAACATATACATAAAAATTTCTATATTTACATGAAAATTTATATTAACAATAACAACAATAATCATAATCGACTGTTTTAAAATCATAACATTAAATTTTCAAATTCTTCCCCCTTTCCCATCAAATTTCGTATATTGTATTAAATTGGGTAACCGATTTGTTAAAATGTTCCATCCACAAGAAAAGTATTTCATAAAAAAAAAATATTCACTCATTGGCACACATACTTTATAAATCTAACATGTAAGTAGAATGACAAAAATAAATGTTAGTAAAATTGGAAAGAGCAAGTTTTAGAAACAAGTTTTAAATTATTTTCTCCCCCTCTCTTCTAAGCGCTGACATGCTATATTTCCTAAAACAAAATAATCTAATATTTTAATACTACTTATTACTTCACATTCACTCGCAATTATACACATATAAAATATTATTATGTATGTGCGTGTTTTATCCCATAATAACAAAAATATTATTTAAAACCAAAATAATAATACAAAAAATTATTTTACACATTAATATTTCATAACTGTAAATTAATAAACAAATAATTTTGATACATTCAAGATCATTTATGAAGCTCAAGGCTATTATTAGTAAGAAATTATTGTTTTTAATCGATCTGAATTGTCTTTAAAAGTTCTTTAAATAAAATATACCACTTTATTGCTAAAATGTTTATTAAGACTCTGATATCATAAAGAAAATAGATATAAAAAGTCATATTACCGATCCTTTGTTTTGTGTCGAACCTCCAATGAGTCAAACTTGTCTTGTATAATGTCTATATTTCTGCAGCTACCATTTCCGTTTTACTTTGGAACAATCTCTTTCTTGAGGTGTATAATTATTTGATGATGATGATTCTATTGAGGTTATTTGCTTTAGTGGACAATTTGGAAATCATTATATTAATTTTTCTTCTCTTCCTGTCAAGCATGATTCTTTTAGTGGATGAAATACAGCAGTTGTTTTCATGTTGTAATTTTTCTGGGGTTCAAACTCAGTTACTGTAACAATTAATTGGATTCGATGATTAATATTTATCAGTAGATTAATTCATCTTTCTGATCTCCTTCGAATGCAGGTGGATGCTTTCTTCTTTCTATTTAAAAACATCTTATTTCTCTCAGTCAGTTGAAAGGTGTAGAATATTATTTTTCAGACATGACATTTTTTTCTTTCCCATATGATCTGCGGCTCCATGATGGTCAGGTAAAAGATGAGACATATATATAATTTTTCTACCCCGTCATTCTTATATTTTCAACATTCAAAACTTGATATTAAAAAAATGATTTTTAAAAGAAAAAGGTTATCTAGCAGAATTAAAAATGTTTGTCTGCTTTAGTTTCAATAATTTTTTAAAAAGTCTCTCTCACAATATATTATAATAACAATAATCTAATAGCTCAACTGATTTTCCAGACTGCTTTTATATCCGATTTTTGAGTCAACTCACCCAATTAGAGTGATAGTGTGAATTGCTATTTTTGACCAACTCAAAAAATCACACACCTGGTTTTCAGACACTTTTGTCTTAAAAAAAATAGACTTAATCCTTTTTCCTTTTTCACGTATATCTGTAATATCTAAAATTGGAGTTTCTTTCCTTTAATCTTAAGATGAGACAATTTCAAAATTAGAGTTCCCACCAAGCTTAAGCTCCCAAAATGACAAACAATCATTTATAAAAACAAAATTGCTACAAAAATAGATATCTGATTCAACAGATTTTCCCTTAACACAAAATTGTAAAAAAAAAAATAATTTGACAGATTTAACCCTTCTTTTTCTTTCAATATATAATAAATGTAAATTTCTGTATGTAATGTACACACATACTTTATCATTTCAAATCATTCATAAACTGCCATTACAATAATCTAATTGCCAGCTTAGTAATTATAACCCTAATATTTAAAATTAAATCCTTAGCTTTTAAATCCCAATTACAATTATAGAAAAGCAAAATAGAAGTATAGAATAAGATATTAAAATTGATCAAGCATAGGTTAGTTTTAAAAGAAATGTTTAATATCTGAAATTTTAAAATGGCTAACTAAATAGCTTTAAACAACACTGCCTATACATATGCGTATAACTTTGCTTTTTAACAGAAAAATTAAATATTGAATAGTTTAAATGTGTGTATTACCTTTCTATCAACACACAAACAAATAAAGAATATAATTGTTGACCCACTCTCTTTCTGTCTAAAGCTTTTAAAACTGGATCTTGTAGGGTTTAAACTTGGATGCCTTACAGCTTCCTTTATTGTTATATAAAAATGTGATGATGATTTTGGTTTTACATTTTCTTACATGCACATTACTATCAATTTAGCTAATGACTAAATTATAATGGCACAATATATATATTTGAAATCACTGTTATTTTATCAATATTTACGATAGAATGACAGCCTGTTAAGCTAATTGCACAGACGCTGTGAGAATGTTATTAATAAATGAATACCTTCGAACAACCACATGATATAGTATTTATATAAGAGTAAAAAGGAATCCTCTTACCCTTACGACTCAAATGTTTATATATGAGCAAATCTAAAGTAGTTGTAACAAAGGCGTGACTACATAATAGTCACTTTAAATTACAATATATAATGTCTGTATGAATGACGCTGATGAAATTTTCTAGAATTTACTAAACACCACTCTAAACGAAACTAAATCATATACATGAATAAGCATTTATTTTATAACGTCTTGCGTGTGATTATAATTACAATAGAATGACAGCCTGTTAAGCTAATTGCGCAGACGCTGTGAGAATGTTATTAATAAATGAATACCTTCGAACAACCACATGATATAGTATTTATATAAGAGTAAAAAGGAATCCTCTTACCCTTACGACTCAAATGTTTATATATGAGCAAATCTAAAGTAGTTGTAACGAAGGCATGACTACATAATAGATTTGCTCATATATAAACATTTGAGTCGTAAGGGTAAGAGGATTCCTTTTTACTCTTATATAAATACTATATCATGTGGTTGTTTGAAGGTATTCATTTATTAATAACATTCTCACAGCGTCTGCGAAATTAGCTTAACAGGCTGTCATTCTTTCGTAATTATAATCGCACGCAAGACGTTATAAAATAAATGTTTATCAATATTTGTATTACTTTAGTATACATATGCAAATATTACAGATTACTAAATTATTACAAGTTCTAAAATCAAATTGGCTGTAATTAAAAGATATTAATAGAAAAGTGACATTACTATTATTCATTGATAGTTCATGATTTATAATAAGCTTTGGAGGACTGCTTTGCAAATCTGAAGAATTTGAAATTTTTTTTTTTTACTTTATTAAATTCTAATTCAATGAATCCCCTTATTTGTAGTTATTTTTGGTGAATACATGTAATTTATTGTATTATGATGATTATTACTGCGGGTAATTTAGTATAAACAAAAACATGAGTAAATAAATAAGTGCTTGAGTCACATTTGAAAATTGTATTCTTAATTCTTAAAGACAAATCTTTAAGGTTATAATTTTTTTTTAAAAGCATAAAAAAGATTTTTAGCACGTTTTGAAAATCTAATTGTAAGTAAGATAAGTTGTTTTTATTTGGTTTAGTATTTTAATCTAATTTTTCATTGTTATTAAATAAGATATTACATTATTCAAATAAGATATTGCATTAACCCAGGAATGTCAACTAAAGCGCATCTAAATCATAACAATATTTTACACGAGATGAAAAAAACCATCTGCCACTTAAAATAAATGCTACTCAACTATAATGTGCAAAGTATTTTCAACAAGTGGATTTTTTCATCATTTAAAAAATATTCATAAGGAAGTGAAAAATTGAAGTAAATAAAAAAAGACCAAATGACGACACAGATTTGTAAGTTAGAAATTTTCAACTTAAAATTACAAAAAGAAGAGAATCTATAAAAGAAATTGTTTCAAAATTGGCAGCTGTAGGTTGGTTTTTTATTAATGCCATCACAAAATCTGAATATATAAGAAAAACTTTGTCTGATAAAGGCGTGATATTACGGAAAAATCCTTCACATGTTATGAATATGGTAAAAAGCCAGTATCATTTGGCAAAATAATATATAGTTAAGGAAATGAACATACAAATTATAGGTGGCTCAAGATTCTCTGTTTTGATGGGTGAGTACACATCTTTAAAAAATCATCACTACATAAATTTAAATGAGCATTTATCAACTAAGTTCTGGAACTTGGATATGATTCACATATTTGGGACCCTATCTGCAGAAAAAATTGTTGATATGGTTGAAAATAAATTGTCAGAGTTTAACTTATCTACAAAGAAGCATATAATTTCTTTGTGTGACTATTGGTACATCAGTTATGAAAAAATTTGGGTCATTAAAAAATATAGAGCATCACCTATGTTATGCACATGGACTAGATTTAGCTGTTTCTGATGTTCTTTACAAAAAATAGTGAATTATTATGCTTCAGTCAGTGAATGTTACAAACATGAGTGGAGTTTTTCCAAAAACCATAGTGAAGATGATGAGACTGATACTGAAGAGAAAGAAAGTGAGTTCATAACTTCAGTTGATTTTTATTTAAATGAAAATAATGATATATTTCATTTAACAACCATTGAACTTACAAATAAGCTTGCTCAAGCAATTCAAAAAATCCACAAGTATGAATGTTTCATAAATTACCACTAAAAATGAAATTCTAAAAAATATGTAAAAATTGAGTACAATATAAAACTCAAGTTGATAATTGATGTAAAAACTGAGTGGAACAACCTTTTTACAATCCTGGGTTAATTTATTGCATTGAAAACTTCCATAATGAAGATTTTGCTGGATTTTAATTTGAATAATCTCAGCAACATTGAAAATATTTCCACGGATAAATATTTAGTATTGAACATTGTACTCCCAGCATTGCAAACAATAAAAATTGTTTTTGAAAGACTTGGTCGATGTAATGCAAACCTCTTGAATCAGAGGGTATATTAGTATTTATTTTTGATGATTTGTGTAAGAATAAAAATTGGTTCTCATCTAGAATGCTGCAGTGTATGAAACAGAATTGTGGAGCTACTGAATGCAAATTTAATTGGTTTACTAAAATATTTAAACAACTCATCAAATTATAAATATGAATTGGTCATAGATTCCATATTATTACTGCCATCAAAACCAGTACTGTAGCTAAAAACATATTTTCTAAACTATTTGTTGCAGCTGGTTCTTCCTCTAACATTGGAAAATTATAAAAATATGATGATGGGGCTAAAGCTTTATTGATGGCAAAAACAAATACCTTGACTACATCTGACTTGCTTCTTTATCAGAAATTGAACGCTGCCATTTAGAATATCACTGGAGTTGAGAATCAAGAAGATATATGACATTAATAATATCTTGAATGAAATTAGTATTTTTGAAGCAACGGGAAAATGCACAAATGATTTTAAAAAATTATATAGCACACTAATGAATATCCCACGAATTGAATCGGAAAGAGCTTTTTCTGCATCTGGTATTTTCATCACTAAAATTCGGTCATCTTTAAGTGATAGTGCCATTGATAATTTATGTGTTTGTTTGTTTTTTAATTATAAAAATTAATGTTTTCATTTCTCATATTTTATTCAAATTAATATGAATTTGTTTTTGGTTTGTTTATAATGAATTATTTTGTATTTAAGTTTTTTTTGCTTTAAAAGTGATCTTTGTTTTAAAACTCATAGTGAATTTTTTGTATTGTTTTGAACTGAAAAAAATATACTTCACCCACAGCAATACAACATGGATTAAGTGGACTAATTTGTGCTTGTTAATGTATCTCCGGAAATCCCGGGAATAGAATCATTTTTATCCCAGAATCCGGGGGTTTGAATTTTATGGGAAATGAGAAATCCTAATTTGAAAATTACAGATAGTTAGTTATCAAGCGCATTAATATATTTTTCTTTTACTAGGAGTTTTAAAATGGATATTAATTATTCCCATCTATTGTAAGTTATGAATATTAAAGTATCAATGAATTAAATGGCATATATGTATACAATTCATTACTAAATATTTAAGTTACAACGTCAAATAATTAAGACAAATAAATAAAAGCAAAAGTTTGATTTTTATTTTTTTGTGGATGTTTTATGTATTTCAGATTTCTTATCTGATTGATCAAGGCAGATTTTTATGAAAAACTGTAGACAGAGTAAGTTTAGTCTGGAAAATTTTCAGCTGAGCAATAATCCAAGATTTATAATAAACTTCGGAAGAATGTGTTGCAAATTTCAAAGATTAGATTAACTACATACGTGTATGAAAGTCTATGACAAAATATTGAATCTTTAGATATAAAAAGGATATATGTCGGTTATGAATCCGCAAGATAAGATTATTTAAATTTTCCTAATTTTAGATAAGTTACAGATTTGGATATAAAAGTGAAACCTCACCTGAATGTAAACCTATTCTAAGCATTAATTTGTTATCAGGCCTATGACGAATTTTAAAAGTTTTAACAGCATCTAACAAAGTTAACGACATGCGACAAATTTCTCTCACATGATTAATTCCATTTCGAGACGGTAAACCGGAAACAACCATATACGCATCGCCAATAGTTTCTACCTAAGAACAAAATTAAAATAATTAAAGGATATAATATTTTTAATAAATAATTTAAAATATTTATTTTAATAAAGCGCAAATAACTACTGACCTTGTAAACATCAAATTCATTTATAATGCTATCAAAACAGGTATATAAGTCATTTAAAAAATTGACAACCTGCAAATAAATAAATAAGATAATGCTTTTTTTCTCACTGCTATTCTGTGAAGATTTACAAAAAAAATTGTTACGTAGTAAACATTTTATAAACTACATCTACTCTTTAGAGAGAACTCACTCTTACATACACACATATATGAAAACATAAATGCTAATAGCTAAATGCTTATATATAAATTATACCACAAAGTCTTCATACTTAAACAAATTATAAGAATATCAGGTCTGTGAACAAATACAAACATTTAAATTGCATTATATTTCCAGTTAAAAGAATTAATAGAACATATATTAGTTATTAAGTAATTGTACAAATTGTTGTAAACAGGATCAATTGAACCACTACTTCAATATATGTCTATCCTCTAAAAATTGTAATATTCAATGATTCTTCTATTCTATGCCTGAAAGCTAGCGTAAGAAAGCCTCAATACATATTTTAAAAAAGTTAAACAATTTGGACTAATAACATGCTCATTCCATTATATCACAAATTTTTTCACTATTAACATAATTTCTGATTTGATATTATTTTATCGTGAAATCCTATCGTCTGACTTTAAAACACATCGTCAGACACTTTCAACTTGTAAGAAATGTCTCTTGAATAACAGATTATTGTGATCAGAAGAAATGATATGAGAATATTAAGCATTTGTTCTCATATATAAACTAATGGTAGCTACTTTTTCTTGGAGGTATTAGCGGGAGAAAAATTATTCATTTTCTATATTTATTAAAAAATCTATAGTGGTAATATTTATATTTGTGCCCAAACAAAAAAACACTTCAGTAAATATTCAAATTGTAAATTATATATCTTTGCCTTTTAAACCCAACTTCATTTGGCCCTAAATTGTCAATTTTATCAATTTCCCTAACCTAAAAAAAATGCAAATGAAATATACTCAAGCAAATTTATTTATATTTTTAATATATTTTGTCATCATAATTATTAGTTATTGTTTAAAAGCTAAACCAAGCATTTCATTCTCCCAAGGTTTTCTATCCATTGTTCTAACTTTCAAATAGTTCCTTAATGATACACTCATCAATCAATTTTATTTTATCGGGCACAAAGTTTATTTTTTTAACTTTTTCTTTCAATAAGTTTATACTCAATTCAATTTCTTTTTGACTTTATAATTTTCTTTAGAAATAAATATTTCTATTTGTTCTTTTTGACACTTTATTGTAGCATGTATTTTTTTTAATTCCCTTTTTCATTTTTCTCCAAATTCACAACTTAAAAAGTATCTACCTTTTGATTTTGATTTTTTTTCTAGTTGTCCTGATATCTATTCTATTAATCTGTTTTTTAACAATTAATTTTTTAATTGGAATTTTATTAGATTGAGTATTTATAAATTTCTGATAAATAATTTTTGATTTATTTATTTTTTAATTAAACAAAACTGAAATTAAAATGGATACAAACAAGAATATGCATAAATAGTATGGTCACCTCACTTATAAAAAATCATCATCTTACATATTCCAAATCAGAAAAAGACTGATTTCTGAAACATGGAATAATTTAAAAGTAATAATAATAATTTCACTAAAAAGCAAGTGTCCATTTTGAAACCTTATTTAGGAGATGGAAATCTTTTAAAGAATTACATTTCTTTATTATTTCTTGTAAAACATGTTATTTGCAGAAAATTCCACTAAGGTAAGTTGTTGTTCTTTTTTAGTATTAACGAAATAAATGTGCTAAAATTGCAAAACAGATCATTTTGTGTTAGTATCCCATTGGGATTTTTTTAATCAATTTAAGCACAAATCTGCCAGACAATACTAATAATTTGAAGTTAGTTATAATAAAATCACTACAGATACTACATTTATGAATATAGATTGTGATGTTTAGAGCAAGCAGTTAAGGAAAAATATGAAATCGAAAAGAACAAATAACTATAAAACTAATAAAAAGAATTGGAGTAAAAAATCGTCAGCTAATTAAAAAGTCTACGCAAATCATTAAGTAAAAAATTTAACCCTCAACTAAACCACTATCAATTTCAGTAATCTATCCTAACAAATATTAAATAATTATTAATGTGATTTATTTAACTTTATTAGCCTATCTCAAATGACAATCTTTTTACTGAATTTACTTAATACTTCTATAGAAAAGTTTTTGTTTATAAAAGTATATTGTGATACCTTCCATTTGTTAAAAAATTGCATCATTATATATTCCAGTAATTATGCCTTTATATTAATATCTAAAAACGTTTTCACAATTAAATATGTAACAATAGAAGTCCATTTGAAATCAGAAAACAAGACTAAACCCTGAATGTAGCAAAATCTACTATATATAAAGATTTGCAGCAATGTTAACATTAAATATATGTAAAGGAAGAATGTTTGAAGTCAACAATTTACATTTTCATCTAAAACTTATTCAAAATAAAACATAAATATTTTCCATGCATCGTATATTTGAAAGGTAATCAGTTGATTAATTTTATAGTTTTAGATGTAGTAATGTGATTATTATCTCTCCTATTAACAAATGCTCAGGAAATTAAAAAATTTATAAATTATACAAATATCACACCTTCTATTCTCAAGTATTGTAAAAAGAAAATTAAACTGTAATATTCCAGCCTATAGGAAATATGTAAATTTAGTTAAGATAGTCATAGATGAAATTGTATATTATAACAGAAGTAAAATATAAAAATTAAAAAAAAAAACATTTTTCCAGACATTCATTTAAACAATGAGAAATACAACTAGTTTGACAATAACGATTATTCAATCATTATTAAGTAAAATTATTCCAATCATAACAACTATTCTTTGTCCTCTGATAAAGAAAATATTTTTTAATCATTACGATATATATCAGAACTGGAAGTTTAAAAATATTAATATTCATTTTTAGAAATTCGGAAGTTATAAACTGGGGAATCAGCTAGAGTTAATATAAATTTGATTGTGCAAATGCTACTGGAATATTATTTTCTTAAACTTTTTGCAAATCCTGTTTTGACATGCACCTATTTTATAAAATCATATCTATCAAAAATTCTTAATTTGCGAGAATAATTAAAATAATGAATTGATCTCTTTCTAAAAGCATTTGTAAAATAATAATAATATTTTTTAATAATAATAATAATAATAATAATAATAATAATAATAATAATAACAACAACAACAATAATAATAATAATATTTTTTAAGACTGATTGTATACATTTTGATATAACTATTTAATTTTATCATTTAATAATATTGAATAAAAATATATTTTTTTATTTTTTAGATCTTAAATAAAACAATGACGATAAAAAATACAAAAATCTGTCACAAGTGTTTGAATCATTTATTTAGAATTTTAAAATATATAATTTGCATATGTTCTTAGTAAGTATATAAGAACTTACTTTCATTAATATGCTGTTCTTTAGATTATTCTACCTATTTTTTGTCTAAACAGCTTAACTATTTATAAAGTGTTAATAAAACATATAATTTTTTTTTAATGTATTTTTTATATAAACTGTCATTGTCAAAAATAAAAAATACCTGCATAGGCGTGCTTTCCGCAGACATAGAAGTAAAACCAACAATATCACTGAAATAAATGGTTACTTGTTCATACGTTTCCGGATTGACTGTTTTTCCAATTTTTAATTGATCAGCAACTTCTCTGTAAAATAAATTATATATATTCAAGTTTACATATAAATAAACATACTTACTTTAGACAAGAAAATATATTACAATAAACAGTAACTTTCTGCTAATTTTTAGTTGTTCTCAGTAATACTGGAAGCACAGCAAGTATAATTAAATATATTTTGAGTTGCATTTTATTATTGTTGTTGTGTGTACTATATTATTATTATTATATTATTATTATTATTATTATTATTATTATTATTATTATTATTATTTTTTTTTTTTTTTTTTTTTTTGTTATTATTATTATTATTATTATTATTATTATTATAATTATTATTATTATTATTATTATTATTATTATTATTATTATTATTATTATACAGATTAATGTTATGACTGTATCATGGATATACTAAAGATTGGAAGACAGACAAAGAGATGAATATGTGAACGGAAGTATCAAATAATGGTAATGGATGGAGTAATGAATGGTTAGATGATTGGATAGATATATAGATAGAGATATAAATGAATAATCGATGGATAAAAAGATAAACAAATGGACAGATAGACAGGTAGGTAAATATATAGATAAATAGATGGGTGGAGGTATTTGGATAGATGAATGGATAGATGAAAGTATAGATAGAAAGACAATATATATGTATATGTATACAAATGCATATAAATCGGTAGGTGGACAGATAGATGAGTAGATTGAGAAATAGGTAGATAGACAAATGGATATTTATATAGATAATTGGATAAATAAATTGACAAAAAAAAGAATTTGCTATTAACTGAAAAACGATTCTTTGATTAATCTTTAGTGCCTTAAAAAAAATTTGCAAGAAATATTTCTCAAAATCTCATTCTAAAATTTTTGTTGATGCATCTACTATTATCATATAATTATTTACATTAAATGAACGGGTTGGACTGCTAACCAATACATATTAGTCAGCATGTTAGCTTTACTGATTTTATTTTTGAGATTAAAATACCCAAAAAAACACTGTCGTCTTTCTTTTGAAATATCTGATAGTTATTTAATCAGATAACAGTTGAGTTTTTTAAAGCAGGATGAATCAGTTTATGATGAGTTTTTTTTATACATTTATCATGTCAGTCAAAAATAAATTATAATCTTCATTTAATATCGTCATCCATTGAGCAGTTGATGGCTGTAAGTAGAAGGTGTTAAAAATTTCAGACCTACTACGCAATTCTGTGATGACGTTTATACCTATATCTATCTATCAATTTCAAAATAAAAAAATCTGCATTAATTGTAAAAGAAAAAAATCTATGTAATAATGAATAGTTTGTTGTTGTTAAATTTTAAAAAGAGGGAAAATAATTGATTCCATAAGTGAGCAAGTGTTTTATTTAAAGGCATAAATATTAACAGCACAAGAATGAAAATGGTTCGTAATGAATAAAAAATTGGAAAAATAATCATTGTGGATATTGATGGCATATCAGACAAAGTGGAAAGATTAGTTATCCAATTTAGTGGATGATTAAAATAAATCTAATTCAGATTTATGCACCAACAATAATTTATTGTGATGCAAAAATAAATATTTAGATCAGTAAACAGAATGAAAAAAGTATCACCTAAACAATATTTTAATTTGATCATGGAAGATTTTAATGCAGAAATTGAAAAACCAAAAATGAAAATGATGTGGGTAAATTTGATTAAGAATACAGAAAATGAATGAGATAAATGTAGATTCATAAAATTTAAAGAAAAAAACTGCATATTATGATTTTTTTAAATAAAATCCAAAGTAGCCATTGACATGGAAACATTATTAAGGCTGTAATGTGCGTAATGCATTTGATATGGAGCATCAGCTAACGATGAGATAAAAGAGATGGGTTAATGCAAAATTAAAGAAGCATAAATTACTAATATAAGTTAATAATAGTTGAAATTTTTAATCTTTAAAATATATCAATAAAACTAAATTACAACTGATAAATAAATGTTAAAACATTAACTAGAAATATCTGATGTTATTAATCAGAAGATAATTGATGGGTCTATAATAAAAAGTGGTCCATATATAGATAGTACAAAAAAATCAGCAATGCCCCAGCAAATCTGAGGCATAGTAAAGTATAAAAAGTATAAGGAATATGAAAATATTGAAAAATG
>JAQFVV010000179.1:0-344786 GCA_028023455.1 Epiperipatus broadwayi | reverse complement strand
TGATGCAATACACATAAACTAAAATACTAAGGTTAGAATTGAATTCCTAGCTCATTTATTATATTAACAACTTAAATTACCACTAGCTCATTCTTTACTATAAAAATAATATGGTTCGATTAAAAATACTAATAAAAATTATGCAACTCTTGCACAAGACATTCAGCAAGATATACTGTAGTTTTAACATTGGGGATGTATCCCAAAAGATATAGTCTCAATGGCATAAGAATATTACCCTTACTTAATTTATATAACAAAACTACCTTGTAATACTCTCATGTCTTATAACACACATAGAATAATCCTAACTTAACAACTTATGAAATTTATTATGAAAACAATAAATCAATTACTATTCTTTCATAAAAATAACATTAAAATTTAACATTAACTAAAATTTCTTATCCATCATCACTTCATCTAACTCTATAATTATTTAACATCTCAGGTTGATCTAATAATAATAATAATAATAATAATAATAATAATAATAATAATAATAATAATAATAATAATAATAACAACAACAACAACAACAATAATAATTAATATTTTGTAGTTAAATATAATGAGGGATTTTACATACATTCAACTACTCTCACAAAACAACAACGAACAACTAGAATACTTTAATGATTCTTAAAATCATATATCTATTTGACTATTAATACTCTTCAATAAATGTAAATAAAATTATAAATTCTTATAAACATCATACAAAATTCTTTATTTCTTATGTGGCATTTACACAAAATATTATATTCTTAATATAATTGCAATATTAAATATTTTAAAATTTGATATTGTATAATTTTCATAATCACCAATAATAAAATCTTCTGAAAAAATAATAATTATAATAACATATTTTTATTAATCATGTTCAATAAGATAGTGTTCCAAATAATTTTCATAAATCATATATGTGGATATGAAGATTCATAAAATACTCAGACAAATAAAACTCTCAAGACAATATGAATTCCAAAACATTACAATTTTATTATGATTTAACAATATACTATATATACAACAATATAAATTTATATAAAAAAATTAAACTATTTACAATATAAAAAATAGTAGTTCATGTTTATGTATACTGTGTGGCCACTGGGTGATGCTGCAGTACCATCAAGAACCCTCAAGAAACCTGCATGTGATAATTTTTTATGCAAAAATCACTGGAATCAAAAAATTAAAACAACTAAGGCAAAGTAAATCGAACAAATCCTTCTAAAATACAAATTTTAAAAAAATCTAAGAAAACTCTATAAAATTTGAATTACAAAAACAGAAAAACAATAATAGTAAATCTGAAAAAAATTAACGAATCTTCATTAATGATGAATGGCAGGAATGCAATCGATGAAAATACATCAAACACAATACCTCCCCCCCTCCTGCATCAAGAATTCAATCAAAAATAAGTAAAATACAAAATACAAAAACCAAAAAAATCATGAATGCTATTTTCAAAAGCCTATGAAATAAAAGAAAAAGTATAATACTAAATGTCAAAAAAATTAATGAAGCTTCATTAATGGCAGATAGTGTACTTATTAAGTAATTAAATATAGATAACAACAAGCTCATAGTTATTTAAAAAATAAAACTAGCTATAAAATACAAAAACAGAAATTGGTCTAATATATAAAACACCCTCCCCCCACACAATTATAGCTAACTTCATTTAAATATTATGTTTTTAAAATAGATTTATAGAGATCTGCAGTGAAGAAAATATTACCAATTTTCTTCCAGGTTGAGTTGTCTGACACTAGTAGTAGGCACTTGATATTTGCAGCATAAAAATCCATTGAAAAGAAGGTTCAAATTTTGAGCAAAATTATTTAGAGAATGTAGTCCAATAGTGTTTATTTTGTGGTTTAAAAAATACTACAACGATGGCAGAATTTAACAGCAGGCTTCAGCAAACAAAATATAATATCCCAATGCAATTTAAGTGGACAGAACACTTTTACTTTGGAAGAACTCCACTGCCTTATGTTCTGTCTTTGAGAGATCCCAAATTTTCATCATTTTGAATAAGAAAAGATTGTAAGACACTATATCTACTTAAATTTCAGCATGTTTTTTTTGAAATGTTGCCTGAAAGTTTGTGCATGCATGTTTAATATTGTATTCATCTGTGTAAAAAAAAATCCATATTAACACCAAAAAATAATAATACCACGAACTTGTATTTTTAGCACTCAAAAATAATTAATATGTCATAATAAAACTAAGCAGGTATTTCAAAAGACTAGTTCAGTTACATTTTGATTAAATTTATTGGCCCAAGCAATTATATTTTTCATGTGAAAAGGCTATTGTGCAGGTGATTGTGAGAGGTCTATTATGTCACATTTTATTTTGCAAGTACAAACTGTGATGTGTAATTGTGTAATATGATACAGTGCTTATATATATATTAAATCTTTAATTTCTGTGTATCAATTTAATTCATTATTTTCCTAAGAATCTCATATAACATACATATATAATAAAATGCTTATGCAACTATTTATCTAACTTTTAAAATTGTGTATAGGTTAAATGTTAACTTTAAGAATAACAAAAATTTTTTAAAGTGAAAGTAAATACTAACATGCAGCACCATTTTCTATTCACTTGGCAAATGCCATTGTTTTACTAAGATTACCAAAACAGTTAAGTTAAGAAATTTAACAATAGAAAGCTAAATATCTACACAATTTTAAAAGTTAGAAACTGGTAAATAGTTGTGTACACATTTCATTATATATGTATGTTATATGAGATTCTTATGAAAATAATGAATTAAACTTATACACAGAAATTAAAGATTTAAAATGATATATATATAATGGCACTGTTACATATTACACATCACAGTTTGTACTTGCAAAATAAAATATGACATAATAGACCTCTCACAATCGCTTGCATAATATCCTTTTCACATGAAAAATATAACTGCTTGGGCTGACAAATTTAATCAAAATGTAACTGAACTAGTCTTTTGAAATACCTGCTTAGTTTTATTATGACATATTAACTTTTTTGAGTGCTAAAAATACAAGTTGTTGGTATTTGGATTTTTTATGCAGATGCATACAATATTAAACATGCATGCACAAACTTTCAAGCAACATTTCAAAATTCTGCACTGAAATTTAGTGGATATAGTGTCTTACCATCTTTTCTTACTCAAAATGATGAAACTTAGGGATCTCCCAAAGGCAGAACATAAGGAAGTAGAGTTCTTCCAAACTAAAAGTGTTCTGCCATCTTAAATTGCATTAGACTGTTATATTTTGTTTGCTAAGGTCTGCTGTTAAATTCTGTCATCGCTGTATTTTTTAAAACACCAAATAACCACTATTAAACTATCTTCTCTAAATAATCTTACTCAAAATTTGAACCTTCTTTTTAATGAATTTTTATCCTGCAAACATCAAGTGTCTACTACAAGTGCAAGACAACTCATCCTAGAAGAAAATTGGTAATATTTCTTCACTGCAGATCTCTATAAATCTATTTTAAAAACTCACAATATTTAAATGAAGCTAGCAATAATTGTGCGGGCGGGGGGGGGGGGTTTTATATATTAGACCAGTTTCTGTTTTTGTATTTTATAGCTAGTTTTATTTTTTAAATAGTTATGAGCTCATTGTTATCTGTATTTAATTACTTAATAAGTATGTCATCCACCATTAATGAAGCTTCATTAATTTTTTTGACATTTAGTATAATACTTTTTCGTAGACTTTTGAAAATAGTATTCATGATTTTTTTGGTTTTTGTATTTTGCATTTTACTTATTTTTGATTGAATTCTTGATGCAGGAGGGGGGAGATATTGCATTTGTCATATTTTTACCAATTGCATTCCCACCATCCGCCATTAATGAAGCTTCGTTAATTTTTTTCAGATTTACTATTATAATTTTTCTGTTTTTGTAATTCAAATTTCACAGTGTTTTCTTCTATTTTTTGTTTTAATTTGTATTTTAGAAGGATTTGTTTGATTTACTTTGCCTTAGGCATTTTAATTTTTCGATTTCAGTGATTTTTGGATAGGAATTCTTCATTGGGAGGATGTGCTGTGTTTGACATATTTTCACTGATTTCTGTTTTTGTAATTCAAATTTTATAGCATTTTCTTTGTGTTTTTTTTTTTGTATTTTAGGAAGGATTTACTTTGCCTTAGGCATTTTAATTTTTCAATTTCAGTGATTTTTGGATAGAAATTTATTACTTGCAGGCTTTTTGATGGTACTGCAGCATCACCTAGTGGCCACAGTACACTAACTGCAAACTACCATTTATTTTAATAAATACTTTCTAATTAAATTGCAATACCAAACAAATAGCTTAATTTACTAATTGTATAAATTTTAAAATTTACTAAGTTCAAACATATAAAATTTTATGCCTATGCACATATATTTTAAAAGAACTGTTTGCTTTACTATTTTAGGTTAATGTAAATTCAATTGTATATTATCATAATATATTTATTGTAAAAATGTTTTAAAATATCCTGTTTTATTACGTTTAACTTAGTATATTGTATTCTGTTTGTCTTTCTACAATATCAATTTGTGTGTGTTTTTTTATTTGTACATAAAATTCATCCACTTTTCAAATAAATAATACAAACACATGTATTTTATATATGCATTGATTAACAAAATTTCAGACAACATCTTTAAATACTTTTTTAAAATTTATACACCTTTAGGCAGTAATATGAGAAATGTTTGATTTTTGTTATGACTATATTATCTGATATCTAAACAATAATAGTGATGGATTTAATTTGCTTAGCCAGAAAATAAAGCCAATATTATTTTTTAGTTTTTGGTTAAATTAGTTAATTACGATAGTAAATATAAAGTTATAATATATTGATAGATTGATTGATTAATGAAAGAACACTTGATGATAATGAATTACATGGATATATAAGTAGGTGAAAAACCATGGGTGGTTGAAGGAATATGTTGACAGATAAAGAATAAGTGAATGGAATTGTAGATAAATAGCTGGGCAGATATATTAATTGATGGACAGCTGAATAAATAAATATATGCTTTATAATGATATTGGTTAATAAATTAGTAGTTGGAAAGAAAGCTAAAATAAAGAAAAAGTGATATATATATATATGTGTGTGTGTAAATTTATAAATAAATATTAAAAAATACAGTACACCTGGGTCTCATTTTATGTGGTAAATAGGTTCCTCAGAAAATGCGCACAAAAGAAATCACACAAAAATGAATGTAACTTACCTTGAAAAATGAGGGATAGGTTCCCGTAATTTTCAAAAATTGGCATAAAAGCAAAGCAACAAGGAAAAATTATTTTAAAATTTGCATTAAAAACATAAGGAAATAAAGTATGACTAATAAAAAAATTCAAATACATGAAAAAAATTAATATAAGACAAACTTTTTTTACTTTTTTTATTAACTACAGTATTTAATTTTATATTTTTTCATACATATTTTAATCATTACCATTAATTTACAATATGTGTTTGTTTGTGAACTAGTAAAAAATCAGATTCGTGATGTGTTGTACAACTAGCGCCATTTCCAGTCTTGTGCTGTTTCTATATTTAAAAAATGAGATCTCAATCAAAACAAAAAGATTAGACATTATCATTCGAAAGATTATTTTCAGTTTATAAAATCAATAAAATCTTCATTATTATTTATTTTAAAAATCTAAAAAAATATTTATTTCTGTTAATATCTAACAAAATATGTTTTAAAAGTTTAAAATTTTTGAATATTTATTGCGATATTTTTATACATATGTATAAATCTTTTATTATTATTTACTCATTGGTATAAGTAGGTTCTTTACATAGAAGCTAAGATTCTAAATACAGCTTATGGGCATATTAACATAAGCTGCTAATATAACGTTATATTTTTGAAAGAAAAAAAAGTATTTCAAGTCAAAATAAATTATTAATAATTTAAATTCCTTGATATTTAATAAATATAGTGAAATATGAAGGATATTAAGAAGAAACATGAATCGCATAACTTCAAAATCGCATTAAAATAATCCACATAAAATGAGACCCAGGTGTACTTAAAAGTTGATAAAAATATATCTATAACCATTATAGATATATTTTTATAAACTTTTAAGTACTGTATTTTCTAATATTTATTTATAAATTTACGTATATTATTTTGAAGAAATGCAGACATCAATTTGTAATATATATATATATCAATGGATGAATCAATATATGCATAAATTATTGAAAAGATTTATGGATTGACCCATGTATGTTATGGGGTTAGATATATGAAAAGTAAATGAATCTATGAATAGAAATGTATTAATAGTTAGATAAATGGTTAAAAAAGAAATTCAATGGTGTTTAATAGAAGAATGGATTTAAATATATATTGAATGTGGAAAAGATAAATATTTGGAACAACAATTGGATAGACAAAATGAAGAATAAAAATATTTTTAAAATGTGTGATGAAATGGAGAGTTTGAATATATCTTTAAAACATATAATGATATTTAAAGATGGATATACTATGGAATAGGTGCTTGAGTAGATAGATCTGTGTCTAAATTCTGAGATTAATGAATGTATATATCAAAAACTGAAAAAATAGCTTAATGAATGGAGAGATTGATAGAGATTTTTGAATTGTGAATAGTGTAGTAAAGGAGAAACAAAATTGATAGATGCATATATAGATTAATAGATAAAAAGAAGTGTAAATGAATAAATAAATAGATGTATGAATAAAAGACTATGTAAGTGAATTCATTGATTCATATTAATTTTCAAATGATTGAATGGATAGAAAAAATAATGCTAAAATTAATGGGTTAAGAACTAGATAGATGAATAGAATAATAAATATTTAGATATATGTATCATATTATTGATTTTAATGGATAAATTAATAGGAGACTAAAAACAGGTAGCCATTTGTATATATGGGGTAACTTACATATGCATAGATAAAAGAATTTATGAATAAATGCTAGATAGATAAATATTTAAACAGTCATATAGGGGGAAAGGTGGATAAATGGGATATATGAATGCATAGTTACATATATATGAATGATTAAACCAAGATATTAATGGCACATGTGAATAAATTTATAAAAGAAAAATTAATTAAATGGATATTTAGATGTTATGGTGGAAAACTGAATAGAAAGGTAGACATATTGATATTTATATTTACTTATAAATGGGAAAATAGGTTGCAATGTAAAGAGAGAAATATAAATCAATAAATGATTGGATACATGTATAGATGAATAAAAAAATATAAAAAATGCAAATTAAATAGATTGATGAATAGTTAAAAAATAGATGGGTAGATAAATAGCTGAGTCATTATGTACTAGATATATCAATGAATAATAAATAAATAAATAGATGGAGGAATGAAAAGAATATTAATCAAACTTTTCAGACATGTAAAAGTTCAGGCTTTCAAATTGATAGTAAGTGTTTTATAAATGCTGAATTTTGAGTTAGTATTTTAGATCTAGTTTCTAGAATCCCAGCACTCCACTGAGGTAAGTCATAAGCTCAAAAACAATTGGTCTGGAAATAGGAACTTTCCGATAGAGATTTTGAATATATATATATTGTGAGAGTACCACATGAGCCTCACCTAAAACAATTTGATTCTTTATGAATTTACCTATGCCTATATCAAATTAACAGATATAAATAACCTACACCTATCTGAAGCTTTTCATATATCAGCTATATACATAAACTAATTAAATATTAAAAGAATAATTTTAAAAATGAATTATTCTTAATTTATTTATATGCATACATAAATAAATGTTTCCAACTAATAGTATTTTTTTACTAACCAAAATTGACATTGACAAAGCCTTAAGTCAACATTGCATTTTATCAGTTGAAACAAAGAAAATAAACATTTGGAGTTCATTACAAATTGTATATTTAAACAATAGAGAGCGTGAGCATGATTATGTGATATGCTTTTGGAAATTAATCCAAGTATAAAAACGAACTAATATTGTTATAATAATAATCTTCTATTTAGTTATCAAAGCAATAACTACGTCTGTAAATTTAAATGTGTTCAAATTTAGAACACATTTAAGAAAAAAAAAGATTCATTATTTTAAAACTTTCTTCAAGTAATTAATTTACTTACTTTTAATATTTATAAAGTACTAAAAAAATAACCATTTAAATTGACATGGTTATAAAAGAAATCAATGTCTTTGAAATGAGTTTTTAAAATATATGTTTAAACAGACAAAAATTTACAAAGATGTTCTGTGGATAATTATATTTACGTGGAAAAATTACTTCGTATTGTAACGGAATAGCGTGACATGGGATTTGAATCCAGGCATATGATGTTAGATTAAATATATATGCAATTGACGAAATGAATGACAGGTACAAATCTTTTTTTTAAAAAAAGGTTTTTTCGTTAATAATGAACGAGAAACACCCATTTCTAGAGCATGATCGCAGCTATATAAGAGTACCTGTCAAATTTATTGAAATAAGAGTAATAGAGTTTTTTTTGTTATTTTGTAGTTTTTGAGAATAAATATGTAATCATTAGTTGTAAGATTGCTTTTTTTGTTTTTTTAAAAAAGAAAGATGAATGATTGAACACAGGTTTGACATTTTATTAAGTCATTTAAATCATGTTTGAACAAAGAGAGAAAATGAATTGATTAATTTGCAACATGTTCTGAAATTCCAAGCGATCTAAAATTATTTTCAATGGGGGTAATTAGTAAATGTAAAGTTAGTAAAAATGAAACAATAAGCCGGATATATGTCAGTAAGGTCTAGATAAAATAAGCCAAATTTAGAAACAGAAGTGAGAAAAAGTGTACGCTGCTATTGTACAACCCAGACTTCTGTCTCCAGCTAAACAATGCCTGAAAAAATGGCCAAATTGAGTTAAATTTCAAAGTGGTGCAAACGATCCCAGAAATCGCTGAATTAAGTTAATACTCGATGGACCTATTGGATGAAGGGACTCACAGGTGCAAGGGGAAGATTGGATGAAAAAAATTCAAGGTGTGATGGCGGGAGAAGAGAGATTATTACAAGAGGAAAAAAGATTTAGCAGAATCACCGATGTGCTTGGAATAATTAAGTTGCTGATTTTGTAAAGAAAGTTTTCTTTTTACCAGTAGAAATAAGATCTAACTTTCGTATAATAGTATAACGGAGATGTGTTGCTGAACATAAAATTCGCGGCTTGACCGCCGAACCTCTGCGCTCCGTTCAGCTGATTGCCCCTAGGATGCTCGTAACACCGGAGAAACTTCACCTAAGGACCACACACGCTTTTGAGACCTCGCAAATTGCCAGAATGCTTAGTTAAAGAAGAAATCATCGCTCAGGATCCTTCTTACCAGCTGTCTACATTCCACAGGTAGCTATCTTTAAATTAATCATACTCACTTATGCACCAGAGTAGATAAACTTTAAAAACAATAACTAGTGAAAAACATTTAGCTAAATGATAAAATTACTCACGACCATAAATGAATGATTAAAGAACTTAACCAGAATAAGTTTGTCTACAAATAAACATCCTTTAATATATGTGCGAAGTCTAATTTAATTCTATAGTTAATTTATCTCGGCTTGCCAGTCATATACCGGCATAAAATTGTTATTAAATAGATTAAAATAAACCATTTATTTAATTAGTATTTTGTTATTGATTGATTGGAATTTCAACTCACATTTATATGATAGGGAATGAGTGCTGGAGTGATCCAATTTGTTTTTTGTTATGAATGAATGCATTTGATATTTTTGGTGTTGGGATTTGATTAAACTTATGTTATATTACCATACCTTTCTTAGATTGATATTAAGCTTTGATTGATTTGTTCTGTGGGATATAGGGAGAGCCCTAATACGATAAGTCTGATTTATCGCGATTGAAAGGTCACATATGCGATATAATTTGAAAGGTGATATTGGCTGTGTTCGTTTCTTGTTTCCGACTGGAGTGATGCATGGGCATGTTTTGTGATATAGTTGAGTGAGCTTATGCACATACGTGGTGGACTCTTGTAAAGTTCTCCTGGTGCCTACTACTTGGATTCGATCCGAATTTACGTATAAATAAATAAAAGCGTACGTGTATATGTGTTTGAAATTATCTTCACCGAACATTATGTAACCCCCCCAGATGCAAGAACACAGCAGATTCATAGGAGTGACTTTAATGTGCTTTCGGCATGGAAGCCGGCGAGGGGGAGGTTACATTTGGCGCGTCAATGTGGCCCGAAACTATTGTTTCTAGTGGTTGGACCGACGTGGATACAGCTGATGTTTCTAACAATGAAAGCAAATTTAAATAAAGAAACCCCATGAAGAAACTACGTGTAGCGGCCTAAATAAGGCTCAAAGTTACATATATATATAAAATGAGAGAGAGAGAGGGCGCTCGAAATAACAGAATAAATTAGCTATTAAAGCGGGGGGAAATTTTCGGAATCACCATAAAATAAAATCGTCAAACGTTGCTCAAGGGAGTGGGAAAGGGATTTAGTTCTCTTATTAGCACTAAAATAATCAAGCGTCCGAATATACTTGATAGTTGTAGAAGGCTGTGGAATAGCGGGATTCCGTGGAAGAAATATTGTATATTAAAAGGAAGCAAACTCATAAATTAATCTCTATGTTAAAATTAAATGCAAATAATTTAAGCACAAATAAAATAAAATAAAAAAAAATACATCGTTAAAAGACGTATTTATATTCTTGCACAAAGAATGTACTGTAACTGGGATCTTGTTAGGAGTTTTGGGTTTTACTTAAAAAGAAAAGGGGGCTAAAGAAAGAAGTCAACATAGCGTATATATATATATATAAAGACGCATATAACCGTATAATAGATATAGCCGCACATATAATCGATAGCTGCTGAATAGAAATGGAGGGAACAGAGGGACCTGGGTTAGTATGAGCAATAGAAACCAAATTGGAGGAATGACAGGAGCTGTGGGAATTTTGAAGGGCAAGGAGCATCTGAGGATAGGATAAGACAGTCAGTGGGACTTGCGGAGTAGTAGGTAACGAGCCGCGGATTACTATAATTAATTACAAATTGGGCATCAAACAGAATGGAGGAAAAGTGGAGTAAACTCAAACAGTTCGAAGGAAAGGGAGACGAAAGCCCATGTTGACATGTGGAAAGTCTGAAGAGGTTGTTCTCATGCGGGCAGTTTAGCGAAGAATCGAAGATAGCAGTTGCATGCAGCCACATTCAAGGGGAAGCAATGGAATGGTGGGAGGTGATGAAAGAGAAACTGGAAACATTCAAAGAATATCAAAGAGCCATAATGGGAAGATATTGGGGACTAGCCCAACAAGAAAGGGAAAAGTGGGCAATCGAACAAAGCAAAAGGGATGAGCATGAGACGTACAGTACTTTCATACAGCGACAGATGGCGAGATTAAGAAAAATAAACGAATACCAAGTACCGGAAGAGCGGAAAATTAGGATAGCAGGGTGCAACCTGCCCAGGGAGATCAGACGAATTATTGAGGGGGAAACTGAAATAAAACAAGTATTGGAGGTGTTGGATGTGGCCGAAAACGATGAATACTTTGTCAAAGAAGGGAATGATGAAATTAGGATAGCTAATATAACACAAGATGAAAGGGGGGAAGGGCCTCGGGGAAAACAAGAGTGCCCAAAGATCGAGGTATCAATCCAAAGGGTGCATGCAAGGGCGCTGCTGGATACAGGAAGTCAGGTGTCTGTAATGGCTCAGGAAACCTTCGACAGGATTGCCCAAGGGCCAACAGAAATGAAAATTCTACCATTGAAAGGGACCCAGATCATACTGGCCAATGGGAAAAGAGCAAAGATACAGACCAAACAGGTGTGGGTGAGTATAGTTTTCGCAGGGCAGGAATTCACCCAGATTGTGTTAATACTTGAGGGGCTGATACACGACTTGGTGGTAGGGTCTGACTTCATGAGGATGGCAAAATGTAGCATCGATTACGGGACTGGACAAGCAAGAATTGGGAGAGTCAGTGTGCCCTTCGGGGGAACCATGAATAGAGAGCCAGAAGGGCAGAAGAAACTGCAGTGCATCATGGTAAAGGGGGTGATCAAGAAAAGAGTTGATGAAATGACGGGACCAAGTAAAGGGCAAAGAGAGAAGATTCAAGGAATACTGGAGACCTATGAGAGTGTTTTCTCGGACAAGCCGGGAGTGATCAATGGGTACAAACACCGAATCCGGTTAAACACCAGCAACCCATATCAAACGAGGGCGTATCCAATACTTTCCAATACTGGAAGGAGATCGAAACTCAGCTGGAGCAGATGGTAGAGTGGGGGGTTATTTCAAAGTGTACTTCATACAACCCCATCTTAGCCGTAAAAAAGGGTGATGGATCGATACGATTGTGCCTCGATGCTAGGCAGCTGAACAAGGTGACAATTCCAGATACAAATGCTCTGCCCATCATGAGCGAACTGATGACTAGATTTCAGAACAAGAGAATTTTTTCCACTGTGGATTTGACAAATACTTACTGGAAAATGAGCCTCCATCTGGATGATCGGAAATACACTGCATTCAAATATAATGGACGGGCATACCAGTTTAACTGCGTGCCTTTCGGATTAAGGAATAGTGGTGCAGGCTTAGTGCAGTGCATGGACCAAGCCCTAACAGATGAAGTCAAGAAATTTATCACCATGTATGTAGATGATATCATTATAGCATCTGGAGACATAGAGGAGCATTGTCAGCACTTAGAAATGTTGCTCCATGAATGCGAACAGAAGGGAATAAAAATAAACTTAAAGAAAAGCCACTTTGTGACCCAGGAAGTTAAGTTCTTGGGACACATCATAAACCAGGATGGGATACGACCTAACCCTGAGAAGATTCAGGCCATCCAAGAATTCCCAGTTCCGAAAAAGAGAAAAGATATTAAAGCATTCCTCAGAATGTGCACATTCTACAACAAATTTTATGAAAACTTCTCCCACGATATGGAACCCCTACTACAATTATTAAGAAAGGAGCAAGTGTGGGTATGGGATGAGAAAAGAGAATGGAGCTTCCAGAGGGTGAAAGAAGGATTTTTAAAACAGACCATGTTAGCATATCCGGACTTCGACCAGACCTTTTGGGTACAGACCGACAGTAGTGACATCGGACTAGGAGCAACTTTGTACCAAAGGGGACTGGAGGGTGAACAAAAGGTGTTGGCCTTCATCAGCTGACTACTCAAGGACCCCAAACGAAGATACATGGTCACAGAATGGGAAGCCCTCGCCATAGTATGGGCCTTCAAAAAATTCAGACAATACCTGGTCGGATCCAAAGTGAAAGTAATCACCGACCATCGGAGCCTCGAATTCCTTAATAAAAGTTTTTTGACAAACAATAGATTAGAGAGGTGGAGCCTAGCCCTGCAGGAGTTCCAGTACGAAGTGGAATATTGCAAAGGGAAGGATAACGTGGTTGCGGACACGCTGAGCCATTACCCTGTGGGACAACAGCCAAATGTTGAGGCTGAGGAATTTGCGTACATTGCCGCTACTACCCGGTGAAGCAAAGAGGGTGAGTTTAGTGCGAACAACATTCGGAGGGGCCAGGAAGGGGACGAAGAGTGTCAACAAATAATCCGATACATACGTGAAAGGAAGCGAAATGTGGGAGCAGGTCAAAAAAAGGAAGAGACTGGGGGTCGGTTATGGAAGTATCGGGACCGATGCATTATTCTGGAAGGGATAGTCCAAAGGAAAACCGGGAATGGGAAACAAACCCGTATCGTAATACCGAAGGAAATGCGGGATCAACTGGTGGATAAGACACATCAGGAACGTGGCCATTACGGAACCAGCAAGACTGAGGGGTACCTTAGTAATTGGTTTTATTGGCCAGGGATGTCCCAAGACATTGCCAGAAGACTCCGGAAGTGTGAGGTCTGTGCGAGGACAAAACCATTAAACCGATCAAATGAAGGATCGCAGATACCGATTATCGTCCAGGAGCCAAACCACACTTTGGCTATTGATTACTACGGCCCATTGCCAATGTTTGGGGGGGAAGAGATATTTACTGGTTACTTATGATTTGTGCTCCAAAATGGTCGCGGCGTACCCTATGGCCCGGGCAAATGCGAACCAGACCATCAAACTGTTGGAAACCAAACAGTTCCCCATCATCGGGAAACCTAAGTGCATTTTATCAGATCATGGTACGCCCTTTGTATCAAGGACATGGAGGCAATGGGTGAACCGAATTGGGGTCAAACATCATATGACGTCTATCCGGAATCCGCAAAGCAACCCATGCAAGCGGGTGATGTGTGAGTTGGGGCAGCTATTCTGTGTGTACACTGCGGGAGATCATAGGAAATGGGTTCGGGAAATTCTCCGGATCGTTGATATGATCAATACCTCAAAATATGAGTCCACTGGGCTTGAACCAAGTCGACTTCATTACGGACGACCGATACCGTATCCTTACGATGATAGACCTGCAATCCGGACAGGAAGAGTGGACCGAAAACATGATAACCAGGTAGCATTATGGAGATTAGAACATATGGGGGAAAAGCGAAGGCAGACCAATAGGCCAATCCAAAACACATTCACTGTGGGAGACATAGTTATGGTAAGATCAAATCCAGTCAGTCGGCCAGAACAGAACATATTTAAGAAATTTTTTGGCCTCTACGATGGCCCATACGAGATCGTCAGGGCATACGGGAATAATGCCTTTGTACTGGCACGAGGAAAAGTGATTAAGGGGACTTTCAATGCAAGGGCACTGAAGAGGGCCGAATAACTTGGCTCCTTCTCAGAGCTAAAATCCGCAACCTCGGATTTTACTCTACACCGGGCAGGGAGATATGTAACGGAATAGCGTTACATGGGATTTGAATCCAGGCATATGATGTTAGATTAAATATATATGCAATTGATGAAATGAATGACAGGTACAAAACTTTTAAAAAAAAAGGTTTTGCGTTAATAATGAACGAGAAACACCCGTTTCTAGAGCATGATCGCAGCTATATAAGAGTACCTGTCAAATTTATTGAAATAAGAGTAAAAGAGTTTTTTTTTGTTATTTTGTTGTTTTTGAGAATAAATATGTAATCATTAGTTGTAAGTTTGCTTTTTTTGTTTTTTTTAAAAAAGAAAGATGAATGATTGAACACAGGTTTGACATTTTATTAAGTCATTTAAATCATGTTTGAACAAAGAGAGAAAATGAATTGATTAATTTGCAACATGTTCTGAAATTCCAAGCGATCTAAAATTATTTTCAATGGGGGGGTAATTAGTAAATGTAAAGTTAGTAAAAATGAAACAATAAGCCGGATATATGTCGGTAAGGTCTAGATAAAATAAGCCGAATTTAGAAACAGAAGTGAGAAAAAGTGTACGCTGCTATTGTACAACCCAGACTTCTGTCTCCAGCTAAACAATGCCTGAAAAAATGGCCAAATTGAGTTAAATTCCAAAGTGGTGCAAACGATCCCAGAAATCGCTGAATTAAGTTAATACTCGATGGACCTATTGGATGAAGGGACTCACAGGTGCAAGGGGGAGATTGGATGAAAAAAATTCAAGGTGTGAGGGCGGGAGAAGAGAGAAATTACAAGGGGAATTGCGAAAAGAAAAGGAATTAGCAGAATCACCGATGTGCTTGGAATAATTAAGTTGCTGATTTTGTAAAGAAAGTTTTCTTTTTACCAGTAGAAATAAGATCTAACTTTCATATAATAGTATAATGGAGATGCATTGCTGAACCTAAAATTCATGGCTTGACCGCCGGACCTCCGCGCTCCGTTCAGCTGATTGCCCCTAGGATGCTCGTAACACCGGAGAAACTTCACCTAAGGACCACACATGCTTTTGAGACCTCGCAAATTGCCAGAATGCTTAGTTAAAGAAGAAATCATCGCTCAGGATCCTTCTTACCGGCTGTCTACGTTCCACAGGTAGCTATCTTTAAATTAATCATACTCACTTATGCACCAGAGTAGATAAACTTTAAAAACAATAACTAGTGAAAAACATTTAGCTAAATGATAAAATTACTCACGACCATAAATGAATGATTAAAGAACTTAACCAGAATAAGTTTGTCTACAAATAAACATCCTTTAATATATGTGCGAAGTCTCATTTAATTCTATAGTTAATTTATCTCGGCTTGCCAGTCATATACCGGCATAAAATTGTTATTAAATAGATTAAAATAAACCATTTATTTAATTAGTATTTTGTTATTGATTGATTGGAATTTCAACTCACATTTATATGATAGGGAATGAGTGCTGGAGTGATCCAATTTGTTTTTTGTTATGAATGAATGCATTTGATATTTTTGGTGTTGGGATTTGATTAAACTTATGTTATATTACCATACCTTTCTTAGATTAATATTAAGCTTTGATTGATTTGTTCTGTGGGATATAGGGCGGGCCCTAATACGATAAGTCTGATTGATCGCGATTGAAAGGTCACATATGCGATATAATTTGAAAGGTGATATTGGCTGTGTTCGTTTCTTGCTTCCGACTGGAGTGATGCATGGGCATGTTTTGTGATATAGTTGAGTGAGCTTATGCACATACGTGGCGGACTCTTGTAAAGTTCTCCTGGTGCCTACTACTTGGATTCGATCCGAATTTACGTATAAATAAATAAAAGCGTACATGTATATGTGTTTGAAATTATCTTCACCGAACATTATGTAACCCCCCAGACGCAAGAACACAGCAGATTCATAGGAGTGACTTTAATGTGCTTTTGGCATGGAAGACACCGAGCGGGGCGGTTACAGTATATTAAATTGATCTTAACAGGATAAGTGGAGAACGGATAAGATGAACATTTTATTTTATTTATTTAATAAAATCTAGGTGTTGATATTTTTATATATGTTCTGATGAAAGTGACGTTGACTAAGGTAAAAGTTTTTAAATTATTTTAATTTGGAAGTAAGTTTTATTATATTCCAAATTGAACCTTACCTGACAATTATCATAATTTCTTTTTAATCAATAACATAATTAATATAAGAATACATTCTATTGTTATTCTAGTGTGAATGGTTATTATCTGGTACAAACATAGAACACACACTGAATCATTTTAATGACACAATACGTAGGTTTATAATGTATTGCGGTATTATTTATTGTACACATGATTTTAAATTATATATATGTAAATAATTACATTATGGCTTTTTTTTTGGATGTTAAATAGTTTATTATTGTATCATATATAAGCACAGATTATAATTCTAAATTTTAATATTTCTAATTATTTACGTGATAATATTTTTGTTCCTATTACTGATTAAAATGTGTTAAACTTGATTTTAAAATTAAACAGGTCTCGTTTGTTTATTTTATTTAGTCATTTTATAAAACCAATAATTATATATACATACTCACGCATATATATGTTGAATCAACCTAGTGATTTAATATTTATAAAAAAGTTACATATAGCTTATACTAAATTTATCATTACTATGGGATATTTGTGGGGCCTGAAGAGGGTCAATTGCGATATCTACTCTGAGCTCGAATTCCGAGAGTAACGAGGTTATTAATAGAAGAGTGGATTGGATTATATTTTAAATCACATCATCCATGGCATTCTATAAGAAGACTCAAAGTCCGAATATAGTTAGATGCGACTTCCTCGAGTCCTGAAAAGGATCATCCTGTTATACATGGCGCCCATACTTAAGGCATGAAACATTAGTTTTTCATTAGTTAAATCCATAGTTTAAAAAAAAAAATTTATATGAGTATGTTGTGAATTGGTAAAAACACCGAATAATAAATAATAGAGACCTTGAAATAAAATAAACCGTAGTAAACAGATAAATCAGTCGGTTTAAAATAAATAAATAAATACGATTATAATTTGAGCATTAAAATATATATTATAATAACATCTTATAAAAGTAGGAAAAATAGAATTACATTTAAGGGCATAAACATAGCATGAAATCTTATGGCATATATTAAAGTATAACTTTGAAAAGAAAGTAATTTATATATATAACATTAGAAATTTTTCGTTAATGATAAGTAGAAGTGGGAAAAAGCTAATAATAATGGAAGTAAAAAGTTTTGAAGAATCTTTAAGCAATAAAGATAGTGAAATGGAAATTACTTCAATTAGTAATGAACAAGGATCTTTACAAGTCCTAATACCTGAGGGGTCTGTAGCAGAAGTTGAACATCCTTCACAAGTTCACATGACAGATCAAATATTACCTCAAACACAAAAAGTAACTGAAGCTATAACAGTACAACCTCAGGGAAGCGATAAGTATATAGCTGAATTGGTCAAAATGATAATGGATCTAAAAGCTAACATGGAAGTGAAGATGGATGATATGAAAGCTGAGATGAGTAATATGGAAGCAAGAGTCAAAGAGAAAAGGGAAGGTGAGGAAATTACAATGGAAGATAAAAAAAAAAGTTACCTGGTAGACCTTATCATTGGAATGACTGGTACATTGTTCATACTCAACTTTATCTATATATTTGGAATGACACTGCAACTTTAGAGTTATACAAAAACAGCAACGGATGGTTTCAGTTTATGTGGGATGGAAAATTTGCTAATATATATAGTAGTGGTAATCCATATGATGCAAGTGATGGGAAACAATTTTTAGAAAAACTGCAAAGTGCACATAGTCAAGTCAAGCTTGGTACTCCTAGTCAATTTATTCTATCATCACTTGATTCAACATGTTTAGCCATTAGAAATTGGTCTTTTACCTGTGAAGGGGATAATGAGATTGTCATTAACAATTCAAAAAGACAGCGTCAAATTATTATCTTACAAAAAGATTTACCTGGCTTCATTTTTGAATCCTATCAAGGCACTAAGCATTCTTTCATTGCTGAAACTTCACTTGACCCTAAGTTTTCCATTGGTTGGACATTCCAAGTTCCCAAGGATGAGGTAGAAGATTGTTCTCTTAATCTTAATTTGGAAAAAGTGGCATCAAATACACATCAAAGTGATGCAGATACCCATGTGTCAATCAAACAAATCATCCTCATGGAAACAAACAAAATGAATGCGGATATGAAGGGAGAAATAAATAAAATGAATGCTGATATGAATAAAATGAATCTGATATGAATAAGATGAATGCTGATATGAAAGGAGAAATGGCTAGAATGAATGATAATATGGTAATTAAAGTTGATATGGATAATATGGAAGTGAAATTGAAAGAAGACATAATTTCTATAAAAGAAGAGTTAAAGCAAGATAATGATGATGTTGAGGAAAAGATACAAGTAGAAATCAAAGATGTTGTTGAAAAGAAACAAACCGCTAATGAAGTAGAAAGACTTCATGACACACAAGCATCAACAATATCAATGGCAATCAAATTCCAAGAATCCAAAACTTATCCTGACGATGAGGTCTGTGAATACAATGACAGCATCCAGAATAAATCACTCTTAGTTCAAATGAATATTTCAGAAGAAATTTGTCATTATTATTATTTTATTATACAGCAGAGCAATGAAGTAGAAGATCATTGCAACATTACTAAAGTGCTTGAACCTGATCCAAAAATTTTAGAAAGAGAAGAGAATATGGATAAGGCAGAATATAAATTAAATTCTGAATCTCAGGAATTGAGAGAAGCACAAACAAATGATAATACTGAATATCTAGATAAATTAAGACTTCAGATTTCTTGTATTAATAACAAGTTAAATCATGAACTTATGAAACTTGAGATGACTCCAGAATCTAAATATATAATAGATAAATACAACAGTGAAATGTATTTTGAGTCAATCCTAATATTTAAATCTCAACCAAAAAACAACATATAATGAAAGTGAAAATTGCGGCAATCAATGTCAGGGGTTTGAACTCAATTTTATTTCGTCTAAGGAGAAATATAAAACCATTATTCTTTCTCATCTTGGAATACTTCATTGTGTACTTTAATGGCTCTTAAACTTTATTTTCTTTGTGGATAATTATATTTACGTATATTAAATTGATCTTAACAGGATAAGTGGAAAAGTGATAAGATGAATATTTTATTTTATTTATTTAATAAAATCTAGGTGTTGATATTTTTATATATGTTCTGATGAAAGCGACGTTTGACTAAGGTAAAAAAAATTTAAATTATTTCAATTTGGAAGTAAGTTTTATTATATTCCAAATTGAACCTTACCTGACAATTATCATAATTTCTTTTTAATCAATAACATAATTAATATAAGAATACATTCTATTGTTATTCTAGTGTGAATGGTTGTTATCTGGTACAAACATAGAACACACACTGAATCATTTTAATGACACAATACGTAGGTTTATAATGTATTGTGGTATTATTTATTGTACACATGATTTTAAATTATATATATGTAAATAATTACATTATGGTTTTTTTTTTTTTGGATGTTAAATAGTTTATTATTGTATCATATATAAGCACAGATTATAATTCTAAATTTTAATATTTCTAATTTTTTACGTGATAATATTTTTGTTCCTATTACTAATTAAAATGTGTTAAACTTGATTTTAAAATTAAACAGGTCTCGTTTGTTTATTTTATTTAGTCATTTTATAAAACCAATAATTATATATACATACTCACGCATATATATGTTGAATCAACCTAGTGATTTGATATTTATAAAAAAGTTACATATAGCTTATACTAAATTTATCATTACTATGAGATATTTGTGGAAATGCCTGAAGAGAGTCAATTGCGATTTCTATTCTGAGCTCGAATTCCGAGAGTAATGAGGTTATTAATAGAGGAGTGGATTGGATTATATTTTAAATCACATCATCCATGGCATTCTATAAGAAGACTCAAAGTCTGAATATAGTTAGATGCGACTTTCTCGAGTCCTGAAAAGGATCGTCCCGTTATAATATATCACTAGATACTTCTGCCATTAATTAATATGAATATCCCTTATGTATATATCATATTTATTATGTGTACATAATATATGTATATAATAAATCATTAAGTGACTAGAAACATGAAAATATCCTTTTCAGTAAAAAGTGTTGACATTTTTGCTTTTGATTAAATTTTTTAAAAAAAATGCTTACCTAAATTATATGGTAACCAATGTGATATTATTTTAAATTGATTTGACACTAATAGTTTATATATATGACTAGACATTTCTGTTATAAGTTAATATGTATACTAATGCATATATCATGTTTAATGTATATATATATATATATATATATATATATATATATATATATATATATATATATATATATATATATATATATATATAGAAACATTAACTTTTTTTTTGTTGAAAAAAGGTTGTTTTTTTTAATTGAAAAAAGTTTTTTAAAAAAAATGTTAACAAAACTATATTGTAATAATGTGAGGTCTAAAACCTTCGAAAGATGTGCTTTAAACATGCTTATATGACAGTCAATCAGATATAATAATGACTGCACATGGAACTCCCAATTCTAAAACCCAAGTCAGAACTTGTGTTTTAGAATTGGGAGTTCCGTGTGCAATCATTATTACATCTGATTGTTTGTCACATAAGCATGTTTAAAGTGCATTTTTCAAAGGTTTCAGCCTTCATGTTATTACAATGTTATCTGCTTGCACTTAATAAATTTGATATATTTACAAAACTATATTGTAAACCAACTTTCTTTATTGTAATTTAAATGCTTGCAATTAAAAGCAAGAAAATAGAGTACATGTCTTAAAACATATTAAACTTCTAAGAACAATTTTTAAATTTGATTTAAAATATTCAAGATTTTCTCACCTACTGTTCCATGTCTAAGATATTAGGTCATGCACCTAAAATAGTATAGTTCCCTATCACTTTTATAGTGATTTTTTTTAAATGTACAAAATTTCAACAAATTATACTAAATATAAATCTAGTAAACCTTGATTTTAAAATGTTATTATAACTTTAAATCAAAATACAAAAAAATCTCTCTATTGCCCTTTCATGACCTTTACTTAAAGCATATTAAAGTTCTAAAAATGAATTGTAAACTTGATATCAAAATATTCAAAATTTATCTGCCCACAGAACAGGTCTAAGAAATTAAGTTACCTACTTAAAATATTATAGACCCATATTGTTTTTCCTGGAATTTTTTTCTTATGTACAAAATTTGAACCAATTCTATTGAATTTAAATCTATCAAACCATGATTTTAAAATTTTATTCTAATTTAAACAATAAAAATGATTACAATAATTTACAACATACAAATATTGTAGTTTAAATAAAATCATTTGATAATTTCTAATATATATACAGACATAATATGTGAATTTGGTGATAAATTTAGCTCAATGTGAAAAGGCTTTAAAACATAAAAATTTACAACTAAAAAATGCGAAATTCATCTATAAATACACGAACTCATTTTCAAAATTCTTATTTTTTCAAAAATTATTTTTATAGAACTTCACTATTTTCCTTATTCATTTCTAATGTAAATATCCTATAAAAACAATACAGTTTTAAAAATACATTTAAAAATTTGATATTCAAATCATTTAATTTTTACAAAATGACAGGTGGGTGTGAAAGACACATCGATGTAATATATGTATAGGTAGATGCATGAATGTGTAGTAGAATAATTACATAGGTAATTCATAAGTTATTGAGATAAGTATATACTTTATGTGTAGACAAATACATGATTATATCTTCAGAAAGAAATTATTTTTTCAAAAATACTGTTTTATTTTAAAATTATAGAGAGAGATGGTTATAGATAAATCTATCAATAGATGGATGGATTATACAAATAAATAAATTATGCTTAAATATATGAATAAGTAGATAGGCAAATAGATGAATTAAAAGAAATATTTATATAGATTAAGAAATCAAATAGGTTGACATAAATATTTGAATAAAATGAATAGAAGTAGATTAATAAATGAATAAATACATGTTTCCATAGATATAGTGATGAATAAATAGATAAGTTTTAAATAGATTTATGGACATATAATGGCATAGACAGTAACACAAATGGAGAGATTAATAATGGATACATGAATATCCAAACAGTCAGAAATTGGACAGGCACTTATATAGATAGATTAGTAAATGGATAAATAAAAAATCTTAATTTGAAAATTCTCAATTTGAAATAATTTTTAAATACCACTTTTGAAATTCACTCATGAGCATGTTGACAAGATACACTAATCGCTACACCATAATATTCTTTTAATACACAGTACTACTTTTATATATATTGTACCGACGTACATTGTTATTTAATTAATATTTTATAAATCTCGTTTTTTTTTAAATAAAAGTTGAAAGAATAAAGATTTAAAACTAAAGAGTAGGGTAATGGGGGATTATTGTTAAAGAAAAAATAAATAATAAATGCTTTAAAAGAGGATAAGATTTTTTTTTTATTTAAAAAAGAAAAAAAATCTTATGAAATAAAAATGATTTAATATTATTTTGATTAATTTATAATAAAAAATAATAAAGAAATTTCATTTTGTTTTACAATAAAACAATTAAATGTGTGCGTGTGTGTGCAAAAGTTTTAAAGAAAAAAAATAGAAGCCCAATCAAAGCGAAGCAAATGAGGCAATAGACGCTGGAGTTAATAAAAAATTTCCATTGTTTTAAACAGTTTAAATATTTCAACATTCATTATTCTGGTTTTTTTTTTTTAATATTTCTTGAAGCTATAGATATAACAATTACATAAATTGGTATGTCTCCCAATACAATGCACTGTTAAATCATCACGTTGTACAATCAGCTGGAGCTTTCTTAGTTTGGAGGGAACCATGTTTGAATAAAGCAAGTAAAGTAGTGGAGTGTGTGTATGCTGGAAAAATCCATGAAAGTTTACATAAGATCACAGGATCCAAAAAAGATTTGCTGGAAGTTAGCGCTAACCGGTCATAAGTAATTTTAAAGAATCTACATTGTGCTGTGTACGTCATTTTGAATTCATAAATCCTAGGTAACTTTTGTTTTAATATGCTTTCATTCTTGATTTCCTTTAAAGATAAACAATAAACTGTGCTAAATAAAACTTTAAACTTTTTTAAAATAATATTTGGAAAATACAAACAATATTGGCTTCTATATTTAATTATATTTAAAGACATTATGTGTTGTTATGTGTGAATTTTAAGTTAATGTATTGTATATATTTTATTTATAATAATAATGTATTAAAAAACATTTATCTAAAATGAACAGAGTGTGCGTGTTTAAATTATAAAGCAAAACGATTGTTTTTTTTTTTTAAAAGGAAATATTTAAATTGTCTTTTAAAATATTTGTTTATGTTTTAACACACACAGTTATACAGAGTAATATTTTAATAAAGTGGAAAGGAAAAATTTTAATCATTAAATAAGAAATAATTAATTTAAAAGTAAAAGGTTAGGGAAATTATAATTTTAAAAGTAAGAATTTGTTGTGTAAAGACGGAAATTGTTTTCTCATTCAGTACATTGTTGTTGTTTTTTTAAATAGAAGTATTATCTAGGGTGGAGTTGTTATTCTCTTAAAGGTAGTTAAAATCCATTGAGCTAGCTGGATCTCAGGTACTAGATAGGCTGATCAGATAGACATGTTGATTACAATGTAATTATCTGGTGCCCAAAGGTTTTTTCTTTAAAACAAATAAAGTGTTTGTTTGGTTAGTATTTATCTAGTAGCCGAGTGTTTATATTATTGGTAGATTGCTGCTAATGATATTTTACACTCTACCTGAGGGCCAAGCACCTTCGAAGACTAAAATTATCTTGAAAGAGGAAGGTAGAGTAAAGTTTTAGAGATTATTATCTCATTATTAGTAGTAGTATTATTTCAGTTAGGTTGGGAAGGTGGGCGGTTCAATATATATATCGATCTAATGTTCTACATGCATTAAGTAATTTACTGTGTACCTTCTAATGTCTTATAACCATCTATTAAGAGATTCATTACATCATTTTCAAAAAATATATGATAGTCAGCTAGATTTATCAAAATACTGTTTATTTCAAAAATTACAAAGTATCAAGATTGTTTTTTTCTGTACACTTTAAACATTTTAATAATAATATTGATTCTGTATTTTTGAATAGAAGTTATTTTTCTTTGATAGCATGACTAAGATTAAACTCTTCCCTGAAGATATCTGGTGTTACATTTTCATAATTTATAAAGTCAATATTAAAGTTGATGTAGATAGTATTTTGGCTAAGTAGTTGATCAATCCAGCGAACAATCTGGGTAAACTCTGGACGATCTGAAGAATTTTCAGCCCAACATTGTAACATAATATTGTACCTGAAAAAAATAAAAATTCATTTAAAATGCATTAATAAAACTAAGTATATTCTAGTCAAAATTATAACCTAAACAGAAAATGTGAATTTTGTAATATTTTAGCTGTATTTACTCACAGCCAATTATTGTAATCAGTAATTCAATAAAATTATCTATAGATGAGGATATGATTGGATAAGCATCATAAGATTTTGTTTTAATGGCCTGACTTCAAGTGAAACAAACCATTAAATTGCTAGTTTTCAGTGGACAATGCATTTTAAACAGATTACAGAAATCTGTAAGCCATACTATTTAATGCCAAGTATCAATGCTATAGAAATATTTCAGAATAATCATTTTAAAAAAACTACTTGTCATAAAGCTAAATCTAGTTTAAAATGAATTAAAAAAAACATATGTAGTGTTTAAAACATTTTATAAAGCATTGATTTAAAATTGATAATATATTTTTGAGATGTTTTAGAATTTTGTATCAGATATTATATAGACAAATAGAGTCAGTGATAGATAAATAAACATATAGATGGACTAATAAATATACATACAAATATATAATTAATAATATTTAAACACAAATATACTGTCTATATTGAACTTAATGTAATTAGAAGGCATTTGAACTCAGACTTTTAAACTCCCTACAGCTGATCACTCCATCTTATACAACCAACACACATGATCACAGATATAAAAAAAAATATCAAATTAAAATTATTTATGAAAAATAATTTCGTGATACGATAAATGTTTAAATAATTTCAAGATACATTAAGTTTTTTTAAGATAGAAAAATTTATTTCATATTATAATTCATTTTAAAATAACTTCTAGTACACTACATTAAACACTAGGATTGTTTATTTATTTAAAAATAAATACTGAGTTTGATTTTGTTTACTTTTATTTAGTCTTATAACTTATATTTTAAAAGATTTTGAAAACAACTACAGAAATGTAATTTTCCCAAAATGCTATTGTCAGATTATAATTAGGAACAGAATCCTTTTCCGCATTTCTGATATAAGGCTTTTTAAGTCATACCAAAGTTGTATTATCAAATTCAAATCAGACTACTGTTTTAAACATGATACTTGATTTTTTAAACCATTACTTGCTGACAATTGTTAAAAATGATAAAATAAGTTTCTCTATTAAGACTCTTTGTCATGCGATGTCATCCTAAAGAGAAATTAATAGATCTTTGACATTTTATGACATTTGACAAATCAAAAAAAAAACTTGATTTCTGCATTAAAAATATAACTGTTTATGTTTTTATAATGAGATATAAGTTGTTTTTATGATGAAATAAAAATATTTTGTCAATAAATTATTTTTATATTGTTATCATACTATCAACACTTTTCTGTCAAAAGCAGTTCAATATCTATCAAATTATTGTTTAAAAGTTCATCCCGTATATAGTTTGTTACTAAGACATACCTTGCTAAATACATTCTGCAGTTATATAATTAAATGATATATTAATCGTAATTCAAAATTTTAAGACATTGAAAGTTTCAAATTACTAGTTTAGAATCCAGAATAAATTTGCCTAAAACATACACAGTGTTAGAAGGCTCTCCTACTAAAAATGTAATCATAAGATTATATAAAAAGAACAGCAGCCATTGTCTAATAAAGTAAGTATTGTTTTGACAAATACTATTGTTTGGTAAATGTTCAGTTATATGTATTTAAATAATAATTACAGTTATTAAAATTTTGGATTAACTTCAGATCTTTATAGATGTAGAAAAATAATTTTGAATTTTGCTAACTATCTACATCAATATCTACTCATAAATGAATCCAATCATTCTAATTCTAGATAATAAAAAAATCAAAAATATTAAGAGAAAAAAAAATAAAAAATATCAGAACTGAGGTTTGTTATACTATATAAACTAATACATAAATATTACCACATATATAACATAGTGGTCATTTCATATATTTGTTAATATTTTGAAGGTATCGTTTAATTTTGTAATAATCTTTTTGACATATTTCAACATCTTATCTAATTGCAGTTCTTCACTATACTCTTAACTCAGCATATTTTTCCAATAAAAATAATCAATATTTTACTTTTTTAGAGTGTTTGAAATATTTTTATAATTCAAATGGGATCTGTTTCAATACAATAGGCACAGGTCAGAATTCCCAATTAAATGAAGAAGCAATCTTATGGTAGAAAATCCAGAAAACTGAAGATCATACTTTTTTAAGTTTTTCTCATATTTTTTGAATCCTATGGTAAAATATTTTTAAATGTAATTTTTTTAATTGTTTTACTCTATTCCATTTTCATACAAAAAAAATTAATAAAATAACTACCCTATATTCAATTAATTTCATTGGTATAGTTATGCCACTATACGAAAATATTTTCTTTTCTAACTTGTTATAAGCAGTAGTCTATGATGCACCACTTAAAATGTTATTAAGATAGTTAAATTAATTGATATTGTTAGTAATTAATCATCTAGACTTAAAGTTAGAGGAGTTTATTTTCTGCCACTAATTGATAAAAGACAAGTTTTTGATTAACAATTACTAAATTAATGTCATATATATATATATAATTAGAGGGGAATTAAACCCAGACTTTCAAGTTCCCTTTAGTCATCCACTCCATCTTATATAACTAATACACATAACCAATACATGGAAAAAATATAAATGATCTCCAATATATATATTTTATGCTGAACCAGCACTCATCAGTTGGTCCGGATCACCATCTCTTACACATATATATAATCAGTGCTCAGTTTATATTAAGATAGCAAATCTTCAAAATTTAATGGGCAGGTTTTAATCTTCTCTACTCTTCAACTCTTCAACCATCCATATCATTGAAAATCTGATGATGGTATGTTCAAAGTCTTTGTTTTCTCATTTTTGTTGTGCCATACCCATGTTGACCATAAGTCGATCTGACCCCCATATGTAGGACCTTAAATGCATTTAAATTCACAGAAAATGGATGGGCAGAATACAGGCTGAATATGTAATAATTAAATACATGTATATTATTAATATTTTAAGCTAGATATAATTAGCGAGGAGACTTTCAAGTTCTCCTTGTCATCCATTCCATCTTATACAAGTGATACACATAACCACATACATGTGAAAAAGATAAATGATCTTCATCAGTTGAACACTGATTATATATATATATGTGGGAGAGATGATGATCTGGATCAACTGATGAGTGCTAATTCAGCATTATATATATATATACTAGAGATCATTTATCTTTTTCACATGTATGTGGTTTATGTATTGGTATATAAGATGGAGTGGATGACTAAAGGAAGCTTGAAAGTCTGGGTTCAAATCCTCTCTAATTACATCTAGCTTAAAATATAAATACTATACATGTATTTAATTATATATGTATATACAGTTTGAAAGGAAAAGTAAAAGTGAATACAAACAAAACTTCTTGTAAATATTTATTTAAAACATATACTAGAATAATAAATTAATGTTTAAATAATAATTTTAATATGAAAAGTTATTATAAATTATTTCAAATCAAACATAAAAAGATATATTTAATTTTGATTTTAATATTTAAAAAAATCTAAAACAAGCTTGTTTTCATTTTGTAATAGATATTAATTATAAAATTTACTTTTAAGTAAGAAACTTTTTCTTATCTAAAGCTAATTAGTTTTGATAAATATAAATTATTTTTGGAAAACTAGTTTTTGTAATAATGTACATTAAATATACTTACTTCTACAATCTGTTTTTGTTTGAAGAATTAAGAAAAAAAATAGATAAAAATTAGTTTTGATTAGGGTCAATTAAGAAAAAAACAATCTTTTTTTTTTAAATCAGGATAGAAAAATGTTTTGTTTTCAAAAGTAGTAGATTCAGGTAGATTAAGTATTTATTAAATTGTTAAGTTAAAAAAGAAATGCAGATATAGAGAGGATGCAAGTCAGCTGCTTTTAGTTTTACGTCAGTCAAGTTTGAACTCATTGGAAGTAAAGAAAGGCTTTTCTGAGGTTAATAGATCATAGGTGTACTAAGTCTTCTTGACTTGTGATATCTATCAAACTATAAAGACTGAATGCATCTGCCCAATCACTATATATACCTATCCCAGAAATGTCAATAACCCATCACGTGTGAATAAAGACAATAAAAGACAAATAATTCCCAAAACGCATTTCATGTTGAATTCCAGCACTCATCAGTTGGCCCACGTCACTATCTCTCATAGATATTTTTATTATATGTACAGTATTTATCAATAGTAATTGTTATCTTTTGATTCACAAATGTCAAACTTACCTTACTCACAACTTTGACATAATCCAATCTAGATAAATATAGTAATAATTCTAATCATTTACTTAATTAGAGATTATTTCTAACTCAGATATAAACTTTAAACTTATTAAACAAACAAGTGCTGGTTCAGCACAAAATGCATCTTGAGGGTCATTTGTCTTTTATTGTGTCTTTATTCATATGTTCTGAAAAAAGTGTAGTGGCACAGAGTATTTAATACATTTATAAAAAGTATTACGCATAGGACAAGAGAAATGTGAATAACACCATATGTGGCTGTGTGTTTAATAAAAAAAAATCAAAAGTATTAATCTTTAACTGAGGTTTAATGTTTTGTATTTGGGCTAGAGATAATCTATAGCTTAATAAATGATTAAAAATAATCATTGCTGTATTTATCTTGAATATATTGTGTCAAAGTTATGGGTGAAGCAAGTTTGACACTTGTAAATCAAAATGTAAAAATTTACTATTGATAAATAGTGTACATATAATAAAAATATATGGCAATGACCTGAATTAACTAACGAGTGCTGGTTTCATTTGAAATGCATCTTGGGGTCATTTGTCTTTTATTGTATCTTTATTCATATGTTTAAAAAAAACTGTGTGATGGTTATTTAATATACTTATAAAAGATATTACACATGGAGAAAGAAAAATCTGAATAACTCGTGTATTTGTGTGTTTAATAAAAAAGAAATCAGAAATATTAATGTTTAACTGAGATTTCAAGTTTATATATGGGCTAGGGATAATCTCTAGTTTAATAAATAATAAGTATAATTCCAATTTTTTTTAACTTTTTTTGGAAAATGTAATTCAAAAAATAAATAAATAAACATGTAAATTAAGAAAAGCTTGTTTAACACTTTAACAATGTAGTATGTTTTCGATTAAGTGATAGCCATATTCATAGCTATAATTATCCAATTCAATTCATTAAGATATTATAGCCTATCTAATGATAAATATTACAAAAATGAAGAGGGGTAGTCTATGAGTCTTCCTATGAGTGGCATAATATCTAGCATCATACTAAATAAATTTAAAGATGTTATTCCTAAATACTCAAATCATACTCCATCCCTGTTATATATGTGATGAATTGATGATAATTTTATCTGTGCTCTTGAGGTGCAAACTAAGGAAATACTGCATGATCTTATTCATATGTCTTTATTAAAATAGACTATAGAAAATGAAGATAATTTCAAAGATATAAAGTTTTTATATTAATATATTCAGCATAAAAGTACTCACTTAAATTACAAAATGTTAGTTAAACCCATGCAAGTGTCACAGGTTATATACCCTGGATCATTACAACAAATACCCATAAATTTTCAAGTTTTCAAAAAAAATTTACATAGAAATTATAATCTTTGTGTATTTGAATGAGATTGAAAAACTAATGAATGAAACATCAATGATTTGTATAATATCAGATACAATGATTTAGCTCTTATTTACATTGTTAAAACATTCTATGTTAAAATTAATAACAGACCTACTCAAGCTGATGAAAAACCCTGAATATCACTTCCATACATACTGAGGGCTGGCCACATTATAACAAAATCTGCAGTGAAACATATAGAATTGGTTGCATTTCTCGTTACAATTTTTATTTAAAACATGCATCTAAACCTGATCATATCTGCCACTATTGTCTTCTCAGAAAGAAATGATACTAAATGAAAAGTTAAAGAGACCTAGTACATTGCCAACAACATACACACAATCAACAAGAAAGAATTCTGCATCCCCCTATCAAAAAAGTGGCTAATTTAAATCACTTTATTTACATCTTATAATCAACTTTTATAATAAGGTGTTTATTTATATAGCGCTATGTTAATAAATTGTAATTGTAAATTAGCGATCAGGCCAATGCACATGCGCTTTACAGATTTTAAACTTTACCCTTTTGGATTCTTCTATAAATTCCAACTTTTTGGAACTCATGATGTATGAATATGATTACCAGTTAGCGAAAGAGCCAGCATTATATCAAAGAAAATCGAACGAGGTTTTTTTTAAAATCAGGACGTTACAATTTTTATTTAGAGTAGATTGTGTTAAACTTGTGGAGTGGAATAGGTGTGAACTTTGTAAATCAAAATATAACGATCTGCATAATATTTAACTTATAATAGAAAAAATTGAAATATACATAACTACTCAATAATAGTAATTGAAATAAATACCATCAAATTTTTTATATATTTAAAAATATATTTTTTTTAAATTTCAAACTCTTCTATCTAAAAATAAACTTATAATAAACTTATATATTGTCTTAAATACGAATAATTTGTTATAACATATATTGGACTGTTTTAATAAAGTATTTGCAAATATAAGTGACATTATAAAATGAATAAATAGTATAGCTTACACTTCCGTAGCACAATTAGACGGCTTCATTCGATAGCCTTTCATAACTTTTGCTACAACTTCTTCGGCAGTTTCAATATCTGGATATGGAGGAAGCCCTTAAAATAAACAATGTATTCTTTAAAAAATTATTTACTACTCATAAATTTAATGCAAAATTAGTGCCTACGTGCGGAAAAAACTATGGAAAGTATTAAGCACAACCTTAACACACTTTCATTGTTGAGCACTTTTGTCAAAAATCGTTAAGGGTGCATTAAAATTGTAGTTAATATTTTCAATGTTTTCTGTGAATATGCAGTATTAATCTTGTCTTTAATTTATTATTATTCAGTAACAGAGCTGTAATACTTAATTATTACCACGAATTAAATTTTTTAATTTTATATTTTTTCTATTAAAATATTTCAACTATTTTTCAAAATCATCTTGAGTAAAATCCATTAAAAGAAATGTAATATTTGAATAAAAGTAGAATGTATATACTAAACTATTGGGTCAAGATCATCATCTCCTCCGTATATATATAAAATGAGTGATAAGTTTATATTATGATATTTTTTATCTTAATATAAATTGAGCACTCGCTTTAAATTTATATGTGTGAGAGATGATGATCTTGGCCAACTGATAAGTGCTGGTTCAGCACTATTGGAGATTATTTATCTTTTCCACATATATGTGATCATGTGTATCGCTTATATAAGATAGAATGGATAACTGAAGGAAGCTTGAAAGTCTGTGTTCAAATTTTCTCTAATAACATCAAAAGTTCAGTATAAACATTATACTTGTATTCAATATTACAGATTCAGCCTGAAATCTGCCTATCCCTCTTCTGTGTATTTAAATAGACATATTAAAATCCTACATATGAGGCGTGAGGTGTTTAAAGTCAACATGGTTAGGGCAACAATATTGGCATCAACAAGGGTTTTGAGCATCCCATTTTCAGATTTTCAGTAATATAAATGGCTGAAAAGTTGGAGAATGTCATTTAAAGTTTGAAGATTTGTTATCTTAATATAAACTGAGACCTGATTAAATATTGTGAAATAAGATGATCTAAATCAACTAATGAGTGTTAGTTCAGCATGAAATCTATGTGGAAATCATTATCTTTTTCACGTTATGTGGTTATGTATTTCAATTATATAATATGGAGAGGATAGCTAAAGGGAGATTGAAAGTCTGTATTCAAACCCTCTTAAAAATGTACTATTTATGCTACTTTTATTGAAAAGATTATAGAGGTCTTTTTATAAAGGCATTTTAGACTAAAACATGTAAAAATAATTTAAACATTTTATATCAATATCAAAAAGTGTGCAGATTTCATTTATCCAGACAATATATGATTTTCCAAAAACATATTGAATATACTAATTAAAATTCAAAGTCAACTGTTCTAATGTTTATTAGTAAACAGAAAAATTATTTAACCTGAGTATTTGAATATTAAACTTTATAATGTATTTTGAAAATATTGAAATAGTAACATTGTGTTGAGTAATCACAATCAAATTGTAATGTTTGATTGTAATCCCGTATTGCATAGTTATAATAACTAGGAAAAAAAGTTTTCAATACTTTTTACCAAATTCCTATTTAGATTTCACTTTCATAATGTTACACAAACATTTTTATATTATCATATGTCTTAAATTTAGATCTATTCATGGGATGCTTTTGTTTCTTGATGTCTACAAGAAACTATCCATTTATTAATGTTTTTCTCTGAATTCAGCATACTTCTAATTAAAAAGCTTTCATTTTTTAATGCTCAGTGAAGTTTATTTAATATTAGAATGATAAACTGGAGATCTAAAAAAATTTTAACAAAGCACAATCTGTAATTTCTGATGTTTGGACATCACAAGATTCATGAACTGACAATCATTTGATTATTTAATTTTTATAATGATACTAGTAATGTGTTTTGCTCTTAAATATCCTTTTTTTCTCTCTACTTTTTTTTTTACTCTGTTGCAGGTTTCTCTTTCACAATGTTCTTTTAATATCAGTCTGATAAAACCAGTAGATGTTGGTAATCTTGAACTTTCTTTGAATTGCCATAAACTAGGAAAGATATCAGGAGCAATAGCATAGTTCTAAAATTTTAGAAATAAAGTCATAATCACTTTCTGCATTTAAATCCCTTTAACAATCTGGGTTTGAAGCAGAAGAGGAAATCTTTTAATTCATTAAAAAACTCAGAACAATGTTCTATTGTATAGGTTAAAGGAGAAAAGTTTATTAGCCCCATGATATTCAAATAATAATTGATTTCTTGGCAACATCAAAAGTAAAAATTATCTCTATTTACATTGATATAATCTCATTATTTCTATTCCTTATTATAATAACAATTGATGGAAATATTTACTTCATGTATATATATATATAAAACACCAAAACTGTCTAACACTATACTAGCAAAAAATAAAAATGCAAAATCATAAAACAATACAGTACTAGATTAAATTCAAAATTTTACCAAAATCCTTACACAACCATGGTTTCATCTACTACAAATAGACCTTCTCAAGTGAAAATCAACCTAAAGAAAACATATATATATATATACAAACAAACAAACCTTCCCATAATTCATTTCAAACTCCACCTTCCCTTAATATCAAAAGAAGTCTTCATAAGATTGATAGCCTCAGAATCAAGGAGTTTTATCATCAAAGTCTCCTTTATTCTTCTTTTTAACTCATTCTTTTCTAAAAAAAACAAGCATTGTCAAACAATATTCTATGACCTGTATTCAATTCATGAATATATAAGCTGAGTTAAGATACCTATGTTTAACTCTACTTATATGAACCTTAACCCTTTCATTAAGGCTAAATTTACTCTGGCCTACATAAAATTTACCACAACTACATGTGGTAAATTTTATGTAGGCCAGAGTAAATTTAGCCTTAATGAAAGGGTTAAGGTTCATATAAGTAGAGTTAAACATAGGTATCTTAACTCAGCTTTATATATTCATGAATTGAATACAGGTCATAGAATATTGTTTGACAATGCTTCGGTTATTTTTTATGAAAAGAATGAGTTAAAAAGAAGACTAAAGGAGACTTTGATGATAAAACTCCTTGATTCTGATGAAGACTTCTTTTGATATTAAGGGAAGGTGGAGTTTGAAATGAATTATGGGAAGGTTGGTTTGTTTGTATATATATATATGTTTTTCTTTAGGTTGATTTTCACTTGAGAAGGTCTATTTGTAGTAGATGAAACCATGGTTGTGTAAGGATTTTGGTAAAATTTTGAATTTAATCTAGTACTGTATTGTTTTATGTTTTATATATATATATATATATATATATATATATATATATATATATATATATATATATATATATATATATATATATATATATATATTGTACCCTTTTGTTTAGGTAAGGATGGATTATTTCTATCAATTTACTGGAAATTTTTAAATTTCAAAGTTAAGTAAGGGAATGATGTATGTTATGTGTTGATGATCTTTTAATAATTTAGTTAGGGCAAGTAAAATAATTGCTGTATAATATTGTGTTAGTAGTTGAAAGAAAACAGTCAGCTAAAAATCATTATAAGATTGTATGGTAGGGATAACTGGCCATAGTAAATACTGATTTAGTGAGTCTTATAAATAAATAATTAAAGTAAATTTTAAAAGTAGTAAATTAAAGTTGAACAAAAAGAATATTTAATAATAATAATTGTATTTAATAGTTATATTGAAAATTATTTAATTAAAAGTAGTAATGTAGGAGAAAAGTGTATATTTGATTTTATAATAGTGGAATAATTATTTAAAATTTTGCTATAATATTATTTTATGTACTATTTTATAAATTAAATTATTTATTTTGTTTTCATTTAAATTGTTAGTGTCTCGTGTATTTTTGTGAACCATGTGATGTGGAGATCTTCACAGGTGCGCTTGCAAAGTTTTTTTTTAATAAAGTAAAACTATTTTAAAATTCTAATATGAGTTTTAAAAATATTAGATTTGTCTATCACAGAATAAAATGATATTAATTGTTATAAATATTAAATTGGGTCTTTAAAGTGAATATAATAAATAAAATCAGATTTGTATTTTATTTTGAAAATAAATATGTTTTGTTTAAAAGAAGAATAGAAATAGTAATGAATATTGTAATGTGATTTTTAAAAGTTATTTTAAAGTATTTATTAAGTGTAAATAAAATATGAAAATTAACTGAGAATTAAATAATATGATAAAAAATAAATATTTAGTAAATTATTATTTGTTTTAACTTTAACCAGCATTTGTTTGCCCAGGGTAGTGAAGTAAGCATTGTTTAATTAACCAATAAAACGTGTAGTTTGGGCAGGTATAAAACAGGTGTGCAGGGATTTCCAGGTCACTGTTATACCATCATTATTATTATCACAACTTCATTCAATTAATTGTTAAAATAATAGTCAATTTTATTTTAAAATTTTAAAAGTATAGTAATTTATTATTATAAGATCATGATATGGAAATGTGTGGTTGAAGGATTAAGTAATTCCTTACTTGCTTATTTATTTCATCTAATTTAACATCAACTTAAACATGGAGAAGTCATCACTGAATTTAAATTTATTAAGGGAATTATTGAATTATTATTTTCCTGCTAGGACATAATTTTGCCTATGTTGAGCAATCATGCTAATTTAATAGCAAAGTTAAGAGACAGAACTTCACGGAGAAGATTCAGAAAAGCTCATCAAAAATGAAAAGAAAAAAAAACATGAAATCTTTTATTCTGAAAGGTACTTTAAAATATAATAGTTTTAAAGAAAAAAAACTGTTAATGTAAAAATAACAATTATTTAAGACGCTGAAATATTTCTTTATGAAGAAATATTGGAAATGGATTTTTGAAAAAATATAATTTTTTAAAAAATTAAAAATGAAGATTATTGGTACAAATAATTTATATTACATTAAAAAAATCTTCAAAATAAGTTAGTTGTTGTATGCTGGACATACAAAAGATTTTCAGAAAAGTACTTATAAAATATTTAAAACTATGAGAAGTACCATAGTCGAATGCTGATGTTGTATCCAGGAACATTGACCAGTAGGAAATTTAACTGAAAGCAGAATAGTTTTAGAAGATATATGTCATGATAGAGGATTTAAAAATGCATTTAATAATTACTATTGAAAATAAAAGAATAACCCTGAACTATTTGGATTGCAATTGGAATATTTTACAAGTCGACTTATTTTTATTTTATTTTCTTCATTCTTTAAAAAAATTGTTGGACATGTCGTGAAAGTGAAATTATTAGAGCACGTGTGTTTCTTTTTTTTGCATTAAAGGAATATGTTCTTTTTCAACAAATGCTGTATAGGAGGAAAAGGACATTTTCCAGAATGAACTTTGTCGGAGCTTTCTTTTCGTAAATTTTTTTTTAATTTTATTTTACTAACCTTCATAATAATGCTTAGAGAATAGAAGTAGGATAGGAACATAGAACATTAAATTATTTACTAACCTAGTAATTAATTATTTAAAAAAATCTTTAATAATTTTGAAAAAGAAAAATTTAATATTTTAAAGTATGATGATGTGGAATGAGTGATATTTAAATAATGTTATTTAGTTCGTGATCCAGAAATATTAATGGAACAATCGACAATGAAGATGTATTATTGATGGTAACAATTATAAAAGTATTGATCATTTTATTATGTATTTTATTATTGTATATTTAGTGTAGATGTATGAAATGAGTATGAAAAACACAATGCATACACATAGCTTATAATTTATTGATTCATGTTAAAAATATGCATACTTTTAATAATATTATAAGTACATTTTAATATAAGAAAAATATAAGTATATGATTCTATTATAACTAAATTTAAGGTTTATTTCAAGTGATAAAAATAATAAACTGGGATATCAATACTGATTGTTGGTATTTAAAGTTACTAAGGGATAAAATAATCTTTTCTTATCGATTGGTTAGATGGTTATTTTGAATATGAATTTATTTATTGTTATAAGAATGTAGAAATAGATTTAGCTATGTAAGCTTGATATTAAGTTAAATAGGACCAAGATAATATTTATGTAGGATTTGTTTATATGGGAATAATGTAGACAATAGTGGTTACTGTGCAAGTATAGATAACTTAGTCCTATAGCTTGTATATGTTCATGGTAGTGTTATTTTCTGTATGTTGAAGTTGTAATGTTCCATAGAGCTGAATAAATAGCTTGGACATTATGTTTATTAGTAGAGGTGATGAACTAAAGTAGTCATGTCTTATTTATGTTACACTGTTACCATGATGGTTATTTAATAGAAGTGCTATTGAATTAAGATGATTTATTCCATATACCTACTTGTGTATTTATTATCGATATTGATCTGATTGCATTGTACAGGATAGTATTTCAAAATATGAAATGATGAATAAGTTTAAATTGCAGAAGTCTTATTGAAGGGGATAAGATGGGTTATATTGTTTTAAAGTAAGGATATAAGTAATTGTAAAGAGTACAAGATTATAACTTGTTAATAAGGAATCATAAACGTTTTTATGTTTGGGACTCATTATTATTTATTACAAATAAATAAATGATGAATAAAATGTGTTTTTAAAGATATTATTTAATCATTAAGTTTTACAAAAATTCAATTTTAATGCATATTTTCAAAAGTAAAAGAAATATACATAAATCACATTTGAAGAATATAAGTGCCCACGATTTTATATCATTATTATTCTATAATAATAACACATCAATACTTACATATTATTAACATTACATTGATGAGTAATACGCAGTCTAGATTAATGGATATGGTATTAGTTAAGATTATTTACATTATGAATAGGTTAGGAATAATTATATGAGATAATAAAAGTATTTTAAAAACTAAATAATAAATAATAAAGGTATGTTGAATTAATAATTTAAATGATATTTTTTTTGCCATGAAATAATTTTAAAAAAATTTGATAGAGGTCATAAAGATATTATGGTAATATTTTAATAATAAGAATTTTATAAAGCATTTTTTTTGTATCTGATATTTCTTTTATTTAATATATTTTATTGTTGTGAGATTACCTAAATGGGATTTCTTTTATTTAATATATTTTATTGTTGTGAGATTACCTAAATGGGAGTAAAACAAAGTTCCTTCATGTTGTATATACTGTATATAATTTATTGTTAAAGTTTATTAATAAATTTGTTAAGTTTTGTTTATAAATCTTGGTGTTGACTCAATTTCTTCACATCACAATTATATAATCACAGATAATTAGAATTAAGACATGATATTTGCACAACATAAATAAAGTTATTGTTTAAGAGTTATAATGTTTTATTGATATGATTTTCATTAAAGAAATTTAATTTATTATATTATTATGATGGTCATAGAATAACCACAGAATATTTACACAGAATTATATTATTAGTGATTGCCACATATTCTCAGATTATAAGATCATACCATATATGTTTATTTAAGATGCTAGATGGATAATATAAGATTACATTACATTATTATTAAGTGATATACATAAGTAATATTACAAGTAGAAAAGATGTGAGATTAAATTATAGATTAAAGATTAATATTATTATTTTATTAGTATTGGTATTAGTTAGATGTAGTTAGGAGTGATATTAAATCCCTTATCATATTTAATTTCAAAAGTTATAATTATTTTAGAATTATTTTAAAAGAACCTGAGATAATTGGAGTTAAATCAATTTTAGTAAAGATATTCAGATTAATTTATTAAGAATCGTTGACTTAATTAATTTTTATTAAAGACGTAGGAGTACTATAGATTTGTTGTTTAAGTGATAAGAGGAAGGATAGTATTCTTATGCTATTGAGGTGATATCCTGTGGGATATTGGCTTAATGGATTCGTTTTACCATTTGTAAACTCACTTCATAGTCTCATGATTTTTATTATATATTTATTTATTTAACTGAAGAAACAGAACCATATTATTATTTGTTAATTTTAGCTAATTAACAATAGACAATATTAAAGAATATAGTTATTACTTATTAGATATATTTTAGATGAACATAATTATTTATCTGAGCTAGATCAATTGATTATTACATATTTCCTAGAAGTAAGGGTACAATATATATATATATATATATATATATATATTGTACCCTTACTTCTATACTATATAGTAGGGTACTATATATATATATATATATAGTACCCTCACTATATATATATTGTAACCTTTATCTTTGTCAGTAAAGCTAAATTTTCAGCCATCTAATTGTTTAAGTATATAAAACAATTGTCAATAAATTAATTTTTACTACAAAGCAAATTTATCAGAGCTAGATAGTTAAATGTTAGTACATCTTTTAAGTCATTTTTAAGGACTTTTATATGTCTTAATTATTTTTAAAAGTCATTTTTAATATTTTACTATAATGATTTAAATTCAGCTGTAACTATAAATGATTTTCAACTGTTTAAATTAGGTATATTTTACCCTCTACAGTAATAAGTTAATGTTAAAACTATTAAATCTAAAATTATTTTAACATATCTCCTAGTATATTAAAAGTCAATGTTCAAATTAAACTTTAATAATAACTCTGTTTAAATCTTTAATATTAAGTATTAATATTTAAATTGCTTGCTTATTAAAATATATTTTTATTTAAATCATTTGTTAATAAAAGTATATTTTTATGCTAATTGTAACAAGATTAAATCAGTACAAATAAAATTAAGCCATATTAATTAAAAAGAAGATAAAGAGTTGATTTATTATTATTAGCATTAGTCACCTAATGCTATCCAAAAATGTACGATTTGACTTAAATACCATAAATACTCTTAAAACATTTATGATTATCTAGGCACAAACTTACATTTTATAATGATCAAATATCTAAGAAGGACTGCAAACACTCTATAATTTTAAACTCTTAAACATCACATGAACATCTTTTCTTATGCTTACACAAGTTGTTAAAACAATAGCAACTATAATTTGCGCTAGGTGGCACTACAGTATGGAAAAAGTTGTTACTGTTTTAATACTAAATTCTTCAGTAGCTTTAAAAAATTGCCATAGATGCAAACTTTCACCAATTTATTTTTTCTTTACAGTTTCCATATAAATAAGGTTAAAATCTGGGCATTGTAACACATTCTGACATTGCTTTTTTTATATAATTTCATAAAGATTGAAAATTAGATCATTTTCTGATTCTTCTTTATAAATGATATGCATCATTTATTTTTCTTCCAGATGTGTTTTATTAATAAATTATTTAATTGCATTTAATTTGTGTGTAGGCTTTTCCTCCAGATTTCCTTTCTATTCATTGCTAAAACTTTTTTTTCAATTAGCTCTTGATTGGCTTTATGATTTTTCTAATTATTTATAGATGCTTAAAATTGTCCACTCTTGCTCTATCAAGCCGCTTACATCTTAGTTTTTTTATGAGTTTATTTACATACTTAGTTTTTGCCATAACTTTTTCGGGATGGCTTATGTTTTGTTTATTTTTCAAAACTCATTTATTCTTTAATCAAATCCAAGTATACCTATCATAGAGCTTTCTTACTATTCTATAAGAACCAATCCATTGGTCCATGTTTTTTTTAGTGATGATGGTAATATAGTTCTGAATTCTTCATGTTGAACTAAATTTTTATCTCTCTTTTTTTAACTTATCTCTCTTCCTCTCCTAGAGCTTGTACATAGTATGTCAATTTAATTGTTTTCTAAATTTCTACACAATCCAAATCATATCTATACTGGTTTATTTTTTTTGCATTTTTACAATATGTTTGAACCTATGTATTTTCTTCACATGTATGTATCTATACTAGCTACATTTCTGAACTTTTGGAAAAGTTTTCAGTTCATGACTGTTATATGAAGAAATTCATCCACTTATTCTATCATTTTTCTATTAGTCCTCACAATTATCTGATCAATTTTGAATGGCAGATTAAGGCAAATTATCTTAAATGTGTGTTCTTCAGTCATAGTGCAAATAGTGAAGGTCATTTATTTGGCAAAATAGCATTTAAAAAAATTGATGTATTTTTCCTAATCTCATATACAATCTGTCATGCATCACGATATTGAATTATTTCCTGACCCTCTTTCTTCCAGATGTTGCTCAAAATTAGTTTCTTGGTATTCAGCATAAAAGTTGAATTTCTTCCTTAATGAATTCATCAATTCATTACATAAATCTTGGAAGTGATATATGCCCTGTTACTTTCTCCTCCCCCCCCTTTCCCTTCTCTCCCTTTTCATTCCCACTTCTTCACAACCTTACTTCCCCCTCCCTCTCTCTCTCTCTCTCTCTCTCTCTCTCTCTCTCTCTCTCTCTCTCTCTCTCTCTCTCTCTCTCTCTCTCTCTCTTTCAGTTTAGATGGAAGTAACTTTCCAGGCAATCAAAATTTTCAATGGGTGTATTATCTATATTATCTCTGAACACCTATATTTATGAAAACTGATTGATTCAATGATAAACCTCATAATGTTTTGCTTGTATTACCTCTGTTTTATCACTTTTATAAATTTCTTTTAACTTTTACTTTCTTTTTCTCATAATCCCTCTTTGCTATTTTATTTCATATTTCATCCAATGCTGACTCACTTGTCTCATTTTTTATATTCAATTATTTATCTTGTTTAATAGGTTATCCATCTTTTTTGGACTCTAACTTTGATCTTTGCTGAATTTTGATCTCATTTCTTCTCTTTTCACCTTTTCTTTGAATTCATAATTTTTATTTTTTCTATAATGCATTGTATACTTTCCTGAATTTCAGTAACATTTTTTTTTAGACCAGCAGATACTACTTGCTAATTTCTGTTGTATCTGTTTCTGCATATGAGAAAAAATTTCTTCCTTAATACTTTTTACTATATTATGATAACATCGTGTCATTTTTTTGGGGGGGATTGCCTCAAATTTTTTGCAAACAACTCTGGAGGGGTTTTTTCCTATTGCTTTTTTATTTTTTTCTCTAACTTTCATTTCATCTCTCTTAGATGACCTCCAACTTTTTATAAACATATCTTTTAGCTTTTATTGCTTTTTTCTGCCTCTTAGATAACTTATTTAATTTTTTGCACAGTTTGTTGATATCTAACATCATTATTTCTGACATAGATTTTCTGTTATCCTGAATTTCTTGAATAATCTCTCTATATTTCAATACAGTCTCTTAATATCTCACATCATTCTTTTCTACTGATTTTTTGTATAACTTTTTGTTAAGCTTTTTGCAAAACTTAGTTTTCAATGTTTGAGCTAAAAAATCCTGTTCTTCTGATCTTTCAATTTTTGTGATGATTATTGTTGATTTGGCTTTGTTTGTTATTCTATTTTTCATTTACTAATTTCTCAAATTTTTGTGCTGTTAGTTGCTTTGGTATTTGCATGGTGTACTATTTCTTGTTCCATTCTAATATCTTTCAATTTAGTTTATAATGTAATTTTTTCCTTTGTTAAAATTTTTTACTACAGCAATACTATTATGTAATACTATAACAATTTTTATATATGCACCAGTTGTTCCAGTTCTCTGATGCATCTACTTTTTCATATAGATAAAACCCACAAAATTTTCTTATACACTTTACCGTAATTTTCATATATGTACCAGTTGTTCCAGTTTTCTGATGCACCTACTTTTTCATATAGATAGAAGCCACAAAATTTTCTTATCCAATTCACCATAATTTTCACATATGTACCAGTTGCTCCAATTCTGTGATACAGATCCTCTTCCCACATGCATGTCTCCACAAAACTTTCTTATCCAATTTACCATAATTTTCATATATGCACCAGTTGCTCCAATTCTGTGATAACAGATCTTCTAACATATATGTCTCACAAAACTTACCTATCCAATTCCTTTTTTTATTAACCTACTTTATTATATTTTTCTATTATGTAATCTGTCTAACCTCTATTTTTATATCCATTAATCCAATTTTTATTTTTTATTTCAGTATATTTATACGTGTGTGTTATCTTTTATTCTTTAAAATCAAATATTATACTGATTAAAACATTTTAGGTTATATCATTAACTATAATTGGATGGGTATTATCATCACACCAATGGTTATAAATGTAAAACCTCAATTTTCATCACACACCAATTAGATCTTCAAAAGTAATGCATTGTGCAAGGGAATCAGTATTATTGTGCCTACACTGTGTAACCAAATATAACAATACATATATAGAAAGAGATTGAGATTGGTATAGAGATCTGATATATATATATATATATATATATATATATATATATATATATATATATATATATATATATATATATATATATATATATATATATATATATATATATATATAACTCAGATAGTTTCTGTAGCCAAAACTCTTTTAAATAGAGCAATTAACCTTTCAGATGACACACATCTGAAAGAAGAAATAAATCATATTAATAGTGTTTTATTAGCAAATAGTTATAATTACAAATTTATAAAAAAAGCCTTATTTCAAGCCCAAAATAGACAAAATAGGAAACAAAAAGATGATAAGTCAGCTATTAGGATTTGTGTTCCATATGTAAAAGGAACTACAGACAGTATCGGACGTATATTAAAACGCTATAATATAGATACAGCATTTTCTGCTCATCAAAAGATCAGCAATATAATAACCAAGCCTAAGGATTCAATCCCTCTTGAATCTCATGGTGTCTATCAAATCTCATGTAAAAATTATAAAGCTTCTTACATAGGTATGAGTAATCGTCGCATCAGTGTTAGGAGAGATGAGCATGCTAATGCAGTTAAACAACACTCATCATCATCAGCACTCTCACTCCATACTATAGATTCAGGTCATAAAATAGATTTTTCTAGTACCCGGATCATATCCAGATGTGATAATCTCTACCAATGCAAAATCAGAGAAGCCATTGAGATACTTAAAAGGCCAGATTGTATCAATAAGCGAGATGATACGTGCAAACTTCCTCCTATTTGGAAAGATTTCTTTAACAAACATTCTTAAATTTAACATTTTTGCTATTGGTGGGATTTTTAATGTTTTATTCAAACCAGTGATTGTAGCTCCTCTACAACCGTCTTTCTTCTTTTTATAACTCTGTGGATGGCTTGTGTGACCAAGTCGAAACATCAGTATATTGATATTAAAAGTTTTTACACGGATGAACCCGCAAAATATGTATTTTATATATATATATATATAATATTTTGAAAATTAGCACAATTGTTAAATAAACAATACTTCTTTTATTGTTATTCATAATATTAAAGCATCAAACATCACATAATCCATTCTTTATGCTTATAGAAGCTGTTTTTCACAGAGGCAAAACTCTCCATAAGGTATCACCATTCAGTGCAAGCCAGAGTAATCAATGTATGCAGGAAAATTTTTGCATAAAATCCCTATCTAGTGCCTACTCTTCCCTTATTTCCACACTAGTTTCTAGCTTATGGCTTTCATAAGTGAGAAGCCTTGGATTTGAGTGCACTGCATCTACATTTTAGGATCTAGTGCAACCCTCCAGCAACCACTTTTTACTTTTTTAGATAACTATAAAGCTTTGAGTCCAAAATGAAAACACAATAATGTTTGCAGTGCTCTCAGATCCAAGGCTCCTCACTGTTGAAATCCAGAAACTAGGAATTAGTCTGGGCATATTGGATGAGTAGGCATTAGATAGGGATTTTGTGCACAAAACTTCCCACATCCATTGATTACTGCTGAGTGGCACTACTGTATGGAGAGTTTTGTCTCTGTGAAAAACAGCTTGTGAAAGCATAAAGAATGGTCATCATGTGATGTTTGATGGTTTAATACCAATCCTGCCCAATAGGATTATGGTGATGGTGGTTATTAAAGAAGCAAAGACACCAAAAAGTATGGATGCTGAAATGAGTTCAAATCTATACAACTATACAAACTAATGAGCTTTTCTTGAAAACATGGTTGTGTTTTTACTTTGGACTCAAAGCTTTATAGTTAGTTAAAAAAGTAAAAGGTAGTTACTGGAGAGTTGCATTAAGCTAAAAACTAGTTTGGGGATATTGGATGAGTAGGCACTAGATAGGGATTTTATGCAGAAACTTTTCTGCAACTATTGATTACTCTGGCTTGCACTGAGTGGTGCTACTGTATGTAGAGTTTTGCCTCTATTCATAATATTATCTGTATATTAAAGTAAGGGTTTTCATAGGCAGAAGATGCATTACAATTTACTGGGTGAAGATGCTATTATAAAGTTAGTGTAGATATATCAAACATTGTTGTAAGAGATTCATTAAGAATTGTAGAGAAAAAAAGAGTTCAGTAAAATTACCAACAAAATAATACATGTTAAAGATTACAATTTTTTATATAATCAAAATAAAAATGCACACAGGGTGGGGATCAAACTTTAGTGAGTAAAAACTGATCGATAGTACTTAGTTATTATTTATTAATTTGTAAAAAGAAATTCATTCATAAAGATGATAATTTGATTACTCATAGCATTTATTAATGTAATTTGATCTCTCTTAAAAAGTCTCTATGACTTTTATAAATATTTTTTGATCTGTATAGAACTTTGTTTCTGGAGAAATCTGTGTGATAGCTATTATTTAATATGTGAAGAGTAAGTGTTGAAAATGATGAGTGATGATTAGTTTTTTTATCTTTCCTATCATCAAATCAATGCTAGAAAATTTTAGAAAGCTGATACATTAAACTACCAATTACCATCTTTAGCATTGCTCTCTATATCTCAAATACTAAATGCTACATAGGTTTCTACAAATTCAGAGACCAGTCCATATGCAAGAATCACCATTAAGGAATATTTAAAGAGAAATATTGATTGTATTAATTAACATAATAAAACAGCCAAACCATTGTCTCTATGGATGAGTTTTTTTACATGAATTAATAAAAATTTATCAACTAAATTTCAATCCAACTGATTTGTTCTCATTATATGAAGTTTGTTTCTCATTTTTTTGATTTGACAAAAAGTGCAATCTTTAAATTATTCTATTTTCTTCTGCAATTTCATGTGTTTTTCTTTTTTTCTCCAATTCTGTTTTTTACTCCATTGAAGCAAATATTTATTTTCTGAAAATTTAATAATTATACAGGCATTAAAACATCCCATTATAACCATTTTTCTATACACACACAAGCTGCTAAAACTGTAGCAAATATTTTTCTACACAATAGTGTCAGCTAGTATTAGTGTAAACTTATGCATTTTAATTATCATCCAGTGCCTTTTCATCCAATATTCTCAAACTAGTTTTTTGTTTATGGCTTTCATCAATGAGAAACCTTGAATCTGGGTATAGTGTGCCTGGATGGTTGGGTTTAATGCACCCCTTCAGCACCCACTCTACCTTTTTCCTTAACTATAAAGCTATTAGCCCAAACTGAAAACACAATAATGCTTTCAATTCAACCTAATTAAGCTCTATAATCACACAGATCTGAATCTAGTTCAGCATCTATATATTTTGATGTCTTTGGTAATAACAATGAATACCTCTATCCTTTGACTAGGATTGGTATTAAACTACTAAAACATTACTTAATTACCATTTATTTATACTTATATATACTAAAACAGCAGAAAAAAATTTGCCCACAATGATGCCACCTAGTAATCAATAAATGCTAGAAGATTGTACATTTTAATCCCCATCCACCATTCTCAGACTAGTTTCTCTCCTATGGAATTCATTGGTACAAGGCCTTAAATCTGTGATCCGTGTACCTAGTCAGAGGATATTGGATTGGAAAGCACTGAAATGGAGATTAAAATGCACTTTCTTCTAGTGATTATTGTTTATGAGATACTAACACTAGTTGGTACTCTTGTGTAAAAAAAATTTTGCTACTCTTTTAACAGCTTGAGTAAGTATAATAAAATGGTGATCATGTGATTTTTTGGTGATTTAATACCAATCTTAGCCAAAAGATAGATGTATCTGTGGTTACTAAAAAATCAAACACACCGCAATTATAGATGCTGAACTGAATATGACTATACAAACTAATCATCTTGGATTGAAAACATTAATATATTTTCATTTGGGCTAATAGCTTTATAGTTAACCAAAAATTTAAAAAGTATGTGCTGTGAAAGTGATGCATTAGATCCAAGAATCCAGTGAACTGCTTCCAAATCCAAGGCTCCTCACTAATGAAAACTATAAGCTAGAAAATATATTGAGGTAATTGGATGAAAAGGCACCAGATGGGGATTAAAATGCAAAAACCTTCTAGCATCTATTGATTATTAGATACCAACACTAGGTAGCACTACTGTGTAGAAAAATGTTTGTTATTAGTTATTTCACTGTTAATATTTATCCTAGCAACCTATGTACATTAGGGTACAATAATTCAAATTCTGTATAGTGGGACTGCCATAAATCTATATAAATAAAAATATTTAAAACATATACATTTTTAGATATAGACATTGTATTGTTTTAATAATTAATAAAAATAGAAAATACTTAAATAAAAGCAAAAATGACTTAACAGCATCTTTCTTTTTTGTGAAATTTTATTAACTCTTTAACAGGTTAACATTTTCTATTATTAGGGAAAGCAATCAGAAAATCAATGAAATCTTTTTTATTTTAAATTTATTTTTAAAACCTATCAAATTTTACTTTAAACTCTTAAAAACTGCTTTATAATTTTTAGAATATCTCAAATGATTCTAACACAATATTGACTCTGACAGATAATGATGATGTGCAATCAGTAGCAATATGTGCAGTCAACTTACACCAAGATTTTCTTTATTAACATTACAGTCAAATGTATTAACTTTTCTTTTTAAAAATAAAACATATATGAATAAAATTAGTGTGTGTGTGTGTGTGTGTATATATATATATATATTGTAACAGGATATATATATGCATTGCATTTAAATTTTAATACTTGACTTTTTTATAATTATCTAATACTAAATTAAAAGCACAAACGTTCAAAATGCACAGATAACGAATTATTAATTTATTAATATGTTTGATTTAAATATTAATATAAGATAAGCTTTAAAAAATTTTAGAATTGAAGCAAAGATTCTAATTTTTAAATAAAATATAATAAAAAACCTTTTGATTTAAAAAAAACTAAGAAAGTTTTTAACCTTAAAAATAAAAATTACAAACAGATCCTTAGGGCAAAATGACCATTGAAAAGAAAATGATTACGAAATAGATAAGAGTCAAGAAGTAGAAACAAAAGAGTTGTTTTTCCTACCCAAAGATATAGACACAGACCTCAGTGGAAAAATCCAAGTAGCCACAAACCCAAAATCTACTACAAACTCAATGAACCAATGAAATACGGATATGGAATATGTTTGATGGATCCATGCATTCCAGAGATAAGGTGCCTGAGGACTATAAAAAAGAAAATTCCAAAAGAATTAATTAATTAGAGAATTAGAAAATTAAAGTTTTAAATTCATTCGTCTTTGCTGAAAGTAAAAACAAAAATTTAAAAAGCCATTATCACCATCACTAAGAATGTAATCAGCTTCATCATGCTTCCTTCAGTTCAGCCGGCCGAAGGCAGCTTTCATCTTCATGGATACCAGGATCGAACCACTGGTGCTGTATGCAGAAACCCTCATCAAACTTTCTAAATCGTCATCATCCACAAGAAAAGGGCCCTTGTGTAAATTAGATCTTCATTGTGAAAGAATGAGCATGAACAAAGGAAGGTATAGATATATAAATGATAAAATGAAATATAAACTTTCTTAAATTTACAATCTTTGAATTCTATTTGTCTTTAAAATGAACTATAGACTTTCTCTCTGAAGCAAACATTAATTTTATTTCTTTATTCTTTTTTTTAAATCTTGCAATGTTAAAAGTAATAGCCAAAGTTTAAAATGTAATCTCTTAAAATATGTATTGTATTTTTTAATTTTTATTCATGCTTAATAAGATCTGTTTGTAATGGGGTAGGGGTTTGCGATTGCAAACTTAAATTTAAAAATAAAAACATCTATCATTATTTGTTCATTATTGAATTTAAAAGAAGGAAAAATAGGTCAAATAGTATTTGTGGTAAGATAAGTTAAATACAATGTGTCATCTTAAAATGATTTAAACCTTAAACTAAAGAATTATTGTTAAAGAATTAAATTAATAAATTGACTTTAAAGTAAGTTGAGTGTAGGTAGCTGTTTAGCCTCATTTAAATATATGTTAGTTTTAAGGGGGTTTTGATTTCAGATTATTTGTTTTATAGTTGTGTCAATGCTGGAGGACAGATATATGGATGTTTACATCAATGTAATGTGAAGTGTGTTCGCACATTAGGGCAATGTGCTCCACTGGATGCATGACTTCAAAGAGGCAGTCATGGCATTGCAATGAACACAGACATATTTCCTGCACCATTGACCCCTTTTAGCTCTATGGAAAGGGATGATAAACTGGCAAGATAGACCACTCTTCCATCCATATGTAGCATTATTCTCTTTATTATATTACATGCATGATTCCTTTGCCAGACAGACATTCATTCCTGTACTGGACGAAGGTCATGTTTCTTCAAATAATATCACTCTGTCAGATGCACATTCCTGTCAGCGTGATTGGATGTTAATATGTTCACATTGCATTGGTTGTGGATATATATCTGGAAGTGAGCATTGGCATGGCTGCAGACCTTTGGCCTGGAATCAAATGTTTTGAAGATCTTTTAAATGTGTTGTCTGGGTGGCCTACCTATGCTCAACATTCAAAGATTAAAAATAAAAATTAAACAAAAAATAATAATAATAATAATGAAACAAAACATAAAGCATAATTTTTTATAATAATTATTTTGTTTTGTTTGTGTGTTATTACTTATATATACATAAATAAAATATTTTGTGTTATTAGTACTGACAGTGATCTAGTATTTTTTTTTAATTCTTTATTAAAAATATATCTTAATAAATATATTAAGTTTCTGCATCTGTTTGAGCTAGTGACTAGGGCTGGTGGTCGTGATAAAATATCTATGTAAAAGTTGGATCTTTAACAGCGCATATCTGCCTACTCTATATAAATTTTCTAGGTTCGAGTAACCTAGTGGTGCCCTGTACAGCAGATACGGTAAGATTATATTGATCTCCAAATCCCCGACCGTTATAATATATATATATTGTGGGTGGGTGTGTATTCTTTTGGTTTTAAATAATAATTATACAATTGTTATGTAAATATAACAAGAAATATGTAATAAAAGCAAAAAATTGTACTTTTTTCATTTCAAATATTTTTTAAAGTAATCTCATAAATGCTGTGGAAACCATATTACATCTTGGAGACTGTCCTTTCTTTCCTGAACAATGCTGCAAAATTTTTTGAACATTTCCAATTGTTTGAAAGACAGTGATCTCTTCATATATTTTTTATTAATAAATCAATAATAGCTTGACCATAGTTTTAACATTTTACAAAAAAAAAACTTATATTAATATTAGTTAATATAGCAGTAGAAAAATAATATAGAGTGACAGAACTACACAAATAAGCCACTATAATTAACAGATCTGCAATAATATGGATTAATTATTTTATTATTTATTATTTATCAGCTGTCTAAATTAACAGACTTTCTTTAAAAAAATTCACTGTTATACTGAATACAATTGACTATTACTAAGAATTTAAAAATTTCTGGAGGCAACTTTTGTTTGTTTATTTGTCTGAACTTAATTTATCTATAACCTTTTCTGCATTCTTCCTCAACTTTATTAAATGAGAGATTTAAAGAAAAGAAAATTTATATATAAAGCAATATAAATAGTATGTGACAATTTTTTAACATTGTAAATTAGGAAAAAAAAATACTGTACTTAAGCAATTTAATTATACATATTTTATATATGCATAGACTTTTTGCAAATAATAATTTTGAAGAAAAATGAAAATGATAAAATGCAGCAGATATAATATCTAAGAGATATTATATTGATCAATGACATGTATCATGCCATTAAATAATATAAATGAAAATTAAAATATTAATATTTTGTCCAGATTGAAGTTGTTTAATAATTCATAATAACTTTTGAAAACATCCATATAAAATATTAAAATGTTATGTAGTATTGTTTTGATACAATAATTTTGCCTTCAACTGAATAACTATGGTGTCATGTAGTCATTGCAAAGATATAAAATGTTATTAGGGTTTATACAACTTCTATATCCTTGCAACAACCACATAATAGAAATATTTGCCCAGTTGAAGGCAAATATTATTTGCTATTAAAAGTTTATAGAAACCAGTCCCTACCTTGCATGAGATTGGTGTAGTAAAAATTACACTACTAATAAAAATTATTAATATTAGTAGTCATATATTTTAATAAATTATACATTTTCCCAAAAAGTTACAATGAATTATAATATCTATGTGTAACATAATTAAATACATTTAAGAACATTATATATAATTTCCAGTTTTAAGTAATTAATTAAATATTGTTAATTCATTTTTAGCACTTCTGCCAACTAGGTTTGCTTCCTATATAATAGTATATTTTATAAATATCTATAATAAACTACAGAAGTACTTTCGGTTAATTTCTTAACCTTCTTCAACTGTAAACCATTAAGAATATTAAGATTTTAACTGAAAGAACTTCTGTTGTTTATTATAGGTATTTATAAGAAACATTATTATGAATATAATTCATTATTTTTATTACAATTATAATATAATAATTAATATATAATAGACATTTTATTTTATTTACATATATATGAAAAAAAATATTCTAATGTACATCGCTGGCTGAAATTAAATAGAAAATTTATTATGAATATAATTCATTATTTTTATTACAATTATAATATAATAATTAATATATAATAGACATTTTATTTTATTTACATATATATGAAAGAAAATATTCTAATGTACATCGTTGGCTGAAATTAAATAGAAAATATGTAAATCACTATCTCAATTGTTGTGAAATTTCAGCACTGCTCTTTGTTCACAAATATAAAGTCTGAACTTCAAACAGCTGATTCAAAAAGATACCCCTCAATCTTATACTACAACAATGTTAAATTTTGTTTCAATTGGTCTGAATTTCAATAAGCATGAAATTAATTAATATTTAACATCATTCCCACATACGATTCAAGAGAAGTATTTTTTTAAGTTGACTGTTCAAAGTTCAGACTTTATATTTGTTCAAAAAAGATGTTGCTGGAATTTCATAATGATTGGATGATTTAAATATTTGAATTTCAGCAAGCGATATGCATATATATATTTACATTGGTAGACAGCAATGTTTAAATGACTAATGTTGTAGTCCTTCTTTGTATAGTAAGTTAAATATTTGTTAAATAGCAATTTAAGTATCATTGCTAATTTAATTTCATGCACTTTGTTTAAATTAATCTAAATTTTAATATTTAACATTGTTGCAGCATATGATTCAAGGGAGATATCTTTTTGAATCAATTACTTGAAGTTAAGACTATATTTGTTCACAGATGGCATTGCTGGAATTCACAATGATTGGAAGAATAGTTGTGTATGTGTGTATATATATATGGAGCTGTTTATAAAAATGATAATTGTGCATTTGCATAGTGATTTAACAAACACAGGGATACTAACAAATGAATTAAAGTGAATACCAGCATGTTTAATTTATAAATACACTGGTTTTTGCAACAAACAATATAATAAATATTTGATCAAAGCAGTATGCTCAAAAAACATTAATAAAATTAGAAAAAATACCTAGAGTAACAATTTCCCAAATTGTTATTCCATAAGACCAAACATCACTTTTACTTGTGTAAGTATTAAAAAGGACGCATTCTAATGCTAACCACCGAACTGGAACCTTGCTCTATAATAGATAAATCGACAAATAAATGGTAGGTAGTTAGGTAGGTAAATAGGTATGTAGGTAGGTAGGTATGTATGTAGATAGGTGGGTAGTAGGGTGGATGAGTGGGTAGGTAGGGAGGGAGGTAAAAATGTGAGTAGATGGGTGGGTAGGTAGGTAGGTAGATATGTAGGTAGGTAGATATGTGGGTAGGTAGGTGGGTAGGTAGGGAGGGAGGTAAGTAGGTTGGTAGGTGGGTATGTGGGTAGTAGGGTAGGTAGGTGGGTGGGTCAGTAGGGAGGGAGATAATTAGGTAGGTAGCTGGGTATATGGGTAGAAGGGTGGGTAGAGAGGGAGGAGTACATAGGTAGGTAGGTGGATGGGTAGTTGATAGGAAGGTGGGTGGGTAGGTAGGTAGATAGGTAGGTATGGAGGGAGGGAGAGAGGTAAGTAGGGATGGAGGAAGTGAAGTAGGTACATAGGTAAGGATGGAGGTAGCTAGTTATGTATGTAAGTAGCTAGCTAGATAGGTAGGTAGGTAACTAGCTAGTTAGGTAGGTAGGTAGATAGCTAGGTAGGTAGGTAGATAGATAGATATCTAGGTAGCTAGGTAAATAGGTAGATATGCAGATAGGCAGATAGGTAGACAGGCAGATAGGCAGATAGATAGGTAGGTAAATAGATAGATAGATAGATAGATAGATAGATAGATAGATAGATAGATAGATAGATAGATAGATAGATAGATAGATAGATAGATAGATAGATAGATAGATAGATAGATAGATAGATAGATAGATAGATAGATAGATAGATAGATAGATAGATAGATAGATAGATAGATAGATAGATAGATAGATAGATAGATAGATAGATAGATAGATAGATAGATAGATAGATAGATAGATAGATAGATAGATAGATAGATAGATAGATAGATAGATAGATAGATAGATAGATAGATAGATAGATAGATAGATAGATAGATAGATAGATAGATAGATAGATAGATAGATTAGTTATACAGACAATAGATAAGAATGTAAGAAAATGTGGGAAGCAAGTGAGTGGATTTTGAGATAGTCAGATGGACAGACAACCAAGTAAATAAATATAGATAGGCACAAAAATGCGTTGCATACATATATCTACGATTATATAATTTATTAATAAAGCGCGTGACATTTATTAAGCCAAGAGAAGATAGTATTAGAACATGAGTTTAAGCATCATATTAATAGAAGTCAAAAATAGCTTACAATAATCTTTAAAAATATTCTACAATTGTGCTGTTATATATATATATATATATATATATATATATAACTATAGTTATATATATATATATATATATATATATATATATATATGGTCTTGGATAGTTATATATATGGTCTTGGATAGTTCTAGCATTATTGTATATTACAAACAAACTTATTTAATTAAGCTAAAAAGAAGAATAGGTAAGCATTTTAAAATACAACACAGTAAAAGTAAAAAAAAAAAATGTGATTCTTTCGATTGATGACCTACAATAAAATTTAAATAAGGTAAAATAAAATTATTATCATATTTTATTCACAAAAATGATTTTGAAAGTTAAACATTTGTAAAACTTTAGATATTATAGATAATACATGCAAAATAAAGCAAGAAGTCGCTCATACTTTCTTGTCATTGAATATCGACCTAGGAGAAGATTATAAATGCGCGATTTATAGTCTACTAATAGGCCAGATAAAGGTTAATATGAGTGTATAAAAAAAAAGTACGAGATAAAATTTAATAATTTAATGTTTTCAAAAGTTTGGAAATGAATTTTGTATTTAAAATGTATTGTATACATACATTAAACAATTTAATTAAAGTTAAATGTAATCAAACATATTAGTTAATTAAAAAAAGAAAGAAAGCAAAATAATAACTAATAGTAATTACTGAAAAGAAAATAATAAAGAAAGAAAAAAACGAGGATTGATGGACAAGAAAAAACAAGATTAAAGACAAGAAAGCCTCTAACTCTCCACCTAATTCCAAAAATTAGTTTAATATTCTGGCCCCCATTAGAGACCGTATCAGGTATTAAGCTGATAAGAACAGATCTTGTGAGTGTTATTTAACCTCTAAGAATACTATTATTAACATACTTTTTAGTACTCATTCAAATTTTAACTAGAATTGTCAAGTTTGATATAAGGGAAATAATAGAAATGATGTGCTAAACTAACTACATGTGCCAGCTAAAATCTGAATAGGGTAGCCTTATTAACTTTAAAAATTTGTCTATAAGATGTCCGGAGATGTTAAAAAGATGAAATATGCTTCTGATCATGTTCATTAATTTGCTCTTTCTTTGTTGCCCCTTCTCTACACTAGTAATCTTGGTTTCACTTTCTTGAGCCTGCATTTTTGCCTTGGCTCTTTTAATCATATATTATTATTATTTACTGTTAATAAAGATTTTATTAAAAAATATAATTAATTTTTAAAATGTAATAAAGTTATATAATGGACTATTTTTATAAGAACAAATAAATAAACTTTTAAATTTATTATTTCTTTTTTTATTATTATTTATTTTAATTAGAGTGCTTCTCCTCTTTCCGTTTTGTAGACATTTTAATATTGTCTTATATTTTATTTTATTGTTACTGCCTCTCCATTACCTAGCTATTTGTTTGCCTAATTAAACTTATCTTATTCCTATCAATAGCATTGTCTACCGATCCTTACTGATTTATTAACTTATTCTTATTCCTTTTTTTTTTCAAAGTTGGCTTATTGTCTATTCTTGCATTTTTATCAGATTAAGTATTATGTATTTGTCACGTTATATATTTCATTAGCTATATTATTTATTAATATTTTTTTTTACAGATCATTCAATAGTTACGATTTATGAGCTATAACAATACACATATGCATGTGTGTATATATATATATAAATTTTGAATTTGTCTTAAAATGAAATGGGATTCAACCCCTGTTTGTGTTGGATTGAAATTCTAGATCCCCCCAATGAAATGGAATTACAACCACTGAAATATTTATATGATGCCACCTTATTCCAGAGAATAATTGTTTATCCATTCAATGTTCCTCAGGTGATTGTGTGCAAAATGAAATGACCATAACCATAAAATCTAACTCTATTTGATCATAACAACTAACTGATAATGATTAGACAGAAGCTTACACCAAGTACTGGTCTTATGGCAAAGTTCAGTCATATCTGCTGATTATCTATTTCATATATAGGTTAACCCAATACAGATATATGTTAATTAGCTCAATCAGAGCATTCACATCATAATGTATTCTAACTATTGATCAGTCTGACAGATGAAAAATTATTAAGAAATAAAAAATGTTAACAATAACAATTAATTTATTAATAAATTAATTTTTTCTAGATTTTTTTATATTCACAAATGTAGATAATCAATAAAAAAATTATTTTAGAATGGATCAACAAAATCAGTCAATCATATAATAGCTTAACCTGTTTAGCACCAAATTCCACCTTTCTATTTTGAATAAGTTCTAGTGAAACTTCGTGTATTTATCCTCCATATTTGAATATTTTATTTTTACAGTTAAACCTTTTTTCTATAACATATATTAATAATCTTAACATTATTTATTGTAAATGTAAGTTTTCAAGTAATAGACATTTTAAAAGCTAATATTTGATCTCTGCAAAATATAAAATAAATTTTTAAATGGAATTATTATCAATAACAATGGTACTTGGCATCATTGGACATAATTTATCTATTAAAAAGGTTAATAGAAAAAAATATTAGATATTTGAATTACATGTTATTACAAAAAAGGATATATTTAAGGCTTGATTAACGTTAAGGAAAGAAAAAATAATAATTAATAAGTTATTACATTATTTATTGTTATTAAAATTGTAAAAATAATTTCTTTATCATTTTGACAAAGGCAATTCTAATTTGGCAAGTAGGAAGTTCTTATACTTGCCATAATGATTTTTTTAAAAATTGTCTTTTTAAAAATAAAATGTTTCCAAAGACAATCCTCTATTAGTGATGTAGTTTTTGGTTTAGCAGTAAGTCTTATACAAAATATTGCATAATAACTTTTTAATTTGTAAACAAATCATTGAAAATTACAATTTTTCTTTAGACATCTAAATTATTTGGTATTTGACTTTTGACTAAAACACTCCACCAATCAGAAATTGGCATTTCTATTGATATCTAGGACCACCTACCTCAAGCTATTGTCATGCAAATTAGATATTGTCTTTGTCTAAAAAGTCCATATAATGCTGACAAATTCAGACTTTTTTAATTAATAATTTTAAAAATTGTAACTACATCAACTAAGACTGTGCACGGTAATGTATGGTTATAGACAGATTTAAAACAATATAGAGAAGATATAGGATTATGGTGATATTGTAAATCCAAAACCACAAAATCTGCACAAGATTATGTTCACTGAAATTAAATCCATTAATTCATTTACTTCAATCCTTTTAATGTCCTCAACATGATTGATTTCCTAGCTCCACAATGAATAACTATGAAATTAATAAAACCTATAATACATTAAAACAAATACTTTTAAATCAGTAGAGTTAGATTAACATTACTAAAAACACAATTGAAATGTCAAGATTACAATTTAAAAAAGTGTCATCACAAAATTAAATCAGTTTTGCCAATTATTAGTAAAGTTAGTAGTTCTTTAAAAATGCATTAATTTAAATGGTCTTACCAAATTTTGTTGAGCTCAATATTTACATACACTTTTTTCCAGCATGTAAATGGTTTAATATCTTAATTTAATGTTAAAAAAAGTCTCTACTGTTGATGTAATTTGAGTTTGTTTCATCATCTGACTTTACATACTTTTATAACTTTCTTGATGATGATGATGAATATCAGGAAGATGCTTAATACATATGTTATTTCTCTTCTTTAATATGCACTCTTTCTTTATGAACATGGATTACTTCTTCTCAGATGATTTTTCAGCAGGCATTATAAGCAATTAATTTTAATGGAAGCAAACAAACCTGACAATAGCATGTATAACTAGGAATTTATTTTAACAACTCTTCAGGTATCTCCCATATTAATTTGGCTACTTCTTGAAAATACATTGCAAACACCTCTACAGGATTGCTACTCAGCCATGATAAATAATACAGTTGACTAAAAATTCATTCTTACATTAACTTGGGGAATAGTAGAAATGCTTTTTCTTGTAATTGACTAGTTACAGTCAAACTTTCAACAGCAATAAATTAAAATAATAAAAAATACACATTTTATACCCTAACTTTTCCATTGTCTGTCAGATTATCTGCCTTCACTTTTTTATTAATCAACATTAAATTTTTAAAAAAAAATAATTAATTCTATTCTCAAATCATAGCACAAAAGGTAATCCCTTATGTGTTAGATATTATTTTTTATAAGAAATAAGGCAATTTTTAAAACTGATATTCAGGAATAGAGATTTGTAATCTATTTCAATTCATTTCCTAATTCCTTGTTTATTTTTAATTAAACTAAATTTTTTATCTAACTACATTTCTAATTTAAAATTAAATACAATTTTCATTTTTCTCAAGTTTTACTCATTTCTGTTAGGAAAGAACAAAAAAAATGATATTTTTGTCAAAAATCAAATTTATTATCTCTCATTTTATTTCCTTTTAGTTTTACACAGTTAATTTTTCTAATAAAAAATTTCAAATTTACAGCAAACTTTTTTCTTTTTTTTTTTTTTAGATATTAAAATTAGCTAAGCTATTATTAAAACTAATTTTAACCATCTCTTAACTTTTATATTTATATTTATCAGGCATGTATATGTAACACACATTAGCCTTAGAAAATGTTTACCCTTATAGGGTTATCTTAAAAACAGGTATGAAAATGTCCGATATTATTCTATTTTCCAGCGATTGTTATTAAAGTATTTCAGAAAAAAAATTTCTTCTGAAAAAAATAAAAACAACATCTAATATAACTAGAAACAGAAAAATGATCCAGCGTGTTCCATACTTGAACATATTGTTCTAAAACATTTTTTTTTCTCTTTTTTTTTTTTGGTTGAACTTAAATTGACCATAATCATTTACTACTGGCTATTGTCTGAAGGGAGCTTAAAAATGTGTGTTCAAATCCCCTTTAATTACATCTAGCTTAAGTATAGACACTATACTTGTACTTAAATATTATTTATTACATTATAAATAATAGCTGTCCTTTTTAAAACATACTAATATCTGTTGGACCTATTACTGCATTTTATGACAAGATGGAATATGTAGGAAAAGTGATATAATTAACTTTTATTTTCAAGAAAGCTCATGTATATGCATCAATGATTTCATATACAAATATTTCTCCAAATCACTGGTCTTTATCATTCTTGTTCAGAGTGATAGTATCCATTAATTGTTCAAAAGTGAGTTCAGTTTTGAATCAATGCATTACCATGTCTCTATTACAAATATTTGCAACAGATATAATATTTTATGATCAAACTTTCTGTTATAACAATAAACAAGGAAGAATTCAGTTTATTTTATATTATGGGAAAGTTAATGAACAGCTGAGTGAAAATGTCTGTGCACACTCCTGAAGAGTGACTTTTGACAATAAATAAATTCTTTTAGATAAACAATTTTCAAATAATTATATGAAAACAACAAATGAAAAAGAGGGAAAAAAATTATAATCTTTCGTTATCTTAACTAATACTCTATTTAGTAGAAAACATTGTCATTGTGAGTCTGAATGTCACATGATCTCTCAAGTAACTAATCATTTGATTTTTGTAATATTTTCTTCTCGCTAAATAAGATTTGCATTATAAATGAAAAGTCAACATTGTAAGGTTTTTTTTTCTTTCTCTTTACTTATTATTACTGTATTGCTTTTTTTTTTAAAAAAAAAAAAGACTTTATTATTGTAACAAGTGTTTATAAGAGGGATACATAGCTATAAAAGTAGTTCTAAAGGTTATCCTACAATGTCTAAAAATAGTCTTGGCCTTTTTCCTGTGTCATGATTGTGTTTTCCTAAAAGTTCAATCTTGCAATCACTGCTCATTCAGCTTTTCTTTTGCTCATTATTCCAGTTATAAACCTGTCACGCTATTTGAACATCAGTTAAGGCATTGTTTAGCATGTTTTGTTCCAAGCTAGTTGTTTTCAGATGAGTTTCATCTATGTTGCTCTAGCTACAATTAATGCCAACATTTACATAGTTACTGCCAGTATTTGTCGACGGCAACTCACTATCTTTCATATTTTATTTATTTATATCGATCACTACCCACATGAGCCTGAAGGTCATCTGGGTTGCATGAAGTTTGTCATGAGTTCTTGTCTTGTTTAATTTCTTCCTATAAGATTGGGATAAAGATATGCTGTTGGGGTTGTATACTGCTTCACGTCTCATAAGCCACAGATTGAAAGCATGGAAAGTTGAGCTTCTCACAGTGGTGAAATCTCCATTATTGATGGCATGTCTGATTAAGGTAGTTAGTGTTTGCTTGATTTGGTGTATTGCTTGGATTGTGTTTCAGCAATCCTGAAGGGAACTGTATCATTCTAAAATATGGGTTATGGTATCCTCTTCTCTCTTGCATAGTGGGCAAATAGGGTCTATGTTTTTAAAGCCTCTGTGGTATACCAGAAACTGATTAGTAGGTAAAGCTTCCAAGTTTGTTTTGACTAGAAAATCATAGAATTTAGGTTCAAGGAACCATCTTTTGAACTTTCTTTAGTATTCTGTGATTGGTGATGTTCCACACTGTGGGATCTGTTTCATGTAATTTGTTAGTAAAGTGATATGCTTCCCAGTAGGTTATTTTTGTTGTGTTATTCCAAGAAGGGTTGAGTGTGTCTTTTGCTATTTCTGTCCTTAGCTTTTATATAATTATTATATACATGAACAATATTAAAATAGTGAAATTTGAGCAATATGAAACAAAATAATTTGTTTTAGGAAATCTTCAAAATGACTCTTCTGTGCCTGAATTCCTTGCATGATGCACTTGAATGTTTAGAATGTTTTAATGATACTGATTTATGAAGTTAGTTTTTGGGGGGATTGTTTTAATTAATTGGTCTTGTCATGCATTGTTATCATATAAACTTTGTTAATTATTTAAATGGTACCAATTATTATTTCAGGTTCCTCAATGATGCATTATTTGATAACAAATTCATGTTAAAGCTGATCATTTATGAGCCATATATATTTTACTAAAGAACTAGATATCTTGTATAGTTTAGCATAGTGGCTGAATTAGAAGACCAAGTTTATTAATTGAGGCTCAGTATATCAATCTAAATATTAAGCATAACATGATCTCCAAAGCAACTAACCATTTTCTATTTTAGATTTATCATCACCATATAATGTAATCAATTTGAAATTTTAGCCTGACACTTGTGTTTCTGCAAAAGTTAAGATCTATCAGTCAAATATACACTCAAGTCTTTTTTTTACTTGCAACACAGGGTTAAAAATATTGTTGTATTTGTTTTGGTTTTCAGAGTCTAACTTTTATAAGTATATAAGGTTTTAGAAAGTATTAGAATATACATCTTTCATTTTTAAAGATATGTCTACATCTAAAAATATTTTCCAAACTTCTCAGTATTGTTTTACTTAAAAATAGTTGGTGAGGAAGTTCATAAAGATATTAATAAACTGCAAAATCTGTTAATAATTATGTCTTCATAATCAATTTATGGAAAGATGCTGTCATTATAATCTTTCTTATTTATATTTAATCGTAATCTCATATCAAATTATACAGAGAAAAATAATTTATTTAAAGAAGACGCTTTATTATTGTTATAACACTAATCTCTACATCACATAACTTTTCTATCATTTACTTTCTTGCACTAGAAAGCATACCATAATCTCTCTCCATTGGAAAGACTTAACACAGCAGATACTGTCCACAAAAATATGTATTAACTTTTATGTAGTATCTACTGATTATTTACAGAGAAATGATTTAAAAAAGATCAAAGAAATCTGACAGCTTTTGTTCGCATTTCTCTATTAATTCTTTTTGACTATTTCAAAAAATGAAATATCAATCATCAATAGTTTCTCATCTTGAGGAATTTCAATATTTTAATAATGGGTATACATAATACATGCAAAAAATATACCATTGTAAAACATGCATTTTGAATGACTTTTACCCGTTCATGCATAGTATAAATCTCTGTTTCCGTTCCAGCAACATCACGGGCCAATCCAAAATCAGAAATTTTGCACATATTATTAGCCAACAATATATTTCTAGCAGCCAAATCACGGTGAATAATCTAAAAAAAAAAAGAGAGAGAGGGGGAGGCTGATCAATATAAATTTGAAGATAAAAAACAATTTTAAATATAATTTCATCTGGAGTAATTTTTTTAGTAAATTTGTATGTGATATGTACTTGAAATAATAATAATAATTATTATTATTATTATTATTATTATTATTATTATTATTATTATTATTATTATTATTATTATTATTATTATTATTATTATTATTATTATTATTATTATTATTATTATTATTATTATTATTATTATTATTATTATTATTATTATATTTTAAAAACTTATAGCCTTTCCAAATAGTTTGAAAATTCTAATTTGTGTTTTATTTTTAACTTATTTTGCTTAAGCCTTATAGAAATCAAAAAATTGTATTACTGATAAATATAGCAAAGAAAATAATAAAAATTGTCAAGTGTTGTTAGCCAAGAGGTCATCGCAGCCACCTTGCAAGCAAGTAGTTGTTTGCAGATGGTTGTGGGTTTGCACCCTGGCCAATGCTATGACATATGGAAATAATAATAATAATAATAATAATAATAATAATAATAATAATAATAATAATTATATTTTACATTTAATTTTCAAATATTCAATTTTTAAAAAGTTATAATCAAAATATCAATCATATTTTTTTCTAAGTAGAAAAAAATTATAATGAAAGTCATAGAAATCTTCCTAAATATTTTCTAAAATGGCAGAAAAAATAAAAATGATTCCAATGCAAATTACACAATCAGAAAATCTTGAACTTTCAATAATAAATATAAAATACAAATAATTAATATTTTTTAGAAGCAATATATGTAAATGACTCATTAATGGCTAAAATAAATTCAGTGAATTAGTGCTAATAAGCAATAGGAACTATCATCCACGATTAATCAATGTAGTACTTTATTCTCGTTATTTTCAACCTATTCATGAATATAAAAAAATTTAAAAACCTACATAATATAAAGCAGATCGGTAGAGCCTGAGACTCTTAATCTCAGGGTCATGGGTTAGGCTCCCATGTTGGGCACCAAGCGTGAGGAAAAATCCTATGTACCAGTCAAAACATGTTTATCGATCTAACATGAGCTGGAACTCACAAAATGTACTTCAAATCCAGTCCAGCCCAAGATTTAGATCAGGGATCAGCCTGGATTTGAACCCACTCCATAAGCTCCAGATCAAACACCTAATGAATAACATAATAGTGATGGCACATGAGAATTAATCTTAATCCAACTGACTAGCAAAGCTGAGCAAAACAATGAGACATCTATTAACTATGATTATATTAAAATATACATAAGCATTGCTGTAATATGTGGAAGTAGAGGAAAAGGAATTCAAACTACTCAAATAAGTTAGACAATAAAATATAGTTTAATATAATGAAAAATTATTTATATACATTTATAAATTAAATACATTAGTATGTGGATGAATGAGCAAGCGGTAGATGATTACATAGTGTATTCATGCTATTATTTCTCATATGCTCTTTATTAGCTAAATAATATATTACAAATAAACACACATCTTTGGTGGGTCTAATATTAAAATGCCAATCGAATATTAGAAAGAATTATGATAATACTGCCATTAACACTTTGATTTATGGTTCAGAAACATGGTGACTAACATATATTTAGGGGAGCAATCTGAGATTCATTATACATATGATATAAACTATTTTCACGCCACTGAGGTCATGAAAATAAACAAAAGACAGTTGAAAAATTATATTTGAAACCATGACAAATATTTAATGACAAATTATTTTAACAATAGTAAGACAAATGCTTTATTTTCCCCAAGGCATATAGATACTCTTAAATATAGATATATAAATTACGAAGGTAGGATTGTATATGATTGAAATAAACTTAATTAATAAAATAGAAGTAATTGGCATTTATATATATATATATATTAGAGCATTAAAACTGGGTCATGAAGCAAAAGAAATAATAATACGAAGAAGTTTGTGGTGCTGACATAATAGCCTAAAAATAACTAAAAGGAAAAGGTCGTGCTTCTGGATGAAAAATGAAATGGATGGGCATAGCATGTGCCAATCTTAGGGGATCACCGCCAGTGGCCTTTTTATACGAAGAAATGGATGGGCAGAGAGTGTGCCAGACTTATGGGTCACAACCAGTGGCCTTTTATACAAAGAAAGAATATGCATAGCATGTGCCAAACTTACGGGATCACCACCAGAGGCATTTTTATATGAAGACTTGAGAAGAAATCTATGGGTTCGAACTCGTTGTAACCCCAGATTAAGAAGCACATATATATAGAACGAAGATAGGCTAAATGACAGAAACGCAGTACGAATGAATGTCACTAACAACATTGAATAAATTTTACAGCTTTAAAATAAATGACCCTTGTTTGAATACTATAATACACCATGCAATTATAATATATATAGAGAAATTTAGATTTCATTTACCAAAATATACTTGAAGATTTATTTAGCAAAAGAAACATTAAGATTTAAATTTCGAATTAATAAAATATATGTTAAGATTTGATTTATTAAAAGAAACATTAAGATTTACCCCCATCTCTTTTTCTGCTGTTTAAAATAAAACAATCCCATCTTCGTTGATTTTATAATAACTGAAATACATAGCCTATATTTTAAGAGTATTAAAAAAATAATAACTAGCAGTTATATATATATAAAACAATTAAGTCACCTTTTTTTTAGAATTAAATAAATAATATTTTATAAGATTTTAAAGCGTTAATTAGCTTAAGTTCTGGATTTACACAGGGTAGAAAATCCAGAATTAAACAAATATATTTTTATAATAAATAAAATGTTGGCATGTAAAACAATCTGGTGAGTGTATTAATTAACAATACGTTATATTTTAAGAGGATGTTAATAAACTTGATTCATGAAGGGTTACTTAAAAAGAAGAAAGGATTTTTAGAAAATTCAATTCGTCAGATTGTTTTAGATTGACATATTAATAAGCAAGCAGATATATAAATCAAATAATAAATATATATATAAATAAATGACCGCACCAAAATTAAAAAGTTAAGAGCATATGAGATAGGATTAGATATAAAGAAATTATTTGAGAGCAAAATTACATTCACAGATATATATATATATATAAAAGGCAAAGTTAAAGAATACATGAGAAAAGATCTTGATAGATTATTTAGACTAAATTGACTATTAGGTGGTGGCTTAGAAATTTACCTTGCAATTTTAATAATCCATTTTAAAGTATGGCACATGCACAGCGATTGAAATGCAAGTACTTCGGTGGCTGGAAACTTCTATTAGCATTCTAAAGTTCTTTATCGGATCTTTACCTTCTTTCAGGGCAGCAGTTAGATGGTACATTAGCGGGAAGAATGACCCACCAGGGTCAGCAAGAGGGTGGATTTACTGCTACATCATTTTAAATTTCAAGCAAAACGAAATATGTTTATAATACCTCTCGTTAAAAGTAGCTAATCTCCTCTCAATAGTAGTTAATCTCCTCTGTGATTCAAAATTCAGTCATTTATACTTTTTCTTTTATCAGTTGTTTTTGAAGATGCAATTGTAAGATAACATCCAAAAATAAATTCAAATCTATTTCCAGATTAGAAATAAATTTGACAACATGTTTTTAACACAAGTAAAGCTTTAATTAAAAAACTACCTTCCCCAGATTAAAACAATAGTGCTTCCAACCTCTAATTATTTTTAGACAATTAACAACACTTGCATCCTCCATATTAGATTTTATAAAAAATATATAGTTTAATAGAAAAACAAGCAATTTAAAAAGAAAAAGCTAAAAATGACATATAATAAATATTTAAAACATCAATATTTTGTTAGTAAGTTTTGCTCCTATGTATATATTTGAGCCACATCTATAATACTTTAATAAAAAGAACTAATAATTAATAAAAAGAATTAATAATAATTTTAAAACATGTTATTGAAACATTAAATTTTATAATTTAGGCGCGTATCTCAAATATATACATGAAATATATATACAACAAAAAGGAGCAGGATGAGATATAGGGGTTTGAATACGGGTTAGTAGGTAGAAACATGAAGCACAATCTTAAGCTAAGATTGACTGCTTCAATATATAATATCTTGTCTGATAATAAGCTGATAGAGAACTCTCAATGAAAAATATTCAGAAGGTTTAAACATATAAACATAAAATACATATTATCAATATATGCGCTGACACGCTCTCATAAGAACAACTAATTGCATGAAAATTATTATCAAAGTTAAGCACTTTCGAGAGCATTAAATATGCTCATAATTATAACCTTAGATATGCGTAATTGTATGGGTAGGTCTATATAGACAATAGATTATTCAAAATGTACATAAATCAGATTGTCCATTTTTTAAAAAGGAAGAAGCAGGATTTCTTCGCATTTGTGGCATTAGGGTTGTTTACTATCTGCCATGCTTCTTTGACTTTCCTGCTAGAGTCATTTCATTCGATGCATACTATATTGGCTGATATAGGTTCAAATGTATGGCTATTGGTGTTTTAGTGCTCGAGGAAGATCGATTTATGCTCTGGATTAGCAGCTCATCTGTAAAGATATCTATCTGTGTTGGGAAATAATGAGTAGGGAGGCATGTGCATCATTCATGTAATATATATATATATATATTGTAACAGGATATATATATGCGTTACATTCAAATTTTAATAGTAACTTTTTTTTATCTAATACAGAATTAAAAACAAACTGTCAAAATGCACAAATAACGAATTATTAATTTATTAATATGTTAGATTGATTTAAATATTAAAATAAGCTTTAAAAAAATAAATAAATTATAGAATCGAAGCAAAGATTCTAATCTTTAAATAAAATATATAATAAAAAGCCTTTTGATTTTAATAATAGCGAAGAGTTTTTAATCTTAAAAAGAAAAATTACAAACAGATCCTTAGGGCAAAATGACCATGGAAAAGAAAATGATTATGAAATAGAAACAAAAGACTTGCTTTTCCTGCCCAAAGATATGGACACAGACCTCAGTGGAAAAATTTACTTAGACATAAACCCAAAATCTACTTGGCCACAAACTGAATTAACCAATAAAATATAAATAATAAAATATGTTTGATGAATGCGTGCATTCCAGAGACAAAGTGCCCGATGACTATAAAAAAAAAAATCCAAAGGGAATAATTAGTTGGAGAGAATCAGAAAATTAAAACTTTAAATTCAATTGTCTTTGTTGAAAGCAGAAAATTTTTAAAAAGCTCTTGTCACCATCACTAAGAATGTAGTCAGTGTCAACGGGCTTCCTTCGGTGCGGCCGGCCGAAGGTAGCTTTCCTATTCACGGATCCCAGGATCGAACCACTGGAACTGTCTTCATAAAACGTCTTCAGAAATCGTCATAAGTCTTCATAGATCTTTGTCACGAAAAAACGAGCTCAGACAAAGGAAAGTATAATTTATAAATAATTGAAATATCAAATATAAACTCTTAAATTTAAGATCTTCGAACTTTATTTGTTTCTAAAAATGAACTATAAATTTTTTTTCCTGAACAAACCTGAACTTTATTTTTTATAAACTTTGCCATTTTAAAACTCTGATCAAAAGTTAACGTAATCTTTTAAAATATATATTGTTTTTTTATTATTATTCATGTTTAATTAATGTCTATTTGTAATAGGGCAGGGTTCGCTATTGCAAATGATATTTAAAGATAGAAAACTCATCGTTATTTGTGCATTATTAAATTTTAAAAATAGGTTAAAAATAGTATTTCTGGAAAGAAAATAAGTTAAATATAATGCTTATTTAAAAAATGATTTTAAAACTAAACTAAATATTTTCTTTTTATTAAATTAATAAAATGATTTAAATGTTAGTTGAGTATAGATGGCTGCTAGACTAGTTTAAATATATGTTAGTTTAAAGGGGTTTTGATCTCAGACTATTTGTTTTGTAGTTGTGTCAATGCTGGTGGAGAGATATATGGATGTTTATATCAATGTAATGTGAAGTGTGTTAGCACCTAGAGCGATGAGTCCAACTGAATGCATGACCCCAAAGAGGTAGTCATATTGTTGAAATGGATGCAGAGGTATTTCCTGCACCATTGACCCATTCCAGCTCTATGGATTTTGGACAATAAGCTGGCAAGATAAGACCACTCTCCCATCCATACATAGCATTTTTTTTTATTATTTTATATGCATGTTTCCTTCACCTGACAGATGCACATTCCTGCGGGACGAAGGCCATGTTTTCTCCAATAATATCATGCTGTTCAGATGCACATTCCTGTCTATGTGATTCTATGCTAACATGTTCACATTGCATTGGTTGCTGATATATATCTGGAAGTGAGTATTGGTGTGGCTGTGGATTTTTAGTCTGTAGTCAAGTGATTTGAAAATTTGTGAGTGCGTCTAGGTAGCTCATTTATACTCAACATTTCTAAGATTAAAATTAAAGTTAAAAACAAATAAAATAGTAATGGAACAGAATAAAACAAATTTCTTCTTGTGTTATGAAAATTAATTTTTTAAAGTTTGTGTGTTATTAATTATATACGTAAATAAAATCTTTTTTTTGTGTTATTAATACTGACAGTCAGTGCTTTTATTATTATTTATTAAAAGAAATATAGTTGATAACTGTTTTAAAACTCTGCTACTCCATAAGCTAGTGGCAGGGGCTGGTGGTCGCAGTCTTAACAGCACGTATCTGTCGACTTTATAAATTTTCTAGGTTCAAAGTAGCCTAGTGATGCTCTGTCGGCAGATGCGATAAGACTGGATACTTCACCAATCATCCCTGACCATTGTAAATGGCTGCCCAGTGTGTGGCATGATATTTATTGACCATGAATACCCTGATCAAATAAAATAGTTTAAGAGATAGTGCGAATAGCATCCTGAACATCAGAATAGTTATAGTAAGAATAGATTAGGATAAGATGTGACTGTCAGGTATAAATATGATCGTCAAATAACTTTACTATTTGAAAAAGAAAAGGAATGATTTAGTAGCTTTAAAAAATGCGAATACTTTGAAAATTAAGCCAGTAATATTTTTTCTGAAATGAGTAAATATTTTTTATATTAACGTAAAGTTATAGTCTGATGTTTAATAAACTCACGAATGCCTTGAAAATTAAGTCAGTTATATTTCTTTTGAAATGAGAATCTATTTTTCTGTATTAATGCTAAGTTATAGTTTGAATATTGTGTAAAAAAAAAAAAAGAACTTTAACGCATTATTATTGCCAATTAGTATTAACTCTAACTAAAGTCTTTTTTTTTATCATTTTTTTTATAAGTTCGGTGATATGTAACGGGATATATATATGCGTTACATTCAAATTTTAATGGTAACTTTTTTTATCTAATACAGAATTAAAAACAAACTGTCAAAATGCACAAATAACGAATTATTAATTTATTAATATGTTAGATTGGTTTAAATATTAAAATAAGCTTTAAAAAAATAAATAAATTATAGAATCGAAGCAAAGATTCTAATCTTTAAATAAAATATATAATAAAAAGCCTTTTGATTTTAATAATGGCGAAGAGTTTTTAATCTTAAAAAGAAAAATTACAAACAGATCCTTAGGGCAAAATGACCATGGAAAAGAAAATGATTATGAAATAGAAACAAAAGACTTGCTTTTCCTGCCCAAAGATACGGACACAGACCTCAGTGGAAAAATTTACTTAGCCATAAACCCAAAATCTACTTGGCCACAAACTGAATTAACCAATAAAATATAAATAATGAAATATGTTTGATGAATCTGTGCATTCCAGAGATAAGGTGCCTGAAGACTATAAAAAGAAAAATCCAAAGGGAATAATTAGTTGGAGAGAATCAGAAAATTAAAACTTTAAATTCAATTGTCTTTGTTGAAAGCAGAAAATTTTTAAAAAGCTCTTGTCACCATCACTAAGAATGTAGTCAGCATCAAAGGGCTTCCTTCGGTGTGGCCAGCCGAAGGTAGCTTTCCTATTCACGATCCCAGGATCGAACCACTGGAACCGTCTTCATAAAACGTCTTCAGAAATCGTCATAAGTCTTCATAGATCTTGATCACAAAGAAACGAGCTCAGACAAAGGAAAGTATAATTTATAAATAATTGAAATATCAAATATAAACTCTTAAATTTAAGATCTTCGAACTTTATTTGTTTCTAAAAATGAACTATAAACTTTCTTTCCTGAACAAACCTGAACTTTATCTTTTATAAACTTTGCCATTTTAAAACTCTGATCAAAAGTTAATGTAATCTTTTAAAATATATATTGTTTTTTTTTATTATTATTCATGTTTAATTAATATCTGTTTGTAATAGGGCAGGGTTTGCTATTGCAAACGAATTTAAAGATAGAAAACTCATCGTTATTTGTGCATTATTAAATTTTAAAAATAGGTTAAAAATAGTATTTCTGGAAAGAAAATAAGTTAAATATAATGCTCATTTAAAAAATGATTTAAAACTAAACTAAATATTTTCTTTTTATTAAATTAATAAAATGATTTAAATGTTAGTTGAGTATAGATGGCTGCTAGACTAGTTTAAATATGTTAGTTTAAAGGGTTTTGATCTCAGACTATTTGTTTCGTAGTTGTGTCAGTGCTGGTGGAAAGATATATGGATGTTTATATCAATGTAATGTGAAGTGTGTTAGCACCTAGGGCAATGAGTCCAACTGAATGCATGACCCCAAAGAGGTAGTCATATCGTTGAAATGGACTCAGAGGTATTTCCTGCGCCATTGACCCATTCCAGCTCTATGGATTTTGAACGATAAGCCGGCAAGATAAGACCACTCTCCCATCCATATGTAGCATTTCTTTTTATTACTTTATATGCATGCTTCCTTCACCTGACAGATCCACATTCCTGTGGGATGAAGGCCATGTTTTCTCCAATAATATCACGCTGTTCAGATGCACATTCCTGTCTACGTGATTCTATGCTAACATGTTCACATTGCATTGGTTGCTGATATATATCTGGAAGTGAGTATTGGTGTGGCTGTGGATTTTTAGTCTGTAGTCAAGTGATTTGAAAATTTGTGAGTGCGTCTAGGTAGCTCATTTATACTCAACATTTCTAAGATTAAAATTAAAGTTAAAAACAAATAAAATAATAATGGAACAGAATAAAACAAATTTCTTCTTGTGTTATGAAAATTAATTTTTTAAAGTTTGTGTGTTATTAATTATATACGTAAATAAAATCTTTTTTTGTGTTATTAATACTGACAGTCAGTGCTTTTATTATTATTTATTAAAAAAAATATAGTTGATAACTGTTTTAAAATTCTGAAACTCCATGAGCTAGTGGCAAGGGCTGGCAGTTGTGGTCTTAACAGCGCGTATCTGTCGACTTTATAAATTTTCTAGGTTCAAAGTAGCCTAGTGGTGCTCTGTCGGCAGATGCAGTAAGACTGGATACTTCATCATCATCCCCGATTGTTATAATATATATAACGTAACATCCTGCTTGAGGGTATGTAATTTTTTATGAGAGCATGTCAGATTATAATTTACAGTTGTCTAAGAAAAGTTTCTTAATTATAAATATATATATTAGTAAAGATTGTATTCAATTGGATTGTGTGGACAGGATAACAAACACATTAGGTAAGGAAGTTGTATAATACCAAAATTAAAAGAGAGATAGTTTCCATACATTTATATAAAAAACAGGATAAATTTGCAAAAGATCTATTATAAGTACATAATTATGAAAGATGAGAAAAAAAAGATAGATAAGTGGATTACAAAAAAAAATCCGAATTGTAAAAAACAAATATGAACTTAAAAAAAATTGTTTGATGTTATATAAGAATAAAATGATATAAAATATGAAATAATATAAGATAACTCAAAGAAAGTTTACTGATATTTTATTCAAGGATAAAAGCTTTAGATAGTAGAGAAAAAATGCACAAATGGAATAGGAATTTTGATTGTAGATTTAATTTATGTGGAGATAAAGAAGAAGTATAAAACATTTAATTTAGCATAGAATATTGAAAGAGGGTCAAAATAAATTTGTATAAAGGGTGGAAGAAATTTAAAGTAAACAGATGAAAGAAATATAGAATTTATATCTTTATAATTAACTTTGGGAATATGAGAATAGAATAATGGAACTACCAAAACAAAAAATAGGATAGGGAAAAAAATAAACAGGGCTAAGGAAATAATTAGAAAGAAGGAGTAAGAAATAAGTAATTTTATAGGGATATATAAGGAATTTAGAAAAAATGTTTAATTTTAATAGCAAGATTTGAAATTATTTTGTCTATAAACAAAAACTTCATATTTCGTTTAAGGAGACTCACATCACATTTAATTTTATAATTGATTAATCATAAAATAAAAAATAATAATGTGATTAATAAAACCAATATGGGAATTATATATAAGATACTGATATATATAAATTGTCAAATAAAAACAATACTCCACCTCATTGTTTTTCTTTAACTAACTATATTATATGAATTTACATCAGTATGTCAAATGTTAAATATTTTCACCATAACTACATTTTACAAAATAAGCCAAAGGAATGTCTATTTATTATATGCTAAAAAAATTACAATTTCCAAATTGTACTTTTTATATAAATTGTAAATCCTTAATACTGTAATGATATGTATTAAGGAAAAAATTAAAAGTTGTTGTGATGTGATGGCATTTAAAACTTTATGACTTGATTCTTCAAAATCAACAAATATACAAAACACAACATTCTTATTTTCTTTTTCAAATTTTAAACTTGAATAAAGCATTTGGTTATGTTAAAACAAAAAAGAATGCAATATTGTCGTATGGTTCTATTGTCTTTTGATTTTATTTTCTGCAATAATCTTTCACCTGTTTGATTTTTTGTTCTCCTTGATAGCACATATTTTATTATGATAATGGTATTCCTACATAGCTTTGGTAATCCTTTCCTTCACTATTAGTACTTCTTGTATTATACGCATTTTTGACAAATTATATGACTAAAATAAGTTATTTGTCTGATTTAATTAAATATTGACTTGATATATGGTTTTTTTTTGCTTTCAATGATATTTTCAAAATTCATCCCCCAATCTTATTCATGATCCACTTATTTCATTACATTCTTTTTTACTGTCAATATTTCCAATCCAATCATTATAAACTCTTCAAAATTAGATTATCTTGTAATATGACCAACAATTTCAATTGTCATATCCAAATTATTATTTTTTTTCAACTCAATATTTTCTTGAATATATTTGACAATACTGATTTCTTCTTCAAATATTCATTTTTTAAAATTCATGAAGGTTGCTGATAGAGAATTCTGCATTTCATATACTTCTGACAAGCCATTTTTAAAATATGTCTCATCATTAAAAAAAATTTAATAAGATTTTTATCATAACTCTATCTGGTATTATCATGCTTCTGGACTTTTCTGATCTAAAAATATAAAAACTGGGAACGACTTCAAGCGACTTTAGAGACAGAAATTATGATTACATGGATAATAACTGGTTTTATATTTTATGTGAGGATATAACTATTCAAACATTAACATCTCTGACTTTTTGCGTTTGTCTACAATTGAATCTTAACTTACTTAATAAATATTTTCAGAACTTTTTCATTAATAACATTTTGCAAATCATCTTCTAAAATCAAAAAAGAAGTACAATTATCAAAAGAGTAAATAACTGAAACACAGGCTTGTTATATACCTGTGTCTATATATATGTAGTATAGGGTATATGAGCACAGACTTTCACACCACCCACCACTCTCCACTCTATCTAATAACACCGATACACCTAAACACACATATGCTGAAAAGATAAATAATCACCAATATACATATTTCATGCTAAACCAGCAATCATCAGTTGGTCCAGACTATCATCTTTACACACATATATAGTATAAGTGCTCAGATATATATTAAGATAGACAATCTTCATAGTTTAATGGACAGGCTTCAATCTATTCCATACTCCAAATCTTCAACCATCCATCCAATTGAAAATCTGACGATGGAATGCTCAAAGGCCACCCTGAGGCTGAGATTCTTGTCACACCCATGTTGACCTAAGGTCAATCTGAACCCCACATGTACAGGACATAATCCATTTAATACATATGCAAGGATGGGCAGACATCTCTATAATGTAATAACTGAAACACAGGCTAGGTGTATCGGTGTTATTAGATAGAGTGGAGAGTGATGGGTGGTGTGAAAGTCTGTGCTCATATACCCTATATTACATATATATATAGACACAGGTATATAACAAGCCTGTGTTTCAGTTATTACATTATAGAGATGTCTGCCCATCCTTGCATATGTATTAAATGGATTATGCCCTGTACATGTGGGGTTCAGATTGACCTTAGGTCAACATGGGTGTGACAAGAATCTCAGCCTCAGGGTGGCCTTTGAGCATTCCATCGTCAGATTTTCAATTGGATGGACGGTTGAAGAGTTGGTGTGTGGAGTAGATTGAAGCCTGTCCATTAAACTATGAAGATTGTCTATCTTAATATATATCTGAGCACTTATACTATATATGTGTGTAAAGATGATAGTCTGGAGCAACTGATGATTGCTGGTTTAGCATGAAATACATATATTGGTGATTATTTATCTTTTCAGCATATATGTGTTTAGGTGTATCGGTGTTATTAGATAGAATGGAGAGTGGTGGGTGGTGTGAAAGTCTGTGCTCATATACCCTATATTACAAAAGAGTAAATATAAAATCCAAAATGTTATAATTGTTATTTTGTTTATATATATATATATATATATTCTAACCTCCCCCCGCGCATCCTCACCCCAAAAATATACTGTTTATTACGAATATTACGGGTTCTAGATCAGTTAACAAATAAATAAATGAAATATTCAGCATTAATTAAAATGATTACTAGCTCTAATTTTAAAATACAAATTCGATTCAATTTTTAAAATGAATTAACAAATATTTACTATTTTCATGAGACATGGAGTGACAATACGGGGAACGAGATAGACTACATTGAGACATTATCCATACGATACTACCTCAATGGCATAAGAACACTATCCCTTTTTTTTTTACTATATCAAATAACTAACTCATAGTATTCTTACGACTTTCTGAGCTCTATTCACTACGATTAAAAATAATAATCATATCTTAATCTTCTTTATAACAAGAATCTAGCTCAATTAAATAAAATGAAGTAAAATAAATAAAATGTCAGGTTCAGAAATTGTATTCTAACTGATTTAAAATTACGGTAGTAAAATATGAAAAGGGAATTTTATGTCATAATCTACTACACAGCAACTAACAATAATAAAAATAATAATAACAATAATAAATATAATATAATCTTATTTCTTCCTAAATGAAATAAATAAATACGTACGTGGTAGTAATTTAATAATCTGACAACAGAATACGTGTGGCAACATTAGCATATAATTTAATGTAATATTGTGGCAACCGACTTATGACCAATAAATAATATAAAATTATGATCTTTTAATTTTAACATACCAATAAATTCTCAAAATTATTATAACACTTTTATGTTTACCTTTTGTGCAAAATCTATATGTCTGTTTCAATTATAAATGTATCGTGATTTCATGCATCCATGTGGAGAAATAACAACTCGGACACAAAAACTTTAAAATAAATTTTAAAACAAAGTTTATTAACAACATAAATAAATTAACAATATTTTTACACTATATACATTGGATATCCCTTACTCTCATATCTCAACTTAGTTTATTAGTTTATAAAATGAAATCAAAATAATATTTACTTTTCCTAGTTAAATCTTATTTTTTTAAAACACTTAAGAAAATACAGTATTATTACTTGATTTATTATTATGGTTAGCTTATTACAAAATGCATTTCTTATATGATTATCACTAACACTTTGCATCCCTAATATTATTAAAATTATATTTTTTACAAAATTTACATTCGTAGTAAAATTCTATAAAATAACAAATTTTAGTTTTATATTGGTTGTATGGAATCTTACAAAGTCAAAACATTGTTCTACATTAGGTATTAGGTTTTTTTATTGTTCATTATCCGATGTTTATTATTCCTAATATTCTCATTCAAGCCTTACTTCGGATGATATAATTACAACTATTAATATACCATGCACAAGTATATGTTTATTGTACATTATTGGACTATTTTCTTAATAAATATGCAATACTTATTTTCTAAATATTATTAAAAAAAAATTCATTCAAATTTTATTATCACTTTTAAAATACTTGGTTTAGATTTCTTTTCAAAATCTTATATTCATTTCTGAATTAACTTTACAATGTATTATATGATTCTTTCTCTCTTTATGATATTTTGGACTTTCAATTTTAAAATTACACAATTCTATACATTCCAGCAAATAAACTATTCTTACATAAACGATAACATATCTTCAGTTCTATTTTATTCATTATTTCTTTGAAAATATCTTTCTGACCGATGCAGATTCACAAAATAAGGATAGCGAAGATAGATGCATAGGATCAAAATACAACTAGAATATTACTCGTCATATATCTTGACAATCATGGCACAGTGAATTAAAAGACACTATAGAGGAGTGACCTTTATCTGTCTACCAACCTCTATCATAGGAACGATGCTAAAGCTATTTCTTCAGCTTTATTATAACATCAAAAGTTTAAAGATATGCAAAAACACTGTCCAAACTATATGTGTTCAGTCATAGGGCTTAGTTAACTATACTGAAATCACACAAAACTAAATATGATCCAAATCCTTTATTTTTCCTATTTCTTAAAAAAAAAAATCATCTTGGTTTCCTCTCCACTAGTACTTCCAAGTCACTATCCGATCTTATTTCTCAAGATTTTTTCTATACTGTACATCGACAAATACATATCTGCATTACTAACAATAATAAAATTCATTTATTTTAAAACTATTCCACTGTTCTATAAGAAAATCTTTTTACTACTTTCCTCAGTATATTTAATCATATACAAACTATTTAAATATCTGAATACTTTATCACATGAAAGTTCAAAAGAATCACACAATTGTTCTGTTAAATTATATTATTAATATACTTTAAATAAATTATTGCATGCATATTCCGAATTACTCCTATCTCATAATATGTTAAAAATGTTGTATAAAGTGTGTACATATAATTTAAACTTTCACACTTCATTCTTAGTCAATAGATGATCTAAAAAAAATACATTATGCATTATAAACAACTATTAAAATTACCAAACGACCTTTATCTTCTCGATCGCGTTCCGTAGGCTTCACCATCCATTTTATCCTTGTAGATATAAGATTCACATCCATACACTTTATTTTTAAACAATATTTTTATAATTTTATCAAGCTATTATATTTAAATTTTAATATTACTAAATTTATGTTTATATGTTTCCCTAATCTCACATAACATTTTATATTCTAAAATAAATTAGTAAAAAATATTTAAACTATATTTACTGTACTTCTTTATCAAACTTTCTTGAAAACCGTTCATACTAAAGCTAAAAAAAAATGTTTATTATTTCTTCTTCAGTCACTTAATGTTCTATTTTAAGGTAAAACAATTATTGCTCTGTTTAATAAATATTCATAGATGACAATCCTTGGTTTTTTATAATATTTAATACAATTATTAATTATGATATCAATTAATCCCGTAAAGAAAAAACGTCTACATATTCTCTTCTAATATTTTCTGCTAATATTTTCCCGCGCGACTTTTACGATGCATCTTCTAGGTACTTTTATTTAAATATTCAGTAAATTTTTCTATCTCCATGGATCCATTTTCATTAAGTAATTTAAATTTCCATTTTCCTAATCTCTATCTTTATTAAGCGTTTTTTATAATGAACACTTTATAATATTTTAATTCTTCTTAGATAAAGTTTTTTCTTTCCTTTTTTAAAAAAATAATGACTCTTTCCTATCATTATTCGGTAATTTTTCCTTTCTTTTAAAGTTCTGGTAACTATATACTTTGTAATGTTTCCTTTAAAAAGGACAAACATTCTTTCTCTGTTATAACTTTTACATAATTTTTCTTTATGATATACGTATCTTAATTTTTCCATAGAGAAGAATAAAATAACTTCAGAGTAGCCTTATAAATTTGTGCATCATAATTTTTCCTGACGGCAAATAACTTCTCTTTTAAGTTTTCCGTATAGCGTCCAAATTATATTCCTCTGAGTTACAATAATAAGTTTCTGGTTGAGCATAAATAAAGCTGTATCAAGGCACTTTACAAATATTTTTCCTTTATCATAACTTCTATATACTGTTTTCTGTAGTATTTCCATTTTTACTGTAAGGTTTTGGCTAAACTTGAATAAAATCACTGGTAAGAAAACTTTTAAAATTAGCCCTCCATGTAAAGGTAGTTCAAAATATTATATTTTAAAAAAACTTTTAAAACAAATACAAAATTTTAAAATTATATTACTTTTCTAGCTTACGATATTATACAGCTAAAAAATATGTTACTCCCTCCTTCACTTACACATTACTTTCTCCCGCTCCATCTAATTCTTATATTTTGTCTGCTAAAATACCTCCATTGATTGGTTAATGACTTTTTTAGCGCGAACAAATTTACACATTTTAGTTTTATAATAGATTAAACCCCTTTAAAATAAAGAATTTATGACGTCATGTCTTAAATATTATTTAGAATGTATTTTTTAACTCAATTATAATTTTATCAAAATCATTTAAACTTTAAAACAATTATTAAAATAATATTTAATATCTATTTTAATATTAATATTTAATTTATCTTGTTTTTATTTAAATAAAATATTTAATTTTTTATTAACTGTATTCAACTTTTAAACACTACTTAAATATCACATCATTTAAACATTTAAAATAACTATTTAATATTTCAACATTCATTTCAACGATAGACAGCAATTACATTTAGTTCCATAATTCACAAACTTTATTATTATATTCTAACAAGCGTGTGTGTGAAGGTATATAATATACAGTCACATGATTACTAACTTTATCAGATGATTTTTTAATTTACGTCTCGGTCTAAATTACCAAAACTGATATATTTTATAAAAATTTGGAAAATAATTTTAAAATGTAGAACCAAATATAATTCTCACCATCCTAAAGTTTATTTTAAAATATACTCTATTAATTTTGACTATTAAATATAATTATAACACTACATATAGCATTTATTTAATTTATTAGTTTTAAAATATCATACTCGAATTATTAATATATTTTTAACTATTTATAGCTGTGTTATTTTATATGGCCAGCTTTTACAACCATAAGCAAGGATATAATTAAGCTTTATTTAACTGTTTTCTTTTAAAATAATCCATTACACTTTTATATACCAGGTATTTTCAGCCTTAAATTGTACTATAAGATCTAATCGATCATACAATTATCAATATACTACACAAACGTATTTTAAAATTTAAAATTTTTTAGTAATTGACCATTCTACCTTATTATGACCTATAGATAAGGGCACATAACTTCCCCCTTCGAATAAAAAATTTTAAATTAAACATCTAGTTTAATACCTACTTTATTCATTAATACTCCTCATTTTATTATCTGCTACAACCAAATTCCATCTTATACTACTCAATACAACAGAATACACCGTTTGCTATACAAATTTATACAATATCTGGACACTAAACTCAGACTTTGAACTATTAATACTTATAAAAAAATTTCTACACTTCTGATGGGTATGGGATTAAACTTCTAGCGTTGTATGTCCCTTTTTCACCATCTGGTGTAGTTAATACAAAAGCATTCTCTCCCACTTTTCTAAAAATCTTGTACGGACCTTCATATAATTCTAGAAATTTTCTAAATTGATTTCTTTGTAGGTTGCTAACATGGGGTGTTCTAATAAGAACTAGATCATCAACTTTGAACGGATGTGGTCTATTATGGGCTTGCTTTACCCTCTTAGCACCCATAATATGTAGCTTTACTTTGGCTTGATTTAAGTCATGATTTCTATCTATTGGCTCTCTTATCAAAGGTATAGGTGTTTGAATTAATAAATTTTCATGTTTGCCATAGTGTAGACGGAATGGTGTAAAGCCTGTGGATTCATTGCAAGTACTATTTATATATTTGACAACCTCAGAGAGTTTATGGACCCACTGTTTATGATCATCAGCTACATAAACCCTGAATAATCTACCGAGCTCCCGCATAACACGTTCGCAAGGATTAGACTGCGGATTTCTAATGGAGCTCATAACATGTCTGAGGTGTTGAGTTCGAATCCACTCATTCCATCTACTAGATATAAAAGCAGTTGCATGATCAGTAAGAATTATTTCTGGCTTTCCAACTAATGGAAATTGATACTCAATCATACATTTAATTACATAATGAGCGCTGGTTTTAGGTACTGGGTAGGCTGAGACTAATTTACTAAAAACATCATACGTAACAAGTATAAATTTTTGACGATTGAATGGTGGCAGAGGCCCATAAAAATCGATCGCTAATAATTCATTAGGACGATCTGGAATAATGGGTTGCATGATTCCCACGTAAGATTTACTACAGTGCTTAGATTTTAGACAGATTTTACACGTTTTAATCTTTTTAATTACGCGTTTGTACATTTTATTCCAAAAAAATATCGATTTTAATACATACATAATTTTTGGTGCTCCATAGTGCCCATAGCTACTATGAACATACATAATTAGTTTATCAATCATGGAGTTAGGGACAACTATCCTCCATGATTCTCCCTGATTATAATTTATATTGTACATAAGCAAATTTTGATAAATTTTATATTTATTAAAAATCATTTTAACGCGTTTATTTTTGCTATTTATATTATCATGATTATTTAAGATAGTCATGATCCTATTTAATCTCATATCCTGACTCTGAATCATAGTGAGATTATTATAATCATCAGCTATAGATTCATCCCTAACCAAATCTATGTTACTGATAATAATGTTTTGATTAACAGGATTTTGTGACATTAAACAGATAGGGTGGCAGCTAAGAATATCAGCAGGGATATTCTGTCTCCCTTCAATATAAAGTACTTTATAATTGAATTGTTGGAGATACAAGCTCCACCTAATAAGTCTCTCATTACTGAGGTAGCTTTTATTTAAAAACTCTAAGCTTCTATGGTCGGTCAATACAATCACAGTAGAACCTAGTAAAAATTGCCTTAATTTCTGAAAAGCCCAGACAACAGCTAGGGTTTCCTTTTCAGTAATAGTGTAGTTCAACTCAGCACCTCTTAGATGTCTGCTCAAGAAGTACAATACATGAGGTACCTGATCCTCATCGAGTTGAAATAACACTACACCCAGACCATAGTAACTACTATCTGTTTGCACATAAAATATTTTATTGAAGTCAGGATAACTTAAAATTACGTGTTTTAAAAATTTATCTTTAATCAAATTAAATTCACGGTCATGATCAGGGGTCCACCTCCACCTCTCAATCTTTTTTAGTAATTTAGATAAATGTATGGTGTCCTCGGCAAAATTTTTATAGAAGCGGTTGTAATAATTACATAACCCAAAAAAAGATTTCAGCTGTTTTACCGTTTTTGGTGTGGGGAAGCGTTGAATAGCTGCTATCTTTTCTGGATGGGGCTGGATGCCATGCTCACTTATTAAGTGTCCCAGAAAAGTAATTTCTTTCGCTGCTATTGAACACTTCTCCAAATTAATTTTTACATTTTTTGCAGTGCATTCACTAAAAAACATTTCTAAATGTTGGAGATGCTCTTCCAAACTGTCAGAAGCAATGACGATATCGTCCACATACATGACAATCTTTTCTTTTAATTGCTTTGAAAAAATCATGTCCAAACATCTGATTAAGCCAGCACCGCTATTAATGAGACCAAAAGGCATCCGTCTGAAAACATACGACTGGCCTTGAAAACGAAATGCTGTGTATTGCTGATCATTCTCATGTAACGGTATTTGCCAATAACTAGCTGTTAAATCAAATGTAGAGAAAATTGACCTCTTATGAAACTTAGTTAGGAGCTCATGTACAGGTGGAGGAATGTCACGCTCTGGTACAGTTATAGAATTCAACATGCGAGCATCTAAACATACCCTAATATTGCCATCCTTCTTCTTTACAATAACCAATGGGTTTACGTAAGGAGAAGGGCATTTTTTGATTATATCCCACTCTAGCATCATGTCTATTTGACTCTGTACCTCATCCTGATATTGATATGGGATCGGGTACATCTTTTGATGGAAAGGATCATTACACTTCAACTTAATACGATGGGTATATCCCTCTATTATACCAGGGATTTTAGAAAAAATGCTTTTAAAGCTATACATTAATTGATATAATTTCTCATTTAATTTAGAATTGACTGCATAAATATGTTCAATTTTTGCTTTTATGCTAGCATCAATCAATGTATTATGGATGCATAGTAATTGATTGGAAAGGTTATGCACACCATATTCAAAATTAAGCCTTTCCTTCTTACAGGTAAAAATTTTGTTATAAAAATCTATTTGACAATCATTTAAAATCATGAAGTCAGCACCTATTATGGCTTCATGTATCAATCCAGGCATAATAAGAAAAACATGCCCAAACTCTGTATTATTAATTTTGAAGGTAATCCAAACTTGTTTATTTGTTAACTTAGTTCTCTTTCCATTTGCTAGAGTTACATGTATTGGTTTTACTGGCAGTGAAGGTATATCACCTTTTATGCATACCAGATTTTTATAAGTTGACTCTGATAATATGGAAGCTTGGCTTCCAGAGTCAATCAATGCTTCAACTTTTATATTTTTAATGTTTAAAATTACAACCGGACATTGATACATAATAGGTGGTTCACCTATTGTAAAGGGTTCTAAGAAATCAATGTCTAAATCCAAAGTATTCAGCATCCACATCTGATCGTTCCCCATTTCGTTAGCACCTGGTCCTTGCAAAGAGGAACTAATCCACAAAGACCTCTTTAGTTTAACTTTTTCTCACTTGTTTTTATATTGGGTTTCTTTAAAATAGTAGTAATACCACTAGTAGAGGGTTGATTATTTTGCAACTCTACCCTACTTCTAGATCTGTCAAATCTAACCGCTTTCTTAGCATATGGATATACCCTATTTCTATCACTAGAACTATATCTTCTTTTAAAGCCTATTTGATGCCTTTGATTATTATAGTCAACATTGATATTAGACAATGGATAGTTATTTCTGTCTCTATTTGTTTTGAATCGATTATCTAAAGATGTTTCAGTGTTTTCCAGTGCATCTAATACTTCTGACACCTCTTCTATAGAATAACGGTCCGCTGCAATTAATAGTTGCTCCACATTTCTGGGCAAATTGTGTCGTATTATTCTTACTATCTGTCCTTCAGACAATGGACATGCCGTTAGTGTTTTTAATTGAATAGCCTGACTCCTAAAGAAACTAGTATAGCTACCTTTATTCGATTGATATTTTTCCTGAGTTATCTGAAACCTAATGCTATCTTGCTTGTCAGCGTTCCAGAAACTACCTGTTATTAAACATCTAAAGTCACCATAGGTATTTGGCCTTTCAAAAAGTGACTGCCACCAGTCTTTGGCAGTACCTCCTAAGTGATTACTACAGATGGCCAACTTTTCCTTTTCAGTTAAAACACATATTGAAAATAGTTCATCTAAACTATTTAGAAACTCATATGGATTTTCAGCATGGTCACCTCTAAATGGTTTGACCCTCATAAAGCGTAATGCCATCGAGTTATTTGATCCTCCCTCACAACTAGTATTTCCTTTAATTATTCGGCTGTCTATTTCCTTATTATTATCAGATTCTATTTGATTACCTTCCTCTTTTCTTACATACTCTATTTTATCTATTGGGAATGGACTTTTATATTCTTCACATTTACTATGCGATGCTTTTTCTTTACCTAATTCTAACGTTTGATTGCTAATGGATTTTATCTCTTCTATTTGTTCGTATACCTGTTGTAATTTTCCTTCCAAATTTACCTGTCCAATCACTTGATCTATGTATATCTTTTGTTCCTGTCTAAACCTATCTAAGTTTTGATCTATAGCTTCCTTATACTCATTACTATTTCTCTCTACCTGCATTACTTGTTCTTTGACGTCCTTTTGTAAGCGCTTTATATTCTCACCTATCTTGGACCTGTACTTCTGATCATCCTCCTTCCCAATATTAAAATCCTTTAATTTTCCCATCAAACCTTCTTCTATTTCTTCTTTTATATCTCTCCTATTTTGCACTACTAAATCATTAAACTTATCCACTAACTCTCTCTCCATTTCATCTTTCATCCTTATTCTACTCTGCATTATCTCTTCCTTTATCTCACATATTTCATTATTAATATCTAATTTATTATTATCAAACTCCTGTTTTAACTTGCTATTATTGGTCTGACATTGACTGATAGAATCCTCTATTTGCTTGTTTATACCTTTTATAGCAATTTCAGAAAATTCTGTAAACTTAGTCTTGAGCAATTCCTGATTATTACAATCTATTTGTTCTATTTCATCCCTTAAAGAACTAATAACTTTTTCACTATTGTCCAATCTTGATTCCAAGCCATTAAATTTATTATGTGCTTCCTCCTTAAAGTCTTCCATAGTCTTACAAGTATCATTGAGTTTTTTATTCATACTGTCTATACACGCTTTGATTTCATTACTATTTTTACTCATAATTTCATTGATCTCTTCTCTATTTTTTCTATTATCTTCTTGAATCTCTTCTCTATTTCTACTTATATTCTCATTAATCTCTTTCATCTCTTCTCTATTTTTTCTATTATTTTCATTGAGATATTCAAATTTTATATTACTCTCTTCTCTATTTCTACTTATATTTTCTTGAATCTCTTCTCTATTTCTACTCATAATTTCTTGAATCTCTTCTCTATTTCTACTTATATTCTCATTAATCTCTTTCATCATCAGTGCTATTTGAGACAATGAGAAGCTATCTACATCTCTTTTATGTGTGACTACTTCTTCTTCCTCTATTTTTAATTCCCTAATCTTTTCTTCTCCTTTTATTTCGTCATCTGTAATTTGTACAATATCTGTAATTGTTTCTATATTAATTGTCTCTTCCGCTTCCCTTTCCTCCTCACAACTACTATCCACAATGAATTCAGATATTTCCTCTACTGAACTGTTATCTTGATTATCCATTTTTTTCTTTATAATACTTTTTCCTCAAAATTTAATATCCCAATAATATGTTACTATTAACTTCTCATAAAATAGTTTCTTACCAGTTCTTTTATCTCATCCAACCATCACCCACAATAACTATAGACAATACCTTCTATACACCTTATACTATCTAACTAATTATAATAACAATAACAATTAAAATTATATGTGTCACAACATCACTTCCCACATGCATGATTCACAAATATTTTGCACAAATTAAAACACCTTCAAATATATTTTTCAATAATACTTCAATAATTGACATGGTCATATTAAATACCAATAATCGTTAGCCACATATGCATATTTTAAATTTTGTTTGTCAATTGACCCACAATAGTATAGTACGATTTTTTAAACAATCAGATTATCTACCACATAAAATTGAAATTATTTTAATAACAAATACTTAGTTTACTTTATTAACTAAATCCTAATAATTATTTCTATAATCAAATATGAAATTATCTACTTCTGTAAAATATGTCTATTGACAATCTCCCGATTTACATGAACAAATTCAAATACTAAACTATATGTAACTCCACTACACATCGTGCAGTCTCATTGGAAGAGCAAAATTTAACCTTCTGTTAGTTGAATCCAACCTATCGATTGTAGTTCCAACTACACATCGTGCAACACGTTGGGCGATCACAATCTAACCTCCCCCCGCGCGTCCTCACCCCAAAAATATACTGTTTATTACGAATATTACGGGTTCTAGCTCAGTTAACAAATAAATAAATGAAATATTCAGCATTAATTAAAATGATTACTAGCTCTAATTTTAAAATACAAATTCGATTCAATTTTTAAAATGAATTAACAAATATTTACTATTTTCATGAGACATGGAGTGACAATACGGGGAACGAGATAGACTACATTGAGACATTATCCATACGATACTACCTCAATGGCATAAGAACACTATCCCTTTTTTTTTACTATACCAAATAACTAACTCATAGTATTCTTACGACTTTCTGAGCTTTATTCACTACGATTAAAATAATAATCATATCTTAATCTTCTTTATAACAAGAATCTAGCTCAATTAAATAAAATGAAGTAAAATAAAATAAAATCTCAGGTTCAGAAATTGTATTCTAACTGATTTAAAATTACGGTAGTAAAATATGAAAAGGGAATTTTATGTCATAATCTACTACACAGCAACTAACAATAATAAAAATAATAATAACAATAATAATATAATATAATCTTATTTCTTCCTAAATGAAATAAATAAATACGTACGTGGTAGTAATTTAATAATCTGACAACAGAATACGTGTGGCAACATTAGCATATAATTTAATGTAATATTGTGGCAACCGACTTATGACCAATAAATAATATAAAATTATGATCTTTTAATTTTAACATACCAATAAATTCTCAAAATTATTATAACACTTTTATGTTTACCTTTTGTGCAAAATCTATATGTCTGTTTCAATTATAAATGTATCGTGATTTCATGCATCCATGTGGAGAAATAACAACTCGGACACAAAAACTTTAAAATAAATTTTAAAACAAAGTTTATTAACAACATAAATAAATTAACAATATTTTTACACTATATACATTGGATATCCCTTACTCTCATATCTCAACTTAGTTTATTAGTTTATAAAATGAAATCAAAATAATATTTACTTTTCCTAGTTAAATCTTATTTTTTAAAACACTTAAGAAAATACAGTATTATTACTTGATTTATTATTATGGTTAGCTTATTACAAAATGCATTTCTTATATGATTATCACTAACACTTTGCATCCCTAATATTATTAAAATTATATTTTTTACAAAATTTACATTCGTAGTAAAATTCTACAAAATAACAAATTTTAGTTTTATATTGGTTGTATGGAATCTTACAAAGTCAAAACATTGTTCTACATTCGGTATTAGGTTTTTTATTGTTCATTATCCGATGTTTATTAATCCTAATATTCTCATTCAAGCCTTACTTCGGATGATATAATTACAACTATTAATATACCATGCACAAGTATATGTTTATTGTACATTATTGGACTATTTTCTTAATAAATATGCAATACTTATTTTCTAAATATTATTAAAAAAAAATTCATTCAAATTTTATTATCACTTTTAAAATACTTGGTTTAGATTTCTTTTCAAAATCTTATATTCATTTCTGAATTAATTTTACAATGTATTATATGATTCTTTCTCTCTTTATGATATTTTGGACTTTCAATTTTAAAGTTACACAATTCTATACATTCCAGCAAATAAACTATTCTTACATAAACGATAACATATCTTCAGTTCTATTTTATTCATTATTTCTTTGAAAATATCTTTCTGACCGATGCAGATTCACAAAATAAGGATAGCGAAGATAGATGCATAGGATCAAAATACAACTAGAATATTACTCATCATATATCTTGACAATCATGGCACAGTGAATTAAAAGACACTATAGAGGAGTGACCTTTACCTGTCTACCAACCTCTATCATAGGAACGATGCTAAAGCTATTTCTTCAGCTTTATTATAACATCAAAAGTTTAAAGATATGCAAAAACACTGTCCAAACTATATGTGTTCAGTCATAGGGCTTAGTTAACTATACTGAAATCACACAAAACTAAATATGATCCAAATCCTTTATTTTTCCTATTTCTTAAAAAAAAAAAATCATCTTGGTTTCCTCTCCACTAGTACTTCCAAGTCACTATCCGATCTTATTTCTCAAGATTTTTTCTATACTGTACATCGACAAATACATATCTGCATTACTAACAATAATAAAATTCATTTATTTTAAAACTATTCCACTGTTCTATAAGAAAATCTTTTTACTACTTTCCTCCGTATATTTAATCATATACAAACTATTTAAATATCTGAATACTTTATCACATGAAAGTTCAAAAGAATCACACAATTGTTCTGTTAAATTATATTATTAATATACTTTAAATAAATTATTGCATGCATATTCCGAATTACTCCTATCTCATAATATGTTAAAAATGTTGTATAAAGTGTGTACATATAATTTAAACTTTCACACTTCATTCTTAGGTCAATAGATGATCTAAAAAAAATACATTATGCATTATAAACAACTATTAAAATTACCAAACGACCTTTATCTTCTCGATCGCGTTCCGTAGGCTTCACCATCCATTTGATCCTTGTAGATATAAGATTCACATCCATACACTTTATTTTTAAACAATATTTTTATAATTTTATCAAGTTATTATATTTAAATTTTAATATTACTAAATTTATGTTTATATGTTTCCCTAATCTCACATAACATTTTATATTCTAAAATAAATTAGTAAAAAATATTTAAACTATATTTACTGTACTTCTTTATCAAACTTTCTTGAAAACCGTTCATACTAAAGCTAAAAAAAAATGTTTATTATTTCTTCTTCAGTCACTTAATGTTCTTCTCCCTGCTTGTTCAATTTTAAGGTAAAACAATTATTGCTCTGTTTAATAAATATTCATAGATGACAATCCTTGGTTTTTTATAATATTTAATACAATTATTAATTATGATATCAATTAATCCCGTAAAGAAAAACGTCTACATATTCTCTTCTAATATTTTCTGCTAATATTTTCCCGCGTGACTTTTACGATGCATCTTCTAGGTACTTTTATTTAAATATTCAATAAATTTTTCTGTCTCCATGGATCCATTTTCATTAAGTAATTTAAATTTCCATTTTCCTAATCTCTATCTTTATTAAGCGTTTTTTATAATGAACACTTTATAATATTTTAATTCTTCTTAGATAAAGTTTTTTCTTTCCTTTTTTAAAAAAATAATGACTCTTTCCTATCATTATTCGGTAATTTTTCCTTTCTTTTAAAGTTCTGGTAACTATATACTTTGTAATGTTTCCTTTAAAAAGGACAAACATTCTTTCTCTGTTATAACTTTTACATAATTTTTTCTTTATGATATACGTATCTTAATTTTTCCATAGAGAAGAATAAAATAACTTCAGAGTAGCCTTATAAATTTGTGCGTCATAATTTTTCCTGACGGCAAATAACTTCTCTTTTAAGTTTTCCGTATAGCGTCCAAATTATATTCCTCTGAGTTACAATAATAAGTTTCTGGTTGAGCATAAATAAAGCTGTATCAAGGCACTTTACAAATATTTTTCCTTTATCATAACTTCTATATACTGTTTTCTGTAGTATTTCCATTTTTACTGCAAGGTTTTGGCTAAACTTGAATAAAATCACTGGTAAGAAAACTTTTAAAATTAGCCCTCCATGTAAAGGTAGTTCAAAATATTATATTTTAAAAAACTTTTAAAACAAATACAAAATTTTAAAATTATATTACTTTTCTAGCTTACGATATTATACAGCTAAAAAATATGTTACTCCCTCCTTCACTTACACATTACTTTCTCCCGCTCCATCTAATTCTTATATTTTGTCTGCTAAAATACCTCCGTTGATTGGTTAATGACTTTTTTAGCGCGAACAAATTTACACATTTTAGTTTTATAATAGATTAAACCCCTTTTAAAATAAAGAATTTATGACGTCATGTCTTAAATATTATTTAGAATGTATTTTTTAACTCAATTATAATTTTATCAAAATCATTTAAACTTTAAAAACAATTATTAAAATAATATTTAATATCTATTTTAATATTAATATTTAATTTATCTTGTTTTTATTTAAATAAAATATTTAATTTTTTTATTAACTGTATTCAACTTTTAAACACTACTTAAATATCACATCATTTAAACATTTAAAATAACTATTTAATATTTCAACATTCATTTCAACGATAGACAGCAATTACATTTAGTTCCATAATTCACAAACTTTATTATTATATTCTAACAAGCGTGTGTGTGAAGGTATATAATATACAGTCACATGATTACTAACTTTATCAGATGATTTTTTAATTTACGTCTCGGTCTAAATTACCAAAACTGATATATTTTATAAAAATTTGGAAAATAATTTAAAAATGTAGAACCAAATATAATTCTCACCATCCTAAAGTTTATTTTAAAATATATTCTATTAATTTTGACTATTAAATATAATTATAACACTACATATAGCATTTATTTAATTTATTAGTTTTAAAATATCATACTCGAATTATTAATATATTTTTAACTATTTATAGCTGTGTTATTTTATATGGCCAGCTTTTACAACCATAAGCAAGGATATAATTAAGCTTTATTTAACTGTTTTCTTTTAAAATAATCCATTACACTTTTATATACCAGGTATTTTCAGCCTTAAATTGTACTATAAGATCTAATCGATCATACAATTATCAATATACTACACAAACGTATTTTAAAATTTTAAATTTTTTTAGCAATTGACCATTCTACCTTATTATGACCTATAGATAAGGGCACAATATATATATATATATATATATATATATATATATATATATATATATATATATGCCATATATATATATATATATATATATATATATGGCATTTTAAAACACAATTAAAAAAGTTTGAGTTGCTATACTGGGTTTTCCTGAAGATTTGTGCTGGTGGTGTTTTCATTGTATTTATATACTGAACTATTTCCATCATCTAATATGAGTATTGAATGTCTTTAGAAAAATGATGGAAATAGTCCAATATATAAATATAATTGAATTACTATATATTTTATTTCAACCATTAATTTTTATTTCAAATACATCAGTTCCACCATCATAATAAAAAAATATATTTTTACATGCAGTCATGCAATGGCTGTTTAATATAGATTAACTTCTACCAACAAACAGTTATTGCAAATATTGACATAATTATTTTTTATTAATTGAGGCAAATATTACATTGTAATTGTTATTAAGTAATAAAGCTTTTACATAATTAAGATGTATAAGACATAAATTAAAGCTGATCACTTACATTATGTTTTTCTAAATGAGACATGCCCATAGCAATCTGCCGGCTGTACAGTAGCAATTGATTAGACGACAGTGAAAAGGCAGAGCTTTTACGCCAGAAAGGTCTTTTATGGAAGTTCATAAGATAATCTTTGAGATTTCCTCCAGAAACAAATTCCATTACCATCCCAAGACTTCCTAAAATTAGATTTTATATATTGACATGTGCATGTCATATATATATATATATATATATATATATATATATATATATATATATATATATATATATATATATATATATATCAGACCAAGAGTTAAAGTAAACTGACAGGCTGGTGCATTCAACTATAAATATATATTCCACAAGAATATAAGGATATAAATAAATAATACTCTAATAAACTTCAAAAAATTGCTAAGTCAGGTTTTCAATTCAGACCATATCTATCAAAGTAAAACTATAATATATTTTTAGGAAATCTAAATGTACATATACCATTATAAAACGAATCACCAATTATTAGTTAGGGCTATTGTTTCTTGCACTAACTGCTTGTTTATTTGTTTTTTAATTAATTACTATTTATCATAAATGGAAATATATGTACTATTGTCTTTAGTTCAATTTGAAAGGTGAATGTATTGAGTTATTCCAGATTTTAAACTTGCAGCATATCCTTATAATATTTAGCATTATAATTCTGACAATCCATATCATAAACCAACTGAGCCTTATCTTCATTTTTAAACTTGCCCTTAGAATTATTAATTAATATATTTAAAGATAAAAAACATCCAGAAAATTAACATTAAATTCCTTAGTCATAATAGAAAATATTTTATGCAAATTAGGAATATAGGGCATATGAATTCATAATTTGATAAGTAAATAAAAAAAATACATTTAAATATAAAAGTGGCATCTATTGCTACTATGAAACCATGGTTTAATGTGCCCTACATTCCTAATTTGCAAGAAAAATAGTTTTTATTATGAATAAAGTATTAATATTGATTTTAGATATCTTTTATTTTTAAATAGAATAATTAATAATTCTAAAAATACGCTTGAAAATGTTGGTAAAGTACAGTTGTTTGACAAGCGTTGGTGGCCTAGCGGTTAGCATAGCTGCCGTCAAAGCAGCCGGCCCAGGTTCGCTTCCCGGTCAATGCTTTGACATATAAATAAAAGTACAGTTGGTTTATGCCTCTGGATTGCCAGATTTCTACCGCAGGACGTACAAGCAAATTTAAAATTTAGAATTGTCTAGAGAAAAATAATAAAGAAAAGAACCATGACATATAATTTATTCAAAAAATTTCGTTAATGTCATCTTAATAGAAACTCGTATTTCAATTTATAATAAATATGTAATGGACTTTATCAAAAAAAAACAAATCGTTTGATTAAATGACCAATATATTTTTTCTTATCAATTGCTGGTATTTCAGTTTATCATCATCATCAACAACCATTATCAATCCACTGCAGGATGAAGGTCTCTCCAAGTTTAATCCAACTTCTCCGATCTTTAACTTCTCTTCTCCACAACACCCCTGCACATTTTCTTATTTCATCCATCCATCTCACATGTGGTCTCTTTCTGGATCTTTTACAATCTCTTGGAATCCGGTTTAAAATTCCAATTGTCCATCTATCATCATCTCTTCTAACAATATGTCCAGCCCAACTCTGTTTCAATCTTTTAATTTTTTCAATAAGGTCAGTAACACCTGTTTGTTGTCTTACCCATACATTGCGTTTTCGATCTCTTCTTGTTACTCCCAACATACATCTCTCCATACTTCTTTGAGTGGTTTGAAGTCTCTGTATCGCTCTTCTATTAAGTGTCCAAGTCTCAGATCCATAAGTCAGAACTGGTAAAACACATTTGTTAAAAACCATCCTTTTCAAACACATAGGCATATTTCTTTTTAGTATCAAGTTATTTCTACCAAAAGCACTCCATCCAAGTTTAATTCTATGATTAATTTCCTCCATTATGTTTCCATCTGTATTAATAATCTGACCAAGGTATTTGTAACTGTTAACTTCTTCTAATTCTTCATAATCAATCTTTATTTTCATATTTTGAGCAAATCGATTAAACATTACTTTAGCCTTTTTAACATTTATCTTTAGTCCTACTTTTCTACTTTCATCTGCTAACTCCTGCAACATTTCCTGCAGCTCTGAAGCATTATTTGCAAAAACAACTATATCATCTGCGAAATCTAAATGACTTAAATACTCTCCATTTACTTTCACTCCTTTAGTTTCCCATTTTAATCCACAAAATACTTCTTGCAGCATTGCTGTAAAAAGTTTTGGAGATATGGAGTCACCTTGTCTTACACCTTTCTCAATGTTGATTTTTCCAGTATCATTATGCATTATTGTTGCTGTTGCATTTTTATAAATATTCTTTAAAATATGACAATATCCTGGATCTATACCTTGATGATCCAATGCTTTAATCACTGAAGAAATGTGTATAGAATCGAATGCCTTTTCATAATCTACAAATCCAAAACATAATGACAACTCATATTCGTTTGTCCTTTCTATGACTTCTCTCAATACCTGGATATGATCTATTGTACTAAAACCACTTTTAAATCCAGCTTGTTCTCTTGGTTGGTGGAAATCCAAAGTTCTCTGTAGACGAGTTGTAATTATCTTGGTAAAAATTTTATATGAAACTGATAAAAGGCTGATAGGTCTATAATTTCTAATATCTTCTTTATCACCTTTTTTAAATATTAATATTATTACTGCATTCTTCCATCTTCCGGTACATCTTTATCATTTAGACATTTGGTATATAACTTTGCTAAAATTGTTTCTATTTCTTCACCTGCTTCTTTTAATATATCAATTATAATTCCATCATTTCCTGGAGCCTTTTCTTTCTTCATACATTTAATTGCATGCCTCACTTCTTCATTTAAAATTCTGGGCAATTCGGAAGATGTAATAGATATAGGAGGTACTTGTTCTTTATTACTATATAATTTTTGATAAAAATCTACCAATTTCATGATGTCATCTCTCTTTTTAGTAATAATTCCATCTTTTTTTCTTATTGCAGATATAAATTTCCTACCAATACCAAAATGTTGTTTAACATTCTTGAGACTTTTACTTTCTTCTACAGCTTTCCTTGCTATTTCACAGTTATACTTTCTTATATCATTTTCAACTCTTTTCCTACCATTTTACAAAATTCGAGATATTCAATTCTTTTTAATACATCATTTTAGTATTTCTTCATAAATTCTCTAGTCTCAGTAAAAATTTTATTAGTCAATTGCTGCTTTTTTCTACCAGCTATCTTTGTTGCAGTTTTTAAAAGTGTATCAGTTATTTTCATATTAATTTCATTCAAATCTGAATCATGTTCAAAATCTCCTAACACTTGAAACCTATTTGTAAGTTCTAATTTAAATTCATTAGACTGTTTCTGAAGATTAGGAATATCAACTGTAAATATTGTTTTTCTTAATAATTTTTGCCTCTAGTTTTACATTAACATGTAACTTACACCTTACTAATCGATGATCACTTCCTGTGTTAAATTTATTAAGAACATTACAATCTTGAAATATGTATTTTCTGTTAGTCAAAATATAATCCAATTCTGCTGTACCTTCATTTGGATGTTTCCATGTCCATTTCCTTTTAACATTTTTCTCAAAAAATGAATTCATAATATAAAGTTTTTCTTTTTCTGCAAACTCCACAAGTCTATGTCCTCTCTCATTTCTATTACCGTAACCAATATTACCTACAGCAATTTCATCTTTCATTTGTCTACCTATTCTAGCATTAAAGTCTCCCATAACAATTTTAAAATGTTGATTAGTCTGATCAAAAACCTTTTGTACATCCATATAAAAATCTTCTACTACTTCATCACTATGAGAACTTGTTGGAGCATAAACCTGAATTATCTGCATTTGGTATCTGCAATTAAGTTGTATAACTAATCTTGCCACTCTGTCCAATACACCATCAATCTACACAATATTGTTCTTCCACTTTTTTATTTATAATGAATCCTACTCCACTTGTATTTCCAATATGTGTGCCTTTATAATAGAGTATATGTCCACTTTTTAAATCAATTGTTTCTTCACCTTTTCTTCTAACTTCACAAAGTCCAATAATGTCCCATTTAATATAAGACAGTTCTTCTAATTCTTGCAATCTTCCTTCACTTGAAAGTAATCTGCAGTTGTAAGTACCTAAATAAAAAGTCATCATCAAATGGCAGCCTGGGTCCTCAATCAGGGGATTCCTAGCACCCTCCGCCTTCAGCCACCAACTGCTGCCTTGGTTAATGACTTTACAGCCTCTTGGGAATAAGGGCCATGATTTATTTTTGTCTGTCATAATTGTATATATGTATTGGAAAAATATTTATCATTTACACAAACATTCATTCTGCCTTATCAGGCACTGAGAAGAAAGATCATGGTGTTTCTTGATCTTAAACTCAGAGGTAAAAAGCCAATAAATTCACCATGCTGGCTAGTGCGTGTTGGTGAGCAGCCCATCCATGTTCGTATACTATATGAATAATCACATAGTAATAACAGCTGCAACGACAAGAACGTATGGAGTGGACATTAGGAATTTGCCCTGCTCGGTTCCTTTAAGGCCTCCAAGAGGAATCAAAGGGTCTCATTTCAGTTAATAGCAAACTCCTTTCTGCAGCCTTTCAGTTTATACTGGTATCTATATTTAGATTTGCTAAAATAAGTTCTATAATGGTTATTTGCATCCCAAAGCCTGGCTTAACAATTTTTAAAAATTTATTGCCTTATTATTTATCTATTTCCATGCACTTTTATAGTATATACTTTTTACACTTTATTATGGTTTGAATATTTTTAATATAGCACGAATATGCTCATGCATTAATAAATCTTCCAAACCGAAACCATTTCTCTAGTTTACTTTATTTATTTATTCAACTATCTCTCATATATATATAAAAAAAAGTATATATAGATAATCTAAATTGTCTTGCAACTTAGATGTTTTGACAAATCAAAGTGCAAATTGTATCGGTCGTACAGGAGTTTTAAACACTCATATTTTTATTAACAAAATAGTTAAGTTCATTGATAATCAATTTTTGATGACCATTTTTATAGTCAAGTTATGGTGACCTTTTTTTTTTTCAAAGTGGGATATTTGTTATTTAATACATTCTTTATTTAAACAAATGAGTTTGAACAAAAAGGATCCATTTTAATAACTCTACAGTAATTTACGTCTATTTGCAAAATAAAAAATTGAAATAATATATTTACATTTTGCAAATATTTTACATTGTCTTAAATTAGTTACAAATAAATCTTTACTATAGCTACGTTCATATAAAAAGTAAATGTTTTGGGCATGATTTTAAAATATTTTATGAATTGGTGGTACTTTAGTCATTAAAGCGATTAAAGTAATATTAGTTTGATTCTCATAATAATAGTCTGTCTGGAATAATCAAAACAATCTTAGACTGACAATCAATATTAATTTTAAAAAAATTTTGAAGATTTTATTAAAATTCTATATATGATTTTTTTTCCTATAGTGCAGGCTTTTTCATACCTGTATTTCAATATGTAATATATAGGGGGTTTGAACTCAAACTTTCAATGAAATGGGTGGCTAAGAGTTGTGGAATGAAGTGAATTGAAGCCTGTCCATTAAAGTATGAAGATTGGACATCTTAATATAAGCTGAGCATTGATTGTATATATGTGTGGAGATGGTAATCTGGACCAACTGACAAATGCTGCTTTAGCATGAAATATGCATATTGGGGATTGTTTATCTTTTCGACATGTGTGTGATCAAGTGTGACAGTAGCATGAGATAGCGTGGATAGTTGAGAGTCATGTGAAAGTCTGAGTTCAAACCCCTAATATTAAAATTCTATATGTAACTTCAAGAATTCGGTGAGCTTTTTTTTTGGAAACTAATATATTTAAAGAAAAGTAAAGAAATGTGAAATAATAATATTAAAGTCGAAAAGATGATATCAAAGATAATACAATTTTGTTGGAAGCTTATTCCAAAATGCTAGACTCTAAGAATATATACATAAATAAAGAATTAAAAAAATTAAACCTACATCTTTAAAGAAAATAATGTCACAATCAATAATATGAACTATAAAAAATCTTAAAAATTAGTTTTATTTTGCTGAGCACCCACTAAGGGAATACAAATAGTGCAGATAAATGAGTATATTTAAAATGGAAATAGTAGTTCGTTAATTTCTGATTTATAGAACTAAGTAATATATCAAAACCATTTTAAGATAGCTTCCACAGTAACATAGTTGAATGACTTGCCAGCTCCAATATTTTGATAATTTATTATAATATTTTTTTTAAAAAAGATAGAGAAAATTTGAAAATTTATAAATTATCAAAAAAAATAATTAAGAATTAATCGGAATATAGAAAAAAAAACAGATAAAATTTAAAATTTTTTGATAGTAATTCAATAACTATTAAGATGCAGTTTTTAAAAAAAAACTTTTAATCATAAAAAAATATTTACTAAATAAAATAAAAATAGAAATGCAAAACAAGAAGCAACAAACTTAATCTACTAGTTGAAACAATATAATAGTGATATACTGGTGATAATACAAGTATAATCATAAGTTTATTCATAACGTATATAAAATTACGATATAATTTAGGAATAAAAAAATTACTATAAAATATGTTGTTTACATGATTAATATTTAAAGACTAATATAGCTTTTATCATTAAAATCACTATCACTAAATATATGTCAAAAAGCGGATTACATGCTTTTTCCTGGGATATGTATTTTTCGAATCTCAGACATTTTCTTCTATTTTTTAGTGTACCATTTTTTATTCTTTACATATATTATTTAATGCACTTTTAAAATAAATTGATATCAATGGACCACAAAATAATTCGATCTAATCGTTGTTATTTTTAGCATTAAAATTAAAATATTAACAAACTGATTTATTAAATAAAACAAAGTGTTTTACTAAACTTCCCTCTGATCATGTGTTCCTGCCCTCCCATCACCAATTAGTACTTGAAAGCATTGTACTTTTTTTAATTAGATCATTTTATAATAATAAAATAAGGAAATTTTAACCTGGAGATTTATGCCTCAAGTATAAAATCACTATTTAAGAAAATTAAAGAAAAACATTTAATTTTAATTCAAAAACATTACAAGTACATAAGAGAAAATGAATAATTTAAAAGTATAATGAAATAATTGGATAAAAAAAATCAATTTCATTCATACAAAAAGTAAGATAAAAATAAAGGAAATATTCTAAAAATAATAGTTATAAAAAAAATGAAAAACATATAAAAGTTAGAAAATAAATTACAAATTGGATAAAAAGATCAATTTAAAAGATTGTAAATATTAAATAAAAGTTTAGGCATTAAACTTTTAATTTAATTATTAAAAAAAGTAAGCTGAAAGGAGCATATATACGACATAGATAGATAGATGGATGGATATATTAAATGGATAGATAGGTAGATAGATAGAAAAACAGACAGATAGGTAGATAGATAGAAAAACAGACAGATAGATAGATAGATAGAAAAACAGACAGACAGATAGATAGATAGATAGATAGATAGATAGATAGATAGATAGATAGATAGATAGATAGATAGATAGATAGATAGATAGATAGATAGATAGATAGATAGATAGATAGATAGATAGATAGATAGATAGATAGATAGATAGATAGATAGATAGATAGATAGATAGATAGATAGATAGATAGATAGATAGATAGATAGATAGATAGATAGATAGATAGATAGATAGATAGATAGATAGATAGATAGATAGATAGATAGATAGATAGATAGATAGATAGATAGATAGATAGATAGATAGATAGATAGATAGATAGATAGATAGATAGATAGATAGATAGATAGATAGATAGATAGATAGATAGAAAGACAGGCAGACAGATAGACAGATAGATAATGCATGATTTTAATATATGAATTTAAAATTTAAGGGTTTTAAGTGAATTAATCTGATGATTAATATATATACATAGATAAAAATTAATATATTAAAATTGTACGCGAATGGGAGAAATTTAAAATTAAAAAGAGTGAAAATGATAAAAATTGTATGATTTTTTTGTTTACATCTTTATAACAAAATGAATAATTTGAGAATAAAATAATGGAACTATCAAATCAGGTTTTATTAAAATAGAATATAAGTAATAAAAAAATGAACTAGAGCTGTAAAAATAATTGAATAATAAAAAATGAAAAGTAGATGGGTTTATTTTTGGAAAAAGAGGACGTCTATCTTGGCTATCAGAGTTTCTGGATGTGTAAATTATGCAGAGAAATTTCTGATTTTGTTTAAAGAGAAGCCATTTTTAATTACAACATTAATTTTTAGCAGGATTTCCCTAATGCAAATAACATGACTGTATATTTATAAAATAGTTAGGAAAGTATTTATAAAGTTGCAAATTAGAAGATGAATATAATTTTTTATAAAAAGATCACATTTACTTATAATCAAAAAAATAAAGATAATTCATATAATTGTTTGTTACCTCGCTGATAAAAAAGACCAATAAATGTCACTATATTTTGATGAATTGGTATACTTCGATGTATTTTAATTTCTTGAAGAAAATTTTGATAAACCTTTTCATCTTGACCATCTTTTAAAAAAAGCCATAATCATCATTATTTTAGGTAATCAATTTTATTCTATATATATAAACATTAAAAGCATAACGTTAAACTAGTCAATAAATAATCAAAATTATCCCAAATTCACAACTCAAGTAGATTAGCCAAAAAAATCAACTTTAAAACACTACCAATGGGTTTCACTGCTACAAGCAGACTTTTCAAGTGTAAAGGTCTACAAAATAACAATATATTTAAACTAAACCTTACCCACAACTCCACTTGCTTCCCATACACCCTTAATATTAAAAGAACTTTTAAATAACTTTATTGCTTCAGAATCATACATTTTTAATAATAAAGATTCTTTAATTCCTTTTTTTATTTCATTTCTCTCAAAGAAGATAACCTTAGCTTCATCAAGATTAGTAGTGATGATGGTTGTAATCTTTGAAAGAAATAAAATAAAAAGAAGAATTAAAGAATTTTTATTATTAAAAATTTATGATTCTGAAGCAATTAAGTTATTTAAAAGTTCTTTTAATGTTAAGAGTGTATGGAAAGCAAGGGGAATTGTGGGTAATGTTTAGTTTAAATACATTGTTATTTCATAGATCTTTACGCTTGAGAAGTCTGCCTGTTTCAGTAAAATCGTTGATTGTGTTTTAGAGTTTGTGTTTTGGCTAATCTAGATAAGTTGTGAATTTGGGGTAATTTTGATTATATATATATATATACACACACATCTGGGTCTCATTTTATGCGGATTATTTTAAATGCAATTTTGAAGTTATGTGATTCATGTTTCTTCTTAATATCTTTCATATTTCACTATATTTATTAGATATCAAGAAATTTAAATTATTAATAACTTATTTTGACTTGAAATACTTTTTTTTTTCAAAAATATAACGTTATATTAGCAGCTAACATGAATATGGCCTCTGTATTTAGAACTTACCTTCTATGTAAATAACCTATTTATATTAATGAGTAAATAATAATAATGGAATTATACTTACATATAAAAATATCGCAATAAATATTCAAAAATTTAAACTTTTAAAACATATTTTGTTATATATAACAGAGATAAATAATCTTTTAGATTTTTAAAATAAAAAATGAAGATTTTATAAACTGAAAATAATCTTTCTAATGATAATGTATAATCTTTTTGTTTTGATTGTGAACTCATTTTTTAATATAAAAACAGAAAACCATTAACACAGCACAAGACTGAAAATGGTGCTAGTTATATATTACATCATGAATAAAAATAAAGTGGCTAACAGGTTTCTCTGGGCATAATTGCTGAGAGATTATTGACTTCATTTAAGGAGAAGCCACAATACATCACATCACATTGATTCTGATTTCTTACCAGTTTATAAATGAATGCTAGCGGTAATGATTAAAATATGTATGAAAAATGTAAAATTAAATACTGTAATAATAAAAAAGTAAAAAAAGTTTGTCTTGTATTAATTTTTTTCAAATGATTGAAATTTTTTATTAGTCATACTTTATTTGCTTATTTTTTTTTAATGCAAATTTTAAAGTAATTTTTCCTTTTGCTTTGCTTTTATGCGAATTCTGAAAGTTACAGCACCTAACCCCCATTTTTTAAAGTAAATTAAGTCTATTTTTGTGTGATTTTTTTTTAATGTGGGTTTTCTGTAGAACCTATCTACCGCATAAAATGAGACCCAGGTGTGTATATATATATATATATATATATGCACAAATCAAGAGCTATATGCATGGGAGTCTTTGCAATGTTTATACATGTATGTAGAACAGAAAATATATATTAGAAATTAAAATAAATTAAAAAATAAAATAAAATAAAAACAGAAATAGATAATAAAGTATTTTTTAAAATTTTGAGCAGAAATCTATTCTTTTATTGAGATATAAATTCAAAAAAAAAAAAGACTAATACTGTACTCAAAAATATTAAAGGTACATATTATATGGAAGTATATACTATAACTGGACTGACCTACCAATCCCTCTCTTGGTTGATTTTGTTTCCTGATGAGCATATTTCAGGATGGAAATAAAGATTGGCATTACCCAATGTCTACTTTACTCCCCTACAATAATATTTCCTGCTCATCAGAGGATGTAGCATTAAAGAGATGAAAAACATCTAGAAAATTTGTTTTCTTGGTTTCCCAAACAGCATCACTAGAGTTCCAGTTTACTACAACTTTACTTACTCAGATCTGGTTATGCCAAACATAGTTCATGAGGCATGAGATTCTTGTGAACAAGTACAATGAATAATGAGTGATGTGAAATGAAACTGACTAGACAGATTATTTTATGTGACAATATTTATTTATGTAACAATATTTAGGTAGCAAGTCCTTCCTAAAAAGTTCACTAACAGCTTATTGGTTAATCCACTTATTTACTAACAGTAAATGTTTATTTATTGTAACTTGAGGTGGTAGTTGGTTAATAATCCACTGATTTACTAAAACAAAAGTTTATTGATAGTTCATATTTAAAACAGTCCATCTTTGGGTTTACATTTTCCTGTATGCATATATATATATATATATATATATATATATATATATATATATATATATATATATATATATATATATATATATATATATATATATATATATATATATATATATATATATATATATAAGGGATCATAGACATGTCTATTTATTCCACATGGTGGTATACTTCTAGGTTAGCTTGATTTATGTTTAATCACTTTTTTATTAATCACTGATGATATATATGTCAAGTGTATTCATTAATTCTTGAGTTATAACTTCTGTATAAAATATTAATTCTTGATTTAGCTATATGGATGTAGATTCAAGTCAATCACTTATTTAATACATCTTTAATCCAGGTATATGGATGTAGATTTAAGTCATTCATTTATATCAAAATATTAACTATTTAATTCAGGTTTGTAGATGTATAGTACATAAACATCAATAGAAGCATGTTAATTAATTCACTTAATCAACTTGGGTATATAGAAGCATTCAGGTATGTAGACATATATTATATAAACATCAATAGAAGCATGTTAATTAATTCACTTAATCAACTTGAGTATGTAGAAGCATTCAGGCATATAGACATATAATATATAAACATCAATAGAAGCATGTTAATTAATTCACTTAATCAATTTGGGTATGTAGAAACATTCAGGTGTGTAAACATATAGTATATAACTCAATAGAAGCATGTTAATTAATTCACTTAATCAACTTGGGCATGTAGAAGCATTCGGTATGTAGACATAGAATCATGTTAATTAATTCACTTAATCAATTTGAGTATATAAAAGCATCCAGGTATGTAGACATATAGTAGTATATAAACATCAATAGAAGCATGTTAATTAATTCACTTAATCAACTTGGGTTGTGTAAAAGCATTCAGGATATGTAGACATATAGTATATAAAAATCAATAGAAGCATGTTAACTAATTCACTAAGCATTCAGATATGTAGACATATAGTATATAATCATCAATAGAAGCATGTACTTAGGTATGTAGAAGCATTCAGGTATGTACACATATAGTATATAAACATCAATAGAAGCATGTTAATTAATTAACATAATCAACTTGGGTATGTAGGAACATTCAGATATGTAGACATATAGTATATAAACATCAATAGAAGCAAATTCACTTAATCAACTTGGGTATGTAGAAGCATTTAGATATGTAGACATAGTATATAAACATCAATAGAAGCATATTAATTAATTCACTTAATCAATTTAGGTAGGTATATAGAAGCATTCAGATATGTAGACATATAATATATAAACATCAATAGAAGCATGTTAATTAATTCACTTAATCAATTTGGGTATGTAGAAACATGCAGGAGTGTAGATATATAGTATACAAACATCAATAAAAGCATGTTAATTAATTCACTTAATCAACTTGGGTGTATAGAAGCATTCAGATATGTAGACATATAGAATATAAACATCAATAGAAGCATGTTTATTAATTCACTTAATCAACTAGGGAATATAGAAGCATTCAGATATGTAGACATATAGTATATAAACATCAATAGAAGAATATTAATTAATTCACTTAATCAACTTGGGTATGTAGAAGCATTCGGATATGTAGACATATAGTATATAAACATCAATAGAAGCATGTTAATTAATTCACTTAATCAACTTGGGTATATAGAAACATTCAGGTGTGTAAACATATAGTATAGAAACATCAATAGACATATTTTAAACTAATACACATAAGCATTCAATTAATCCAGGTGTAGATGCAGGCACATGGACATATTATATAAAAGCAGGTTTATATATTTTATCCAGGTAGGTAAATTATTAACTCTTTCTTGGTTAACATAATCCATTCACAGGACACACATATATCAGAGTATGTTTTTTAAATAAACTTCAATGACGTATATTTTTCATTTCCATGTTAGCAGAAATACATATTTAATTTTTGTAAAAATAATGATATTCTTATAATTACTTGTAGATTGTCAGCATTTGTTTGACAGTCACCTGATTAATGAATTATCAAATGTTTCTTTAAAATTTACACTATAGAATCGTTCATTTATTTTATAACTCGGATAATATTATTTCATAAATAAACACATATTTTCTAATTCATTCATGTATGTTTGTTTTAAATCAATTCTGATGACACAGATATATCAAAGTTTGATACATATTTATATACCTTTATTATAAAGTTTATTTTCAAGTCAATATTATTAATTTCTATAAAAAGTAATGGATATAATTATAATTATCATTACATTTTTCATTGTATCTTTTCAATGGTAATTACATTATTTATTAACATTTCTATTATATAAACACTTTTCATTTTATATTTTCCAGAATATTTTCAATATTATATAAAATCCTTACCTTGATTTTCATCCATGATGATTGTCCATTACTGGTCAATTTTGCATAAAAAGGAAGTTTGTTTATTGGGGTTGAATGGTATCTACACTTATATTGATATTCACTCAGACATGACTTGAAGATTTCTCATGATGTAGATGGAGAGAGAGAGAGCTAATTTGTCTAGCCAATAATATTAGGCTTTACCAAATATAAGGGCAACTTCTTTATTGTATGGCTTTTACTTCTTGGTTCACAGCTATTCCAACTCTGTACTTATAACTGATATTAACTGATCTTGTAAATAATGATAACTCTTGTAACTGATCATAACTATACTGCTTTATTGCTCCTTTTATACTCTTATTACCAAGTCTCCAGTCTGATCTTGCATGGCTCCACAGTAATCTGATTGGTAATGATGATTTCATTGTGGACCATGTGTTGATTCTCTTTGGTCATTGGGCAGTTCACTTTGAAGGGGAACAGATTTTCTCATCAGGAATTAATTTTTTATCTTCCAATGTTTTTTTAAATTTTAATGACTTCATTTGTCTGTGGAAAGAATTACAGCCTTTCTATTCTGTAATTCCAAAATATTCAGCTCTACAAAATATAACATTTTTAAAATGCAATTTTTTTTAATGTTTAAAGAATCATTTAATTTTTGATTTGAAAACTATAGGTTTTTAATGGCAAGGATTTATATTGTCTTTATTTTAATTGTGACTTAAAATATTGATTTTTCTTTTTAAAGTTAAACATTTTGATTTTTATAACCTCCTCATTGAGTAGCTGATTTTTTTAAATTATGGTCAATTACTTCATTTCTAAATTTCCATTAATTTATATGACATCAGTTTCATTTTAAGTTAAATCACTCTAAATTGGGGGGGGGGTCTTCAATATATATATGAAACAACATATCTGTTTCAATATGTAATACATATTTCTAATATTTTAAACATAAAATTTGTGATTTAATATTTTTATATCAAATTTTGTGTTTTATTTTAAAAAGGAAAAGAGAAATTAAAAGAAAAAAAATTTATCGTTAAAGTTGCATTATACATATATATAAATAGAAACTCACATTAGCAGAAATTGATGAAGATATGTGTTGACAGATATTTTTATTTCATATCTCTTAATAATATTTTTATTAATTTATTGTAATAATAAATGAATAATATTGTATACAATTAGTAAATAAACAGAGAGAGAAATGTTAAATATGAACAAAATTATTTTAGACTACTACATAAGCAGATTATGTATTGACTGTTTTTTTATTTTTACTTTGCTTATGTGTTTTTTTAATGTCTGAAAAATTTAAATGATGTACTGTGCTGCAATTTAATAGATGTTATATATTTCAGAATTATTTTAATCCTGTATTGTTTTTTTTTTCCATTTATACTATAAGGGTCACTTACAACCCACATAAACGCTCATGCACATGCTCATTTGCAAGTCAATACACTCTAATAAACAGCTTAATATATAAATGACTGAGGTCAAGATAATGTACAAAAAATTAACTTACATGTATATTAGTAATGTCAATTAGAAAACATTAGCTTTAAATAATAAAAAAATATTTCTTTAACTAGACATAGCAATTAAAGATTAAATTTTCCACACATATAGATAAAACAAATGTAAATTTATTGTTTAGTAACTATGAAAATTAACCAGGATATGAACTTTAGAACCTGAAGATAATCTAGGTCAAGCATATTCAAGCAACCCATTGTTCAAAAAATGAAAGTTTATGGTTCAAATACTTAATTAAACTCAACAATCACTATATATAAAAACCTCTTGAAGATATTAAAAAAAAATAATACAAAAAAGATATTTTTTCTCCAAATTCAAATACTAGAATAATAAAAAAGATGATTGACTAAGCCAAATGAATCATTCACTTACTTAGTCTTTGATGGTAAGAAACTCTTTTACAATATCACAAACCTGCAACTATGGGAGTTTCTTGTTAGACAGCAACCATTCAGAAGAATAGAAATGTCAATTGTGAAAACTATAAAGGAATAGTAGCACATCATTCCAATATTATCAGAAGAGTAATTTTGCATTTGCTAATATATATATATCACAGAATAACATTTTAAAGCTTTTAATGTTAAATAATTTATAAGAAAAATTATTCAAGTTATTTAAAAGCTACTTCAATGTTTTTTGGCAAAACAACTTGTCATGGAGGTTTTGTATATATGCTTACCAGATGATATAAATATTAATTCATCTATTTAATGCCTAATTGAGATGCCAAAATTCTATAGAATGAAGTTCTATCTTAGTTTCACTATGTCATCTTGCAGAGGATCTGAATGGACATTATGAGAGGGCAGCACAATACCAGAACTAACCAACAGCACTCACCCTACCAATGTATGCATCCCAAAAAGAGTGTAAATTTACAAGATTGAACGACTTTGCTGTGAGGTTTAGAAACATTTTATAGGACATTATTAAAACAAAGTGTTCAAATCATTTGAATAAACTGTCTGAACTCTAAGCTTTATCTATGAACAATGGGAAGCATATGCCTAGCTTTGATCATTCCATTTCTCAAATCATGAAATGAAAAGGGGGGTTATAGCTTATAGAATGAACAAATATTTTTGTTTTGTAATAAATAAAATTTAGGTTTTCCCTTCCTGAACAAGCTTGAGATTATCTTACTTAATATGGTAGGTAAGATTTCACTTTTCTCACATTAAGAACACTCACTATGTACAGGGCAGAATTGTTTGTTAACTTGTAATACTAATTAATTAACTCTTGCTTATTTGTTTTTCAGTATAAAAGACTAATCTTCTTAAATACATGTACTTTACTATCAACAGAAGATTATTAATATACAGGGGGTTTCTTTTCCAAGGAAGATGGACTTTTTCAGTTGGAACAAGCTGCATGGACACTACCCATTATACTATTATTTGAGTTTAAATATAAACTTGTTAGCATTCTTATTTTAAATTGTAATAAATTTGTAAATATTTAGTGCTAATGATGCATACCTAACAGGGATAGAAAGAGGATGGTTTGAATCATCAATTATCTTATTAAATGATAGGGATGCATGCCAGGCACTCATCAAGTTGTAAGGATTCCTGTTTGATAAGTTCTTAATTTTTTTTGTTAAAATAAAATGTATTAAACTATTTTGAAACTTTGAAAAGTCTCTGATTTATCAAAATCAATCTATTTTACAAGACTATGATATTATTTAAATTATATACACATATACACTTTTTTATATATGTCATAATATTTTAACAAGGTTGTTTGTAAAGTCATTAATTCATTGGACTTATATAGAAGTAATGCTGTTGTTATTTATGTAGATTCACCCATAAAGAGAGTCAACCACAACTTTTCCCTGAGTTTGAAATCTGTGGCATAATGGAACCTGAAATAGGGGTATGGAATGGGTGAACCAATCTAAATTGTGTTCAAATTATATATGTAATCATTTGAGTTAGTCATTGGAATTGGATGCAATCATTGATCAGGTTCTTCATTGCATCACTCACTGCATCCTATAGGAAGACCCTAGGTCCAACCATAGTAAGATGTGACTCCCCTCTCTCATGCAGAAACCAGACTGTTGCAATATAAGGTTTTTTTAACAAAGAGAAATAGCCTTAGTTGATATTTATTAAAATTGTTTTATAAAAAAAATCTAATTATCTTAATTCCTTATAATAAATACTTAGTCATCAGTCCTAATATTTTTTATTAAAAAAAATCTTGTTTTACAATTTATTTCTAAATGCATTAATATCAGAAAAAATATTTTTATTTTTGTCAGGGAAATCCAGATTTTATTGTTAAATTAACAAACAAAAATGCCTCACACAAAGAAGTTAATACTAAGCATCATAAGAGACCTTTGATTGATAGTAGAACTAATGGAAAATAATTTAATTATTTCAGAGAAATGTGAACATTAATCACTCAGAAATGAACTTATGCAAAAATACCTGCATTTATCAACACTCATCTGAAAAATGGACTGTATAAATATAATAAAAAATTGTCACATGACAGTCAGTGATTAATATTAAAAGGTTTTTTTCATCTAAAAATCATGCATAAATTGATTGAGAAAATATTTAGAAAAAAATATAAGCTAATTTTAACATTTAATTTACTTTCTAAAATAAAATTGTATATTAACTTACTTATACTTCAAATGACAGAGAAACATCTTTTGGCCAATTCGCCTTCTGGTGAATTTTTTCATAAGTATTATACGTGAAAATGCATGTAAAACAGTATATTTTATTATAATAAATTTTTTGCCCGAACTTTCTGCAAAAAAATGTGAAATTCAAAATTCTCACTCTAACAATAGACATAAGCCCCACCCTGACATGATCAGCCATTATGTGTTGGCAAGGCTGTAAAACATTTGGCATTTTATGACACTGAAATTTCCAATGATGCAAAAATATGTTTATTTGCAAATTTATTACGGTTTTAGATTTTTTTTAAATAATTTTATTAGATATCAAGAAATATAAATTATTAATAATGGTAGTTGAGAAGAAACCATACTGCCACCATCAGATGGTGCTGTGACACCATCAACAACTGACCTGAAACCTGCAAGTGATAAATTTATTTACCAAAGTGGCTCAAAATTGACAAAAAAACTGATGAAAGTGGCTCAAAAATGGCAAATAAAAAAAACTGATGGAAGTGGCTCAAAAATCACAAATAAAAAAAAAATGATGAAAGTGGCTCAAAAATCACAAATAAAAAAAAACTAATGAAAGTAGCTCAAAAATCACAAATAAAAAAAAACCAATGAAAGTGGCTCAAAAATGACAAATAAAAAAAAAACGATGAAAGTGGCTCAAAAATGACAAATAAAAAAAAAACCGATGAAAGTGGCTCAAAAATCACAAATAAAAAAAAACGATGAAAGTGGCTCAAAAATCACAAATTTAAAAAAAATGATGAAAGTGGCTCAAAAATCACAAGTAAAAAAAAAACTGATGAAAGTGGCTTAAAAATGACAAATAAAAAAAAACGATGAAAGTGGCTCAAAAATGACAAAAACAAAACCAATGAAAGTGGCTCAAAAATCACAAATAAAAAAAAAACGATGAAAGTGGCTCAAAAATCACAAATAAAAAAAAAACCTGATGAAAGTGGCTCAAAAATCACAAATAAAAAAAACCAATGAAAGTGGCTCAATAATCATAAATAAAAAAAACCGATGAGAGTGGCTGACTCCCCCCTAAAATCAAAATTTCTTCACTTAAATCGAAAAATAAAAATGGCTGAAGATATATGTACACAAGAAATAGATAAAAAGTACAAATTATTAAAAAAAAACACAAGAAAATGGTATCAAATCCTGTAATAATTCAAATTTAAAAAATAAATAAGTCCATGATTAATACAAAAACAAACATGGTGGACAAAATGCGGAAAATCCAAAGCAACAGTTATACAGTATAAACTAACAAGAATATTACTGGTTTGAAATTATGGTGTCTAATCAAATGTACCCCCTCCCCTCAATAAAGACTTTCTATCCAAAAATAACTCAGTGTAAAATTATAATGAAATATGGCAACCACCGAGTAACTTTTATAAAATGTACTAAATCTTATCAATATTTAAAAAATCAAAGACTATTTGCAAATATGTTGTGCATTATTTATTAACAGATATAATAAATGGGCAAATTAAATCAAAAAAATACTTTTAAAATACAAATAAAAAAAATCCGATCAAAAATAATTAAAATAGTTATATGTAAACTAAAAAGAATATTACTGGTTTGAAATTATGGCGTCTAATCAAACATAATCTCCTCTCCCCTCAATGAAGACTTTCTATCCAAAAATAACTCATATTATTTAGCTATAAAGCAATTAATTGTTATCTGGCTTTCAAATTATGGCATATCTAAATTGATCAATAATATTTAAATAATAATCAACGTAAAAAAAGGAATACACAAAAAATAATTACCAAAGTCCTCCCAATCATTCATAGTAGTCACTTGAATGTGTTCAGCATAAAAATCCATTAAGAACATTATTTTGATGTAGAGTTTACATTTTAAATAGTAACAGATGATTGAGTAACCGTGGTTATTTGGTCTAAAAAATACAGCAAAGATGGCAGGATCTTGAAGCTTTTAACACAGTTGAATAGTAACACAAGATTAAGTAACGATGCTTATTTTGTTTAAAAAAGTACAGCACAGATGTCAGAATTTTGAAGCATTTTGGAACAAATTTTAACACACTTGAATAGCAACAGAAGATTGAGTAATAGTGGTTATTTGATGACAGTATTTTGAAGCTTTCAACGCAGTTGAATAGTAACACAAGATTAAGTAATGATACTTATTTTGTTTAAAAAAGTACAGCAAACATGGCAAAATTATGGAACAGATTTTAACACACTTGAATAGCAACAGAATATTGAGTAACAGTGGTTATTTGATGGCATTTGATGGCAGTATTTTGAAGCTTTCAACACAGTTGAATAGTAACACAAGATTAAGTAATGATGCTTGTTTTGTTTAAAAAAGTACAGCAAACATGGCAAAATTATGAAACTTTAAACACACTTGAATAGTAACACAAGATTAAGTAATGATGGTTACAGCAAAGATGGCAGTAATTAGCAGATTATAGTTTAGAAATTTAGATTGATGGTATATTTATCACTTGCAATATTGCATCGAATAGATCTTCACCATTATGCAATGTCGCCACATGAATTCATCTAAGTAAGAATCAAGATGATGTCTAGTGATCCTTCTCTTTTGTTTATTGTGACATTTTAAAAGCCCCCAAAGTCTCCCTATATGTTGAGAGTGGGCCCCAGTAGTAGGATCGACAAAATTGTACGAATGATTGACTGTGAAGTGTTGGAAACCTGCAGCAGTCAATACACCCATTTTGTAGGCCTTCCAGAAGTCAGTATATATGGTGGATGCTGGTGCTACATGTTCTTTAATGAGATCTAGAAGAACAGATGCTGTTCGATCTGGAATGGCAACAATGAAACACTCCTTCGTTTCTCTACATAAGCCACCAAATAACCACTGTTGGGGAAGAATTCTTCCCTGCTGATTTTTATGTTTACTAAACAAAGTTTTGTCGACCTCTACAATTTTTCCTGGGCCTCCAATTTGGCAGGATGGGCAAGATAGCAGCCTTTTTTACATGCTTCTCTTAAATATTGCTTCCATGCAATGACAGTCTTCCTGTCCAAATCCAACTCATTTTTTCCCAATTACATAGTCAATTGGTTTTTACTCCAGTAATACATGATTCGGATGGCTGTAACAAATGACAATTTGCAGCCTTCCAACCAGATTCCTTTCCGAAGTGCTATGCGACATTGACATGCATTAATGTTGCACTTCCATTGTGCCCTTGCATTCACATAAAACTTCATTTCATGTCCATTAATGCAAACTTTTTGAGAGGGAAGAACACTTTTACTTTGGAGGAACTGCACTGCTTCAAATTCTGTCTTTGGTAAATCCCAAACTTTCATCATTTTGAGTAAAAAAAATGAATATCATGGAAAAAATGACACTTCAATATCAGCTGCTGATTTTTCAGAGTGGGATTTTGAAATATTGCCTCAAAGTTTGCACATATTTAATGTTGTATTCTTCTGCATCAGAAAATAAACCTTATTAACTTTGTCAAAAAATAAACATTATCCCAACAACTTATATTTCTAGCAGTACAAAATAATTAACATGTCATAAAAGAATGAAGCTGATATTTCAAAAGTCCACTTATGTTTTGATTAAATTTGTTGGCTTTGGAAATTATATTTTTTTATGTAAAATGTCTATTACATCATATTTCATTTCACAGTTTGTTCTTTCAAAATGAAAGTGCCTACTGTAAATGAAGGAAGACATTGGTAATTATTTTTTGGTATCGTTTTTTAATTATTAAATATTATTAAGGAATTTAGAAAGCCAGAAAAAAATTAATTGCTTTAAAGATAAATAATTTGATGTTGAAAGTCTTTTCTTTTAAAAGTATATAGTATATTTTTTGAAAATCTACGCTGTCAATTAAAGGGGGGGGGGGAGAAGATTTTATGTTTGTAATTAGACATCTCTCATTAAAAAATGTAGATGCATTTGCAACTTTGTTTAAATAAAATATAATTGAATAATATGAATATAGTGGACAATAATTTATTATTTTTAAATTGAATTGGGATAACCTGTTCAATAATTTTTTTAATCTGCTGGGAATCATCATTGATAAAGTGATAAGAAATTTACCAAGAAAGCTACATTTTGCAGAACGTGATGAAGGTAATTTTTCCACTTTCTCTTTTAAACTTGCTTACTATGTAATAATCTGTGATATGAGTTATTATTATATCTGTTACTTATTAATTAAATAATGCACATCGTATTTGCAAATAGTCTTTGATGTTTTAAATATTGATAAGATTTAGTACATTTCATAAAAGTTACTTGGTGGCTGCCATATTTCATTACAATTTTACACTGAGTTATTTTTGGATAGAAAGTCTTCATTGAGGGGAGGGGTATTACGTTTGATTAGACACCATAATTTCAAACCAGTAATATTCTTTTTAGTTTATATATAACTTTTAATTATTTTTGATCAGATTTTTTTTTATTTGTATTTTAGAAGTATTTTTTTGATTTAATTTGCCCATTTATTATATCTGTTACTTAAATAATGGACAGCATATTTGCAAATAGTCTTTGATTTTTTAAATATTGATAAGATTTAGTACAATTTAGAAAAGTTACTTGGTGGTTGCCATATTTCATTATAATTTTACACTGAGTTATTTTTGGATAGAAAGTCTTCATTGAGGGGAGGGGCCATTGCTTTGGATTTTCCACATTTTGTCCGCCATTGTCCACCATGTTTGTTTTTGTATTAATCATGGACTTATTTATTTTTTAAATTTGAATTATTACAGGATTTGATACTATTTTCTTGTGTTTTTTTTTAATAATTTGTACTTTTTATCTATTTCTTGTGTACATATATCTTCAGCCATTTTTATTTTTCGATTTAAGTGAAGAAATTTTGATTTTAGGGGGGGTGTCAGCCACTTTCATCGGGGGGGGGGGTTTGTGATTTTTGAGCCACTTTCATCAGTTTTTTTTTTTGTGTGTGTGATTTTTGAGCCACTTTCATTGGGTTTTTTTTTATTTGTGATTTTTGAGCCACTTTCATCGGGTTTTTTTTTTATTTGTCATTTTTGAGCCACTTTCATCTGTTTTTTTTTTTTTGTGATTTTTGAGCCACTTTCATTGGGTTTTTTTTTATTTGTGATTTTTGAGCCACTTTCATCGGGTTTTTTTTTTATTTGTCATTTTTGAGCCACTTTCATCGTTTTTTTTTTTTTATTTGTCATTTTTGAGCCACTTTCATTGGGGGGGGTTGTCATTTTTGAGCCACTTTCATCTGTTTTTTTTTTGTCATTTTTGAGCCACTTTCATCGGGGTTTTTTTTTATTTGTCATTTTTGAGCCACTTTCATCGGGGGAGGTTGTCATTTTTGAGCCACTTTCATCTGTTTTTTTTTTTTTTTGTCATTTTTGAGACACTTTCATCAGTTTTTTTTTATTTGTCATTTTTGAGCCACTTTCATTGTTTTGTTTTGTTTTTTATTTGTCATTTTTGAGCCATTTTCATTGGGGTTTTTTTTTATTTGTCATTTTTGAGCCACTTTCATCGGGTTTTTTTTATTTGTCATTTTTGAGCCATTTTCATCGGGTTTTTTTTTTATTTGTGATTTTTGAGCCACTTTTATGGGGGGGGTTTGTCATTTTTGAGCCACTTGGATAAATAAAGTTATTACTTGCAGGTTTCAGGCCATTGTTGATGGTGTCACAGCACCATCTGATAGTGGCAGTACGGTTTCTCCTCAACTACCTTAATAACTTATTTTGACTTGAAATACTTTATTTTCAAAAATATAACATTATATTAGCAACTAACATAAATATGGCCTGAAGCAAATTTGGAGACTTGCTATGATGTAAAGAATCTATTTATATTTATTTAGGAAAAAAATTATCACAATTTTGCAATAAATATTTAAAATATTTTAACTTTTAAAACATAATTCATTAGATATTAGAGAAATAAATAATTGTTCATTAAAGTTTTTAAAAATATTCAGAAACAAAGAAGATTTCTAGAAACAATGACATATAATGTCTCTTTGTTTTGATTACATTCTCATTTTTTTAATATTTACAAAAACAAAATGTAAACATTTAAAATTTATTTCAGTAGTAAACAAGAATATCTATCAAATGAAGTTAAATTTCTTACTTTCTGATAAGTAATAATAATTTTATCATATATTTTACATAAATGTGTGAGATAAAGAAAAATGTCAGAAATAGCTAAATATGATATGGTTAACTCCTGACTTTTGGAACATTTTATATATGAATAATGAAAAACTCATAGTATATAAAAAAATTATCTATGAAGATAAACATAAAATAAAATGACAAAATACTAAACTATTATTCTCTAATCAACTGTACTCTGCTCAAAATTCTGTATTCCAACTAACAGTTTAATAGTAACCAAATTTTGATGTACATAAAAGAATTTTGTCAATATTTATTTTTAATGGATAAAATATATAAGTAAAAATGATCTCATGATATAATTGTTAGCATCTTACCTTATTATATTACCTAGAATTTGATTGTAGATGGAACTTATGTATTTCTTTAGGCTGTTAAGATTTTTAACAACTTAATGTTTTTTTCAAGTAGCCAACCCATGGTAATCCAAAGTGACCATTAAATTATGATAAGTAAATGAGTATTTAGATAATATTAGTGAAATATAGATGAGACAAATATCACAAAAACTCTCTGGAACTAATAGTTTATTAATCTGATTTCACAATTCTTCTGTGAAAATATACCAAATAGTTTATGCTATTTAAAATTTGTTTACCCTTTTACTTACAATGTATTATAATATTATGAAATAATACAATTCAATATTTTTATTATTTACATATTGTAGACATAGGTCAACTCTGGCTATGTTATATATCACAAGCTTATTAAATTAAAGTAAATTTAGAATGCGGAAATAGTAAGTTTTAATTTTTTCATGTTTTTTTTAATATTGTCAAGTAGTTATTTATTTAAAGGTTTCATATTCTTTAAATGATATTATGAAAATTCCAAACCTTTTTTTTTTAAATAATAATGTGAATATTCAAGAGAGATAAAAGTATAAAATATTTTTTTTTCCTCTCTTCAATTTATCTACCAGTTTTAATTTTTTTTTAAAGTAATAAAATAATTACTTTTCTCTCTTGATAATTTATTGATTATCTTTAACTTTTTAAAAAAAATAATAAGAGCCTCAGGGTAACCTTTGAGCGTTCCATCATCAGATTTTCAATTGGATGGACGGTTGGAAAGTTGGAGTGTGGAATGCATTGAAGCCTGCCCATTAAAGTATGAAGATTGTCTATCTTAATATATATCTGAGCACTTATACTATATATGTGTGTAAAGATGATAGTCTGGACTAACTGATGATTGCTGGTTTAGCGTGAAATACTTATATTGGTGATTATTTATCTTTTCAACATATATGTGTTCAAGTGTATCAGTGTTATGAGATAGAGTGGATAGTGGTGGTTAGTGTGAAAGTCTGGGCTCATATACCCTATATATTAATAATAAGAAAGTTAAATGAACAAACTTTTTATCGACTTTTTATAAGGTTTTTAAAAGAAGAAAAAATAAGGTTTTAACATTTTTATTAAGAAATGTTTTAATTAAAGTTTTTTTTTTTTTTTTACTTTTCTCTTTACCTCTCTACAACAAAAAGCATTGTTGTTCAAAATAATGTAACGTAATTTAAAAAATACACTGTCTTGTGGGTTATGAAAATAGAAATATAACTGAAGAGGATTTCAAAAAATAAGGTACCCTGAGATCTTATTATTATAATTTAAAACAACCTAAGAAACAGTATTATCTTTATCAAGAGTTTTGAATTGTAAATCAGATCATTGTAACGAAATCTTAAGAAGTGTTTGTGAGATGTTTATTATATTGAAGAAGGGGTATAAAAAATATGAGAATGAATGTTATTATAACCTAACTACTCTTTGGTATGTGCTTTCAACATTAACTGCATTACTATTTTGACAGAGCGAGTTGAGAGTTCTCTTCTTAAAATTTATTATTAATTAGGATGTTTACAATTCTTACGTATTATTACCTCTATGGTTCTTCTTATTATAACATATATCACATATGAGAAACCTGAGCTTAGCCTACTGTCGTATCGTTTGAGTCAGATATTTGGCTAATTGTGATTCATTATTATTAGTTCTTTTTGGGAGAGTAATTACACTTTCGCTTTACTTTTTAGGTTATAATTGTGGCGAACAATTGTCATGAATAAACGCGTTTGTTTTCTCATTTCATTATTATTAGGTTATGATATATATATAATTGGAAAGAGAAAATGACTAAATTTTTTTTTCATTTAAAAATCTTGATCTATCATACCAAAAAAAAACAATATCCTCCCGAAAATCTCAAAATAAAATGTACATTATATCTACACAAGAATAAATTCTTATCAATTTATAATTTGTCTGCATTTCAAATCTAGACTTTTTCAAATTTACGTAATTAAATTGTTTACTGATAATCTAATTTAAAAATAAACATATTTTAAAATTTCTATTTCTCACTTACATCCAAGCATATAATTCACATTTAAATTTATATCAGCATTATGATTCTATGCACAATCTTAACAATAGTCCTGATATGTAATTTATGAACTTATTCAAAAGCGAACTAAGTCCACTATAAGTTATAAATCAGATACCTAAAGAAAGAATTTTAACAACCCTTTAAACAATTCCCACTTTCTTATGTTAATATCAATTCATTGGATCTTTTTTTATTTCACCAATAAATTGATATTAATATCCAAAAGTGAGCATTGTTTGCAGGGCTATAAAAAATGATCCTTTAGAAATCTGATTTACAAATTGTAATATCACATTCAAATTTAATTGGTCATGAATAAATTTAGATATTCTCAACGTTGCATACTTAATAAGCATGATTTATTTATTGGCTTATTAATATTTTAAAATTTCAACGAATTTGTATATATTTATTTATATATAAGTAGATAGGTAGGTAGGTGGTGGTCAGGCAGATAGATAGACAGATAGATAGGTAGGTAGGTAGATAGGTAGATAGATAGCTGGGTAGGTAGGTAGGTAGGTAGGTAAGTAAGTAGGTAGTAGGTAGGTAGGTGGCTGGGTGGACGAGTTGGTAAATAGGTAGGCAGGCAGGCAGGAAAGCAGACAGACAGACAGACAGATAGATAGATAGATAGATAGATAGATAGATAGATAGATAGATAGATAGATAGATAGATAGATAGATAGATAGATAGATAGATAGATAGATAGATAGATAGATAGATAGATAGATAGATAGATAGATAGATAGATAGATAGATAGATAGATAGATAGATAGATAGATAGATAGATAGATAGATAGATAGATAGATAGATAGATAGATAGATAGATAGATAGATAGATAGATAGATAGATAGACAGACAGACAGACAGTCAGACAGACAGACGGATAGACGGATGGATGGATGGATAGATAGATAGATAGATGATAGATAGATAGATAGGCACGTAGGCAGGCAGGCAGGCAGACAGACAGATAGATAGATAGATAGATAGATAGATAGATAGATAGATAGATAGATAGATAGATAGATAGATAGATAGATAGATAGATAGATAGATAGATAGATAGATAGATAGATAGATAGGTAGGTAGGTAGGTAGGTAGGTAGGTAGGTAGGTAGGTAGGTAGGTAGGTAGGTAGGTAGGTAGGTAGGTAGATAGATAGATAGATAGATAGATAGATAGATAGATAGATAGATAGATAGATAGATAGATAGATAGATAGATAGATAGATAGATAGATAGATAGATAGATAGATAGATAGATAGATAGATAGATAGATATTGTTTTTTTTACTTAGCGTAGCACAGTAGTGGCGAGATTGATATTAGCTAATGGTTCGCAGATCAAATCCCAACGAGGTCTAAAAATCTCAGTTTGGTGTTCGAATGTCTTATGAGCATCAGACTATATAAATATTAGTAGTAATACATAGTTGAGTATGTGCATGTTAAATATCTTTGTCTAATTATTTGGAGCGTAATTATGTTTTTTTTTCCCGCAATGAACTGACAAATGTTAGTTATATATATACACAGACTATGATCTCAATTGTAATTAATAAATAATATTCAGGACTTACTTAAAACTTAATGCTATAGTAAGTGATAAATCTACATTCGTGGATTATTGTGAAATATTTTTAGAAGTACATTAATAAATTTATAATATTATTAATCTTTTATTAAATGTTAATTTAAAATCATTGAAGTAGTTCTATAATTGTACACGAATTACTTGAACGTAATTAATATTACATTATTTGTTTAACTGTAATAAAATTGATGGGATGAAGTAATATTTTTTTTAATATATATATATATTACGAGATAGTTATAAAAAAAAAAATTATTGCATGAAATAAGTATAAACTGTAGTGCAATCTGTGAACTAGCGTTTTCCAAAAAAAATTCATTTTTCAGGAATGACTGGATCATTATTTTGCTGCATCAAAATTATCAAAAACGTTCATTTTTTTTTTTTTGCATTATTGACAATAGTAAAAATACTTGGATTCATTGTTTGGATTATTTCCATCATCTAATATGAGTATTGAATGTCTTTAGAAAAATTTAATTTTATTTAAATATTCCAAATACATTCAACTGTTAGTAATAGTACATCAAATAGCAGTTGAATATATTTGGAGTATGTAAATAAAATTAAATTTTCTAAAGACATTCAATACTCATATTAGATGGTGGAAATAGTCCAAACAATAAGTATAACTAAAACATCATCATCATAAACCTCCAGGAAAACAATAAGAGTACTTGTTTTGTTTAGCATATATATTCTTAGAAAAATATTAGAAAAATTACAAAGAAGACATATATGTGTGGGTGTGGAATTGCTTGTGAACACGTTGCTTATAACTAGAGTTTGTTTCTAATTACCTTTTACTTTTTTTTTTATTTTACTCTTTAGCAACAAATAGCTGCATATTTATTTACCAACTAACAATTGCAGTCTTGCATTGGTGGTCGAGAGGTCAGCATGACTGCCTTGCACTTGCAGGCAGTTGCCCGGGTTGCGGGTTCGCGTCCCGGCCGATGCCATGACACTTAAAAAAAAAAAAAAAACTAACAATTGCATGGAAAATCAAACTTTTTTTGAAAATGCTTACAAACTGTAAAAAATGTTTGTTTCACTGGATATGGAACCAAAATATGCCCATGACAGGTAGTTGTTGCATTAACTATTAAACCAAGAGATATTTATACGCATATATTCTAATGCCACACCTACTGAGTTAAAATTATATTTTTTTTTATAATACTTACCCTTCGTTATTTTAACAGCTACTTTTCGCCTTTCATTTTTAGGTGGAATTTTCCCAATGGCTTTATAGACATAACCAAAGCAGCCTTCACCAAGTCGTTTGTTTAATGATATAGTCATTCCTTCAGGGTCAGCCCAGGAGATGCATGGAGATTTCACATAGCTATTTTCAATAAAAGGCAATCTAACAGTCTTTTCTGCAGTAAATGTCTAAAAAGAGATAAACAAAATATAACATATTGAGTAAACAATATTTTGCATAAGTTCATAATTTAAACTAAGAAATCTTATTTTTTATAAATCCTAATAAATTTGCAATCCATAAAACAAAACAAATGGTTAGTATATTATCTTAATAACTAAGTAATATCTGTATAGATTTAAAATCATTTTATCGATTTATTTGGGGAGGTGATTGATAATCTTTCTGCTTAATCATTGTAATAAATGCTTGTTTAATTCATATATTGTATTAAATTAAATCAATGAACAACATTTGATTCTTCTTAAAGCAAACAGTGTGATTTAACTAATATTATTTACTGATTCAGCTTCTTGATCACATGACAGCAAGTCATTTTAAAAGCCACCATCATTAAAATAAAGTACTGCATATATAAAAGATAAGTATAAAGCAGTAATAAACAACTTTTATTGAAATAGAACAAAAAAATGATATGGTAACTGTCATATCTGACCTTGCCTTTAGAAGTGGACTATTCCAGATTCCTTGCCTGATTGGCTAGCACCTGGTTGCTCTCCAATGGAGATAAATCCTTTGTTAGGGTATGTGCTCTAAATCCGAGTGCTCCCAGTAAGAAGGAGATTTGACAATAAAGTGTCAGCCTTTTTGGAGGCAAGGCAAAGAACAATTACTTTTATCAACCTGAATGACTGAATATGTTCTCCAGTAAACCCTCTGCCATCAGCAAAGATATTTTTTCTAGTCATTATCATGATATCCACTTAATGAGGCAAGTCCATATAAGGACTGTAAACTGCTACATCTGCAACTGACTCGAGGCAAACTGTCTAAGTGCAGCTGGAAGAGTCTCAACTAGAGCTGACCCAAGGCAAGCTGTCCAGTACAACTGGAAGAGTCTTACTTGAACTCACAAGGCAGGTTACTTATTTAGCTGGAAGTGAGTTCCATTACTCATCATGACTACCTCAGCATTAAATTGTATAAACAACATTTATATGTTTGATTAATTAACATGCATGTATAATTTTGTACCTAATAAATTATACATATTAATTGTTGAATAGTTGTCATCATTTGTCTGTTGGTTTAGAATTGAACCTGCAAACCAATCCAAATGCAACAGATCTGACACAGTCAGACATAGGGAATTAATTGTTGAATAGTTGTCATCATTTGTCTGTTGATTTAGAATTGAACCTGTAAATCAATCCAAATGCAACAGATCTGGCACAGTCAGACATAAGGAGAATTTTTCCCTCATGGCTGGAAAAATTATAGTATAAAATATACCAGTTTCAACAGATCTGGCACAGTTAGACATTTTAAAAAATTTTCCCTCATGGCTGGAAAAATTAAAGTTGAATGAAATTTTTTGTTGGAAAAATTACATTTGCTGTAATTCCATTGCAGTGATTTTTAGAACCACATAACCTGGTCAAATAAAATTGACCACAAACGTATAGGCATGTCAATTTGAAGCTAAAATCTATCATGTGGTAAATCTGAAAAAATAAAAATCGATTTTTAACAACTACAAATAGTCAAGCATTGTTAGCCAAGAGGTTAGCACAGCCATTTTGCAAACAAGCAGTTGTTTGCAGACAGTTGTTGTGGGTTCGCCTCCCAGCCAATGCTGTGACATATGGAAAAATAACAACTACAAATAGTAGTACAAAAATAAATATGAGTGGTATCTTGCATAAATAAATAAATATGGCTAATGCAGCTCTATGGAAGCTTTTGATCTGGATCAACCTGAGAGCTGGTCAAATTATATAAAGTGCTTGACTTTTTACCTACAGGCCAACCAGATTAAAAATCGGAGATAAAGTTAGCCATGCTAATGACCATTATAAGTCCACAGACATATAATATACTTCAAGTCTTAGCTGGATTTTGACAGTGTGTTGTCAATTCTCATAGATTGTTTTTCCCCTAAATCCTTGACAAGAATGCAGAGATACCATTTTAATCTCAGCATACAAGAACAGGGAAAACAGCTAGAGAATTTGCAACAAGAATCCAAACATTAGTCTTGAAGTGCAATTTCAAAGACTTCATGAATGAAGCACTTTGTGATCATTTTATTTGTGGCATAAATGGTCACAATTTGAGGCTGAAAATGTTGATGATTCCAGACCTAGATTTTGAGACAGTGGTAGCTCAGTCAGGGCTAGCAGAGACTATAGCTAGTCAAGATACCCCATTAAAAAGAATTATTATGTATGAGATGCAAAAAATTGAGCATAACACTAGGTCACCCAAATTCTCAGTCAGCTTAGAGAACTCAGCATCGAGTATCTCAAGGCTTTGCTATAAATGTAATGAATAAATGCACAGGCATACAGAATGCCCATACCATGATGCAACATGCATATTTTGCAAGCAAGGCATACATATAAAGGTGGCACATCTGAAATTGAAAAGATAAATGGTCAAATTGAGAATGGAAAGACCCATTGCAAAAAACAGTAAAGGCAATTATAAGAAAGCTAAGCAAGTTACCTGTATAAATCATATCAAAGACAACTAATCTGGATTTATACACACTGTTATAATTAATTATTCACCAGTTAATATGGAACTTGACACAGGGTCAGCAGTATCTATTGTTTCAAGAAAGACCCAGGTGATCATTAATAAAAAGAATAAATATAAACTGCACCCTAGAAGTAGGTCAATATCAGACTATCAAACGAATAAAATCAAAGTATTCGGTTAAACAATGGGAAAAATTACTATGCCTAACAAAACTATATACCTATCACTGGTAGTGGCATTAGGTAACCATAGTGATTTAATAGGCTGTGACTGGTTCACTCACTTAGAGTTCAAAGTGACAAAAGTGAACCAGATAACAACATTATCAAAGATAAAATCTGATTACTCAGAAGTCTTCAACAAAAAGCTGATTAAGAAAATGGATAGAAGTTGGAATATCAGAATTTCCAGGACTCTGCTAGTGCAGCACTCTACACTGAGACAGTAAAAGGGAAAACTCCAGCAAAACTGTTACTCAACAGACCTTAAGAACTATCCTATCAACCCTGAAGCCTGATACCAAACTTGATCAAGAAGACAAAATCAAAATAAAACTTCAAATAGGTACACAAGTACTGTACCATATGTACTATGGGACCACAAAATGGATACCTGCAGTGGTGACTCAAAATAAGGGTCTCTATACTGTCATTGTGCAAACAGAAGATGGTCATCAACATCATCATCATCTCAACCTGCTAAGATTCAACACACATCAGAAGCTAACAAAAGCAATAACAAAGCTGGGACAAGTACATCAAGCAGGAAAGATGAACATCAAAATCAAGGTGGCAGCAAACATCCAGGAACAAGTTCATTAAGTGAAGAAGAAAAAGCCAGGGACAATGATGAATGGAAGCCTCCAACAAAGCAGATTATATGTCATCCAGTGCATCATGATGACTACATTTTCCAGGGCTAATTTTAACCAGGGGGAGAGATGTCAAATATGATCTTACCTTTAAAAGTGGACTATTCAAGATTTGTTGCCTGATTGGCTAGCACCTACTTGCTATCCAATAGGGATAAATTCTTCAATGAGGTTCTTGTTCTGAATCTGAGTGCTTCCAGTAAAAAAGAGGATCTTTAAGTCAGCCTTTTTGGAGGCAAGGCAGAGAGAAATTACTTTTGTCAACCTGAATGACTGAATATGCTCTCCAATAAATCCTATGCCATCAGCAAAGGTATTTTCTCTAATCATTTCTCTAATCATTATTGTGACATTCATGCAGTGAAGCAAGTTCACATAAGGACTGGAAACTGCTACATCCACAGCTGACTCAAGGCAAGCTGTCTAAGTGCAGCTGGAAGAGTCTGAACTAGAGCTGACTTGAGGCAAGCTGTCCAGTACAACTGGAAAAGTCTTACTACAAGGCAGACTACTTATTTAGCTGGAAGTGAGTTCCATTACTCAGCTTGACTACCTCAGCATAAAATTGTATAAACTATATTTATGTTTGATTAACTAACATGCATGTACATTTTTGTAACTAATAAATTGTACATATTAATTGTTGGGTACTTGTCATCATTTGTCTGTTGGTTTGGAACCGAACCTGTAAAACAAGCCAAACACAATAGTAACAAATGTAGACTCAAAATAAGGGTCTCTATACTGTCATTGTGCAAACAGAAGATGGTCATCAACATCATCATCATCTCAACCTGCTAAGATTCAACACACATCAGAAGCTAACAAAAGCAATAACAAAGCTGGGACAAGTACATCAAGCAGGAAAGATGAACATCAAAATCAAGGTGGCAGCAAACATCCAGGAACAAGTTCATTAAGTGAAGAAGAAAAAGCCAGGGACAATGATGAATGGAAGCCTCCAACAAAGCAGATTATATGTCATCCAGTGCATCATGATGACTACATTTTCCAGGGCTAATTTTAACCAGGGGAAGAGATGTCAAATATGATCTTACCTTTAGAAGTGGACTATTCAAGATTTGTTGCCTGATTGGCTAGCACCTACTTGCTATCCAATAGGGATAAATTCTTCAATGAGGTTCTTGTTCTGAATCCGAGTGCTTCCAGTAAGAAAGGGGATCTTTAAGTCAGCCTTTTTGGAGGCAAGACAGAGAGAAATTACTTTTGTCAACCTGAATGACTGAATATGCTCTCCAATAAATCCTCTGCCATCAGCAAAGGTATTTTCTCTAATCTTTTCTCTAATCATTATTGTGACATCCATGCAGTGAAGCAAGTCCACATAAGAACTGGAAACTGCTACATCCACAGCTGACTCAAGGCAAGCTGTCTAAGTGCAGCTGGAAGAGTCTGAACTAGAACTGACTTGAGGCAAGCTGTCCAGTACAGCTGGAAAAGTCTTACTACAAGGCAGACTACTTATTTAGCTGGAAGTGAGTTCCATTACTCAGCTTGACTACCTCAGCATAAAATTGTATAAACTATATTTATGTTTGATTAACTAACATGCATGTACATTTTTGTAACTAATAAATTGTACATATTAATTGTTGGGTACTTGTCATCATTTGTCTGTTGGTTTGGAACCGAACCTGTAAAACAAGCCAAACACAATAGTAACAAATGTAGACGCCAGCAAATATATCTTTATAACTATGAAAAGCTGAGTTTAAATATGGTAAACAATAGCAAATTATAACTAATAATGCCAAGTACTGCCATTTGATTGCTGTATTTTATTAACGAATATAAAATAAATATGCAAAATTCAAACTTCTTTATATTATTTGTGTAACTATTATTATACAAGTACAAAATACTAGAATCAATTCTTTTAAAAGGAAAAGTGTGATTTTTATTAGAAATCATAATTAACTGTTAATATTAATAGCCAAATAGTTTATTGCACCAGAGTTTATAACAAGTCCAAGCACTAGATGACACAAAGCTCAGTCACTATCCATGGACCTTGACATCAGAGTTTCCTATTATTCCGCTGTACTAAATAATGCGGTAGAAAAAAAACTATTCAAACAATATATTAAAATAAAAATACATAAAACTAGTAAAATATGGATAGAAAAAAATATTCGGAAATTGACAACTATAAAGGAAGAGACATTTAATAAAATGATTGGCAGAGGAAACTATGTGTGTAAGAGCCGTGGCAATTATAATTTGCCTACAGAATTTAATTTTTAATTGATAATTAATGCCAATGGTGTTTTCTTTTAATCTAGTTTATGTTATATATACATGTTTTGCAAAAGTTAAAATATTCAGCATGTGATAAAAATTATTTTCTCGGTATCAAAATTTGAATTCCTTCAACCAGAGTTTGAATTTGATATTTAACTGAATTTTAAGATAGAAAGAATAGAAGTATATCCATCCAATTAAGCTTTAGTAATAATGCCTCTTAATACTATAAATACTTTGTTAAAGCTCAAGTTCTAAACATTAAAATGCCAAAATAAATTGAGTCAAAGAAGTAGAAATTGGATTGATTTGTTTTGTTTTGTTTTTTGTTTCATAGGCCTTTATAAGGATATATTACAAAAGATACAAACTAAGAAAAAAATAAGTTTCCTTTAGTATCTGTTATAATAAAACATTTTGATTAAGAAAATAGAATTATAGAATCAAATTTTCAAAATTTTGGAATATAAACCCTACATGGGAAAATGCTATCAGACAACTTTTCAGGTAAACCAAATTTACTTTCTAGATGATCACTTTATTTTCACATACAAATGTAAACGTAATAATAGCGTCACTTAATTTTTCTGCTAAAATTATACATAGAACAAGAGCAATATCTTACTACACTTAAACTTCCATTCTTAAACTAATTTCAAGATTTTGCCTTTGTTTTGGAAATAATAAAGCCAAGCATCCAGCAATCATTTTCAGTTCAATGTTTTGAAATCAAGTTGATCTCTCTCACAGTTACATACATACTGCTTTGGAGTCATATACACTTGATTCAAAGCCGTAGGCTTAATGTTTTAGTTATAAATAATTAAATGGAGTTAAACGTGTTAAATGGATGCTTAACTACATTACTTTCAAAGCCTCATTGATAAAAGTAAACAACAGAAATTGATCTGAGAATGGAAGTGTCTGATAATCACTGATTATTCAAGCTGTCAGCAGTTGGCTCTTGTTTTGCACAAATTTAAATGGAACACATGTCATATTGTTACTAAAAACAATGATTTTTTTTATTTGTTGATTATAGTAAAGATTGTTTAGAACAGTATTTGTCAAAAATTGTATTTTGCTAACTGTCCAAATGACCAGAGAAAGTTTAGTAACGTTTAAAAAATGAAGTTATAGCCATAATATTCACTTAAATTAATAACAGGTTTTCTGTCAATTTTTATGCTGCTTTAGAGTTGTGTGCATTTCATCTTAAAGTCATGAGATAACATAAAAAAAATCTCTGTCGGTGACTAAAATAAATTTAATATTTCAACACAAAATTGATATTCCTGCACACTACTGAATCTTTTTTTTAAAAAATTATGCGATATTTATTATATATAAATTTCCATTTTAGTGCTTAAATAAATGTAATAATTATGGGCATTATATGCTGCAGAATTATTAGTCTAATTTAGAATCTTTGTTTTTGAAAAGTAAAACTGTGATTAAATTATTGATGTAATTGAAATTTTTTAAAAAACTGAAATTTTTTTTTAAAAAATGTTATTTTGTTGATGTTACCTCAAATGGTTGCTACGAATTTTTATCATTTTGAATTCTTCCAGAAAAGAGTTCTAATTTACTGTCGTCTCTTTTAATCTTCTTTTAGCTATTTTTGGGGTTGCTAGGTAGGGCTAGCTCTAATGATCGTGCAACCTATGCATATTTGCATGAAGTGCCAAGGTTTGGGGGCAGGGCAGCAAAATTGGCCTAAAGTATATAAAAAATAAACCATAAAAGAGTCATTTACACTTCCTCTATTGAAATCATTTAAAACAGAAAGTATCTGCTTTACTGAAGGAGTACAGTCATTATCAAGTAATTTTTTTTATTTTAAATGCAATAATAATTCTTGAAAATGTAAATCTCTTAATTATTTTTAATAAAGGGTAATTTTGATGTAGTTCATTCAAAATAAGATATCATGTCAATGGTACTATCCTTATAGAATCCAATTCCTTAGAAACTTCGTCGTAAAGCAAAGCTGTTGTTTATAGCAATAACTAATTAATTTTATATGCTTTTAATTTATAAATGGATAGGTGTTTCTTAATAATATTCCTATCTGATTCAAGACTTTGGCTTTCTTTTAATTTACCAACAGTAAAGATTTGGTTTAGGCTGACTAGCCTAGAGATTTGAAGTCAGACAATTAATTTGCTATTTTACAATATAATAGCAAATGCAAATATAAGTATTTAGAACCTTTTTGAGCTTTCTCCTGCATTTTTCTCAGGAACATTAGTTTACCTTATTAGTTTCGGATCAAGTATTAAATTCTGCTTAAAAACTGCGTTCTGAATTTTATTATTTTTGCCCAATTGTTTTTTGAAACGATGAAGAATATTGAGCCACTATCATTTTCCATTGTTATGAAAGTATCATTAGCGAGGATTTTCATCTTAGAAGTTATCGTCTCAGTTTGCTCTACAAAACCCTTTGTATTTAATTCTTTTGCAACAAACACTGGCTCATTTTTTATAAAATGAAATATTTACTTACTTTTTTCTATAGATATGCAGTTTCTATGTATCCAATATAATGGTAGAAACAACAAATCACATTTGTGTAAAGTATGAGCGACTGTGCAAACTTTGTTTCAATGGCAACATTTTTTTATTTATTTGGTGGCTGCCCCCTTGTATTCTGTTTATTCAAAATCACAAATGAACTGTCAATTGATCTTTGATGATGAGTCATTATTACTTGTGATTTTATTTTTAGAAAAGGTGCTCCTTATTTAAATGTTTTTTTCTCCTAGGAATACTTATAAGATGTCTAATTCAAATGACATATTGGGATTCATAATTAACTTGATTCTTAGTTTGTGTGTGTTTTTATACCACATATGAACTAGTCATTCAGCACTTCATTAAGTGTTTAAAAATTTCAAACAATGCCATCTTCTAAGCCTCAAGCACATAGTTAACATCTTTCTCGTCATTTTTTTTTTGCATTATAATCCGAAGTTTTAAGTTAAAACGTGTCTTTAACATTTCTATGGTCTTATCGAAAAATTAATTCAGTAAATGAGATAATGCTGCTTGTGTTCACAAAATCTTATACGTTGCAAATTCTTGTATTATTCATTAGTGTAGACATTTTAATGTAGTTTTTATTTCATTAGCGCCCTTAGAATACTGATGACTGTCCAGGTATGATAGCTATACTTTGGTCACTTGGATCCAATTCACCAAGACCCTTTATTTAAATTATCCTAGGGCTATCAGTTTTATATAGCTTTGAATGAATATGCTCTATTCTTCTGCATTTTATGTACACTTACAATACATTTGGACTGAAGCTTCTAGACAATGGATCCCAAAACTATTGCCTAAACATTAAATTATTTTTGCTCTTCAATCTAGAATATATTCTCATTACCAATAATATCATATGATGATTGAGACAAAACATTTTAAACATTTATTCAAATTAAAAATATTAATAAAATATAGTAAATCTCTCTCAATATTTGTGAGTTTATTCAATATATAAAATACAAAAAGATACATCATTTATATCAGAAAGAAAGAGAACGCCAGTAATTAACTCCTCTATGAAGTGCAAGATTTTTGTGCGCCTTAAAAACCATTGCCATTTGAATATATTTGTATGTGTTCGTGACTCCCCATCTGCCATTTATACATTTACATTTAAGTTATTACTATATACGATAGACACTGGTTCCATGTCATTTTATACTGGTTAATTGGGTTGCACGTTATTACTCTGGCTATGTACTGTGATATAGTGCTAAATTCCTTATAAACTCCTGAGCAATAAAGCTATTAGCCTTTTTATTTTTACTCTTGCTGTTAGCTGAGATTATAAATTTATTTAACGCACATTGATTACGTAAGTAATATTTACTAAGGCAATAAACCTAAAGCATGTGCAGTTGAAAATGCGAAGATGGGGACCTCTACAGGTCTTAACCACAAGCTTACGCATTTGGAAAAAAAGAGAGTGAAGCAAGCAAATAGTTTTTGGAAACCTAACTCATATCTTGTAATCGCACTGATATCCTATTCACTGAATTCATATTTTAAAGTAAACTAGTTTACAAACTGGGGGGAGGGGGCTGACTTTGATAGATAGACTGAGCGAGTTCAGTATATTAAAAAAAGATTGCCAATATTATATAATGTTGTAAAATTAGCTTTAAAAATTAATAATATTAAAATTGTTTTTATTTATTACCCACTTTGGCGTAAACTGTCGGATATGGATGGCTTAAACAACTGGGTTGAAATATGATCAAATTTATCTTGATAACTATTAAATATTATATAAACTATTATTCTTAGAGGAATTTTTTATTCTCCAAAAGTGAGTTCAGTAGTTTACTTTAAATATATAGCAAAATCAGATGAATTTTTTTATTAAACTTTTGGAAATAGATATAAATATTTAATTATATCAGAGGATTTTTTTTTTTAAGTATGGAAAATGTATGTATAACATAACGAAGTTTTGTCTTTAATATTTTAATAGGTTATGTTGTAGATTCTATACGCATTTTATATTCTATACACAGTGGGGAAAATGACATTCAATGTGATTTAGAGTTGTGATATGTGTAAGAATAGTTTTCATTTAAATTGTATTAATGTAATTGGAAATGATACTAAAGTGTTTGGATGCGAATTACTTTATTAATATGATAAAAGAGATTGAAATGTTTTGGATGATGTAAAAAATCATTTATGGGTTTGTTGGAAAATGTAAATAAATATGAAAAAATGAGAATTATGTTTGTGGAAATTATAAAAATTATAAATGATAAAATAGGAAGGATGATAGAGATAAGCAAAAAATAGAGAAGTTAATAAAACATGTAACTGTAACTCAATTAGAATTAAGATTTGCAAGTGTAAAATGTAATTACATAAAAAAAAAATAGATGAACATTATATAAAAGGACTATATATTAGAATACAAAAACATTTAAAATAGAGTGATCATATACAAGGGTAGTAGAACAGGTTAGTAGAAGATTATTTCTATAAAGAGTGAAGCAAAAAAGAATGCGTTATGGATAAGATAGTAAAACATGGGGATAATGGTAATGTTCATATATTATAATGAGTACCAACAACATAGAAAATGGAGACATACTTAATTTATTACCAAGATTTGACAACAGATATATGTTAAATCTGGGCTTGTTTTATAAATGATTCGAAAAATTATATAATAAAAGTAATTTATGCACTTAGATGAAATGTCATTTCTTTATTAACAACAGAATACTCTTAATTCTATTTAGAAGCGTATTATATAGAAATGCTCTTAAGTAAAGGTAGTTCATATTTATCAAAACAAAGAAATGAAATATTGAAAGAGTAACTTATAGAAATATTTTATATTTCAGGGAAACTTACAATGGAGATGAAGTTTTAGGGAAAGTTGAATGATAAAAAGATTTATGTTTATAAAAAAGGTTAGTTTATAAATGTAGCAATTTTAAAAACAGGATTAAAATTATAGTTTATTTAAAAGATAAATAAGGGAAGCCTAATTACAGAGGAGATGAATGTAAAAATAAATGTTTTTTCCTCCTCAAAATATGTCAAAAGATGATGGTGAAAACGAAATAGTAGAGTATAAAATTAATAATAATACAAATACTGTATATAATGAAAAAAAAAAAAGACAATAAGTAAAATTATTAAAATTGGGAATATGAATAAATAAATAAATAATAAAATACCTGAGAAATGGTCTGAATTAAAAATGAATGGCTTAAATTCATAGTTATAGTATAGATACATTTTAAAAAGTTAAGAACTGGTATTGGAAAACTTAATTTAGCAGAAAAGTAAATAGGGAAAAAATGGAAAGACATATAAGATGTAAGACACGAAATTTTTAAATATAGTGAAGTGAAAAAAACATATGATGTGAGATTAGGAATTCAGTAATGGATAGTAACTATAGTATATATGACCACTAGACATAATCAAGCAGTAATAAAATGAAAGCAATAATGAAATGGAATCAAAAAAATTTGTGTATGCTTAAATATGGACATGCAATTTTTTAAAAAAAAGTGAGAAGTGTTTATACAGAATAGGAATATTCGTTAATATGGAAAAAACTGATGATTGTGATAACAAGATATGATCGATTGTTAAAATCTTTTTGACTGAGAATAAATTTGAATATTGGAAATTTACCTAATATATGGGTCATATCTGATCTTGCCTTCAGAAGTGGATTATTCCAGATTTCTTCCTTATCTGGTCGGTCTGAGCATTGTGTGCTGCTGGCCAATAGGCTGATGTACAGACAATCACATAGCCAATGATTAGTACAGCCAATAAACAAGCTGATTGCTGAATCTGGGTGTTTCCAGTAAGGTAGGTGATCTGCCATTAAATAGACCCCCTTTCTGGATGCAAGGGGAGAAAAAGTAGTGAGTGTTAACCTGAACAACTGAACATGCACTCCAGTAAAACCTCTGCCATCAGCAAGAGTGTCTTCACTAGCCATTATCGTGACCTTTCAACAGTGAGGCAAGTTCATCTACGACTGGAAACTGCTATGTCTTCAGTTGAGGCAAGCTGTCTAAGTGCAGCTGGAAGAGTCCGAACTAGAGCTGACTTGAGGCAAGCTGTCCAGTGCAGCTGGAAGAGTCTTTCTTGAACTCATGAGGGAGGCTAATCATATAGCTGGAAGTGAGTTATGTCACTCAGTACTACTATCTCATCATTAATTGTATACACTATAGTCGACATCATTCATTCAGATATCGTAAACAGTGGTTTGAGGTGAGTGGTCTATCCTCACGCTTTCACTTACAGTACTTAAGATTTGCCCATATATAAGCATTTGGGTTGGATAGAATAAGTGGATTCATTTTATTCTTTCCTAAATACTATATCTTGTGTTGGGAGTGAATGTACTCATTTATTATTTAACACTCGTAAAAAAAAAGCGCACAATAGCTTGAATGGCTGATTAAATGTATTATTGATTAACTAATACGTGTATATATTTTTGCAACTAATATATTGTACATCTTAATTGTTGAGTAGTTTTGTCATCATTTGTCTCTTGGTTTGGAAACGAACCTGTAAATCAAGCCAAACACACCAATCTGTGAGGAACAATATACCTGATCTAGAAATAATTTATTTTATGCAATAGATTAAATAATTAAACTTTTTGGTAAATAAAATAATGTGTGATGGGAAGCAATGTTAATAAAATGAGCATAATCTGTACTATATCTGGAATAATATTTTCAATTTGCAATAATATTACATAAGTCAATAAATGCCAAGATATTTATTATAGGTTTTTATAATAATAAGATATGTATAATAGTTTGAATACAAATGTTTGCCTCCATTACAGTTGGAAAATTACGAGTTTTTAGTTGTTAACATATAACTATTGCTTGAGAATTCATGCTAAGACTTTCTTTTCGAAAATTAACACTTTAACAATACATTTGGCTTGCATCAAGTGCAGATATGATTGTGTCAGTAGTTAGCAGATTCCTGCTCCAGACTTGAGCATGTCTTACTGTGTTATACCAAATAGTGAATAATGGGCTTACTGTCATCTATTAGTTATCTATTGTCTGATTATTTTTTTAATAGACTTCCGATATATAGTTAGTTTCCCTTCCTTACTAAAACTAATTGAATTCACTAATTTAGCTCTCCAATTTGCCTATTTATTCTATTGGCTACTTTTTTTTTCATTATCATTTCATTGGTCAGTTGCATTGTATGTTCATTCCCATATTGATAGCATTGCAGTTTGGAAAAGTTCATTATTTGTAAGATTAAAATGACTTCACAACATTCCCTCTCCCTGGAATAAGTTAGCTTTATAATAAATTGTTCTTAAGTTAGCTTGGGAGATATCTAGATTGTCTTCTTGCTTTATCTATTTGGCTTATCTTTATCATTATTATAGTTTACCATCATCATCAAGTCAACATTTGAACATAATTAATCTCTGACTACATCTCTAATCACAAATGCATTTATATATGTGTTAATGACCAAATTACACTACGTGGCATGCCAGCAATGTACAAAGAAAATGACAAGTGCATTGTTTGTGTGTAAGTCTACCGAATATAATACAAAAACAGATACTATGGTATGGGTGCATTTTTAAATAATTATTATACTGTACATATTGACAGATCTTAACATATTATGAAGAAACAGCCTTAATGCATTCATATGTATATAAATAGATAAAATATTATCTTATTTAACATAATGTAATTTAAAACAAAAATAACAGTCAATATATCATGAAAAATTATGCAATAAAAGATATGCTGATAATTATCAGATAATCACTAAAGAAATTTTTAATTAATGAAATTAGGGAAAACAGACAATGTATGGTATTGAAGAGACCATTAATGTTTATATGTGATAATATGTTAGACTATTTCCATCATCTATCGTTAAATGTTGAATGTCTAGAAAATTTTACACTTTATTTAAATCTTTCAAATACAAACAACTTGTTATAAATATAAATAGGCAATACAGGTTAAATGTTGAACGTCTAGAACTGTGTTGTCTATTTGTGTATTATTACTAACAAGTTGTTTGTATTTAAAAACTTTTATTAAAGTTTAAAATTTTCTAGGCATTAAACATTTAATGATAGCTGATTGAAATAATTCATCTAATATACCACCATCACAAATCTTCAGGCTAACATTAATGGTTGTATTTGATAAAGAAATGTTGGACACCTCCATACTCTAGAACACAATTGGGATAAGTAGATATCTCATAGGACTAGCTTGCTTCTCACTAAAACAAGTCAATTTCAGTGGCCCTTGTTTCTTGAATTGTCAAAACAAGACTAGAGAAGTTGGTATATATCCTTGTTTTATTTAGCATATATTCTTTATTATTTGTGTACCTGTAAATAATGTATATAATGCTCATAAAAAACTGAATTAACTATACCTTCACTTTACTTATTCTGGGTAATAATGTATTTGATGTTACTCTAGTTCATGACCCTAGGTAGAAAGAATTAAGTAAATCTGATTGTACCCACTGACTCTCGCCTGGACATAGAACATGTAAAGAATTCTAAAAATTATTTTTTATAAAGATATTTTTCTCAATAATTTATTAGAAAAAAATTTTGCTGTTCTACTTAACATGTCCAATGTAAAAAAAAAAAAAAGTTGATAGACAAGAGAATATAGCATGATTAATTAGGACAATAAGGTATTCCTGTTTTATGATCTGGGTCAGTAGTATATAGAACTTCATCAGTAAAACAGCCTTAAGCAAACACCATAAATCTCTTATTGGTAAAAGTAAAGAAAAACAAAAAGTCTTTATTGCATGGGCCATTTAAAATAGAAATGCTCAATTAACTATATCAGTAGTTATTCAAATATAAATGCAGTTAGTTATGTTGCCTCAAATCTAATTGCCACACTCAGAAATCTTTTGGGGATAGTGAATGTCTAAAAGAAGCGTGATTAAAATGTGCACCAGTCCTTTTTGAAGATTTTTGAAAATGAAGAAAAAATTATTCAATGAATAAAAAAATTGCCTTTGGCTAGAAATAAAGGTAAAAGAATTTTGAAAATAGCAAAAATATAAACTATCAGCAAAAAAATAGATATAAAACTTCAATTTTCATTACTTTTGGTCGTGACATAATTGGATCAGGGGTTGTTTCACTATTTTTAATTATTATTATATTGGAAACAATCTATCATCATCGTGAGCAATCTCAACAAATGGAATAAAGATGAATTTGCTGCAAAAGAAATAAACTTTCCCAAAATTATATTGGGCATATCGGATGGTGATCCAATATGATTGACAGAATAAAGATTTTACCAATTTGTTTACAAACGTATTGGATATTCATTTTTGCATTTCACTGATTATACATCAGCAGTTTTGATGTGCCAAAGTTAATTTTAAGATACTGGAAGATATTATAAGCTGCGTAACAGAACTTGTTAATTTTACTTCAGCAAGCACTTTAAATAAAGGAAAATTCTTGTATACAAACTCTTCATATAATGGTTTATTTATGCAAATAATGACCAGAGGATTAAGTCGAAAAATTCTTTAAAGATTTGTTGGATGGTTAGAAGAAATTAAACTTTTTTATATATTATGAGAATGTCGTTGAGCATTGCAGTAGAAATTAATGTTTTTTTTTTAATAATTTGGGCTTCCATTTAAATAAATTAAATATTAAACTGAAAGATATGTTGTTTTATTTAATTAAAACATTACAAGTTAAATTAGAAATTTTTAATTATGACAATTATTTCAAATAACTATACATATTTTTTAAACACAAACGAAAAAAAATCCTTACAGAATATCGCGAGAAATCAAATCAAGCTAAATTGGACAAAAGTTTTCTACTATAACTCAGTTGATGGTTCAATTTTCTTTAAGATTTACCGCAGTTGAGGAAACTTAAATAAACATCAAATTTTATTTCATATCCAGACCCAACATCAGCAGATTAACTCACTTTGAACATTTTCAAGTGGTTAAATTTGGATAATATAGAATTGCAATTAGTTAATTTTCAATCCAATTCTATATAAAAACAGAAGTTTATTCACTTAAGAAATGACATGGAGATGATTGATAATAATCGATTATTGGATATAATAAAAAAATGCTGAAGAAAAAATATCAAAAAAAAAAAAGGAATACTATTTTCTCACCTTTCAGTTGTTTGCAAACACTAATTCTTCCATTAATGCATATGATTTTTTTTTCCAGAAGACCGATTCAGAAATAGAATGATTGATAAATCTAGTTTTGTATATGTATTATTAAAATGATAAAATATGATCCTGACATAAAGTATTTAGCATCTTATGTACAGCAGCAAAAATCTTACTCAAAACTTTATCTTCATAAGCATCCATTTTTGTAAAATTTTATACTAACTTTTAAAATTATCTCAATAAAATTTTGTATAATTAATTTTTTATTATTTTTTTCTATATAATTGTGAATTATTACAAGTTTAAAAGAAATGAAAAAATCTTTTAGAGAGTACAAATAAACTATAAAACATAAAGTTAAAGAAATATGACTAATAAAGTAATTATTTAAATTTAAAAAATCTATCTAAAATGGATTATTGTAGAGAAACGGAATTAAATGTTTAAATTCTTGAAGACTAATAAAAAAAATGTGAATAAAAATTTTTGAAAATTTATTAAAAAAAGAATATATTAAAAGAAATTGTATTATTGGAAAATGAGGAAAGAGAATAAGACTGTAGAGAAAGGAGACAGATGATTTTAAATGAGGGAGAAAAAGCAGAAAATAAAGAAAATATTTGATTTTCATGAAAAGAATTGACTAGAGCACTTTAAAATTTGAAAATTAGAAAGACAAAATATTTGGGATGAGTGGGCAGCAGAGATGTTGATGAAATTGAAGTTAATACAAAACCAAAATTATTAATATGTTTAATAATGTAATACAGAAATTTTAGATAGTTCAAATAATTCCAGAGTGATGTTGTTATTTAAGAAAAGAACAATATATGAAAGACTAAATTATAGACATTGTAATGTCAGTGATCTATAAAGTATATGTCCATGATTGTCAGTCAAGTAGATAAAGGGAGAAATAGAAAAGATGTAGGGAAGGCTAAGATTTGATAAACATATGGGAAATAGTTTATTTGAAATCATAAAATATGTGATAATATGTAAAACAAAATAGGCTTATGACAGAATGAATAAAAATAGAACATATATAAGACTTCTAAAAGAATGGCATTAGTAACTTAAATAGAAAATTATATAAAAATAGCTATTATAGTTATGAATTAATTGTAATGTAAATTCATTTACAGCTTAAAATGATGCTAAATTAACACAATGACCTTCTAGGTCACTTATTTTGTTTTTATTACATTTAAAAAAAGTAGAGTTGCCAATACATGAATTAGAAAAAAATAAAAAAATAGAAAGCAAATATAGACAAATAAAAATATCTTGAATATATATAGAAAATAAGCAGAGTATTAAATATAAATCATTTTATGATAACAGTAGGGAAAGTAGTCTATTTGTTGTTCCAAGAAATTTTATTTAACAAACCTATGAAATTACATTTATACAGAAAAACAAATTGTTCAATAGTATTTCACAAGAAAACAAATTGCTCAATAGTTATATCACAAGAAAACAAATTTTTCAATAGTTAAATCACTTGTACTTGATAACAGATGTCTTGGCAAATGTTAGTGGGAGTATCTGTCATCTTGAATGACAGTGTGTTTTATGGAGCTGTTTGTGCTAGTAATGGTGCATTTTCTTGGGTTATTGCATAATTTGCCTCTAGAAATAATATGGGTGTGAATGTCAGAAAGCCAGCCTATATGCTGTTGTATGCAGTTAATGTGGAGAAGTCTCTTGGATGTTAACATGCATTTATTCCATTATGGAGTCTGTGCAGGGAGCTCAAACAGCATCCAGGTCTCAGTGAATGCATAAGACTTTCATCTCGTTTTTTGATTCTGGTTATAGTTTTGATAAAATGTTGTACTGCATCTATGTGACTTCCATCAAATGCTAGCCTGCACCGAACTAACCAGATGGAATATGTTAGGAATGTGGAAAGCCTAATCCATGCAAAGAGTTTGGTGCCAATGCAGCGCTGAATGGAGGTAATCATTTGGTAACTGATTTTGGATTTGGCTTGGATGAGATAACAAATATTGCTGAAGTAGGGGCACACATTTATGATGTGATCAAAAGTTTCAGAATCACACCTACATAGCTGACAGTAGGAATCAATATTTCTGAACCCTCGTCTATTCACCAGGAACCATTTTGTGGGCAATGCATCAAGATTTATCTTGATAATAAAATCAAGAAATTTCAGTTCAAGATTTCAAAACTTAAATTGAGTTATTATCTTTTTGTTTGTTGTGCTTAATTTGGGAGTTGGACAATTTGTGTGTTGATGTTGAAGTTTATATACATCCCAATATTTTATTTTGGATGCATACATGTTTGCCATTGAATTGGTGCATTTGTGAAAGTGTGAAGCTATATAAGAGAGACAATCTTGTTTGCAAGGTGGCCTGTCAGTGGGGTTTACAGGCATTGTTATTTCAAAATTGACAATTGCTTCAACTAGTTTGTAAATAAGGTTGTGTGTTTTCTGCAGTATGAAGGTCTCAGGAGAATGTAGTGACATACTGTTGAGCAAGTGAGGGCGATGCATTCCCTCAAGACTGATGGCAACTGTCTTCTGACCCCAAAAAAGTTTGGAGCACATAGAGTTAATTTTGTTGAGGAAACCCCTTTGTGAATTTTACAACTGGAAGATAATAGCACATTTTGGGGGGAAAGGACCATGTTTAGTAGGGTCACTTTTCCATGTAGGGACAAATAGACCTTGGAAAGAGATGTTGTGAGTTTGTTTGCAGCTTGGAGTAGCTCATTTTGTATATGTTTGGTGATGGAATTTGGTGATTTGTAAAAGGGGATCCCAAGGAAGCTCTGAGGTTGGCCCAAGTAACTGGTTGGTATTTTTTCTCCAGTTGCAATTTTCCAAGCAGTTGACTTCTGGAGGTTGAACTCAAGTTTGTATTTAGTTGTGTAATTTTCAAGGATTTTATTTAGGGAGACAAGATATTTTGGGGAGGGCAAAATAACACAAATGTCATCCATATATGCGAAGAGACCAATTTCTTTTTTTAGTCTAGGGACATAAATGCCTGGAAGTTGCTTTTGGATTTGAATCAGGAGGGGATTGATGTAGGCTATGAAAAGTAATGCACTTAAAGGGGATCCTTGTGGTATAGAAAGTGTTGGTTTGAAACTGCTTGAGATTTTACCATCTAGAGAAATAACTATGTGACGGTTTTGTAGAAGGTTATAGATGATTTGTAGATGTGCCTTTGGAACATCATATTCTATCAATGTGTTCAGAAGCATATTAATTCTGACTGAGTCAAATGCAGCTGCAATGTCTAACTGAACTGCAATTGGCTTAGTTTTCCTGTGAGTTCTGAGGTAGTCAACCACGATTTTCATCTGTGCCATGGCTAGAGTTGTGGAAGATCCTTTTTTGGCATATTGAGATGTGGAGATGTACTTGAGAATACTTTCTTGGATATTATCTTTGATTGTAGATTCTATGATTTTTAGTAATAATGGGGCCATTGAAATGGGTCTCAGGCTGGAGAGTTCTGATGGGGGTTTGTTTGTTTTTTTGAGAAAAGGTACCATGGTTATTGGGTATAGATTGGGTATGTTTTTATTACCTTCTGCAAGATAATCTATCATTTTGAGTATAATAGGTATGGTAAACTGGCTGAGATGAGCTAATATGAAGCGAGGAATGCCATGAAGTCCTGGATGAATATGGTCTGGGAGTGATGCTAGCTTGTTTTGAAGCATGCTTTTCGGTTATGTTGTGTGAGTCTGGGGTCTCATTATCTCTCCATATAGTGAACACAGCTTCAGGTTCTTTTGTTAAGAGTTATTGAAAGTGCAACTTGATGCCTTCTAACATATCATGTCCAATGTATGATTTCCCTTTTGATGTAATTACTATAGGTGTATTTTTGATTTTGTAAGCACCAAGGGCCCAACACATATAACCATGGGTCCAGCAATGTTGAGTTTGTAAATATAGCCTTGCTCTTTTGATCGATATATACTCTGCAAGTTTCTTCTGCTGGTTTTTATACTGTAATTTTAGTGACATGATGTCTTTAATATTATCAGTGTTGCTAGGTATTGTTTTTAGCTTATTTCTTATGTTCTGTAATTCACTAAGTAATCCAATAGGGCCTTTTAGCTTCTTGGTATAGTTGCTGATGAGTGACTGTAACACCTCGATGAATGAAAACCATGCCACTTCAATGGGGTTTGTTAGAAGATTTATTTTTTGAAAATAAATATATGACTCAGATATGATCGCCTCGGTAGCTGTAGCACATGTGACCATGCGTAAAGTTTGATGGCTGGACTGGCCAGTATATAAAATGTTGTCTGGTTTTAGTTTAATGATCTGAGCAAAGTGATCTGAAAACACGATAGGCTGAAGCTGTGCTTCTATTTGAAAGTGGATTTCAGGAGAATAGTAAAAGAGGTCAATGAGGCTTTTGGAATTTTGAGTGTAAAAGGAAAATGATTAAGGGGGAAGGAACCCCTCACCACACATCAGTGTTCGGTTAATTAAGTGCAGGTATTTGATGTTGAAGTGGGCATAGCTCATGTTAAAGTTACCCATGAATAGAACCAGTGCACTGTTATTATGTAATGTCATGTTTATTATGTGTATAATACGGTGGAAGTTAATGGAGAAGTTCTGTGTGTAGATGAAGATAATGTTGAGAGTGAAATCATTATAATTTACATTGGTTATAATTATGTAACCATCGATGTAAACTATTTTAAAATCACTGGGTGGGTTGTTTTTATTGATGATAATGCCTACACCTCCAGAGGCGGTATTGGCAATAGAAAATTTGATGAAGCCATGTGTTCCAAGAAGCTGGGTGATTTGAATGTCAGAGTTTATATGGTATTTTGTCTCTGCCATGTGGTGAATGTTTGTTCAACCATAATTTGATGGTGTGCAGCCATTGGAGTGAATTTAATCCTCTCACATTGATTCCTACGATTTCAATATTCATTATAAAGGTCTAAAAAAGGTTTTGGTTTGTATGGAATGATTATGAGTTGTGAAAACATCTCAACCATTATTATGAAATACTATGTTATGTCAATCCAGGAGGAGGCCAGTCTGATAGTGATTCACCTGACCCACTAAGTTCAATGGTTTCTAGTAGCATGATTTCTTTATTTATGGGCAGGGTGTTAGAATGATCTAAACAATCATCTGGGGGAATGCAGTCTAAAGCAGGAATGACTTGTTGATCTGTTTGCTGTGCTTCAGGGATTGGGGATTTTCCACCACTCTTTCTTTTCTTGTTGCTGTTATCTTTAGGTAAATTTGAGACTGGTAATTGGTTACTTTGTTGAAACTTGAACAGGTTTTAGCAACAAAAGAATATATGCATAAATGCAATAATTACAATGATTTGGTTGAAGATATAGAAAACATTTATTATTTGTTAATAGAATAGAAGTATTGTATATTAGAAAAGATATAAATAAAGAAGTCACAGGAAAATAAATACTACCTAAATGATTCCATAGGTTTTTGGTGGTTTGTTGCAAACAAATAGAATGATAATGGTAACCTTCTGATTAAAGCTATCAAATGAGTAGTGATTCAAATGGGATGGAGGCTAAATAGATTGAGTTTCAAATGGTATGCAGGATTGAAAATGATGAAAGAAAATATAGTGTTTGATGTCTGTCTTTTGGCCTGTTGACTGAGAGATTCTTAATTTCAATAAAAGAGAAGCCATGTTACATCATAACTAGTTACAGAAATATTATTAGTAATACTTTATTTGTGGCTTAAACTCTAATGTTTATGTAAACAATGCTTATTAAATCCATGTGTGAAAAAACAATTATACTATAAAATGAGTATTTTTGGTGTCATTAGCAATTTAGATGTGATAAGAGATCAACGTGAAAGTAATATATAATCCATATTAATAATTCAACTTATAAATACTTAGATATAAAGTTATGTCAATCTATAATTATATTTTATGAAATATTTGTTATTAGATTTAAACGGTATATGTCAATTAATTTATTCGTTTAAAATAATAGTAATGGTAAAAATAATAATAAACTTACCACTGTAGAAGATGAGGCAATATCTGGACACATATATTCTGGTTCGGTTAGATTACATTGATAAATAGGTGTAATTTCTGCCTAAAAATATATAAATATATTTTAAAAACTTCAAATATCACTTTAAAATTTCAAGCTTTGATTAAAGACCTTTAAAACAATATATAAATGATTTCAAATATGCATTTTACCATAATTAACATTATATAAATTCACTTTCATCAAACACTCTCCAATAAATATATAAATCATCACAAATCACTTTGATTTGGGCTAGAAATTATATTTCTTTTATTATTAATATCCTATAATTTTATATAAGCATAGTTTCTTCTTCTTATCATTCAACTTCCTTCTCTCATGCTTAAGATTTAAAATGTTTACAACTATGACTTTTACTCTTCAAACATATGATTGCAGATTGAAAAAATATATAATTATTCTCAATAAGCACTTCAAAACAGAACTTTTCAATAATTTTATGCTTGAAATGTAAGATTGATAGTTTGAATTTTTTTTAAAAAAATCTTAAGCGTGAAAAGAGGTTGTCGTGCATACATATGCATTAAAAAAAATTAGAGCCTATGTTCAACATTTAAAAATATACAATTTTTAACTGAATATGGTATTTCTGCAGATTGTAAGATTTTTTATAATATATTATGTTATGTTCATTATTATTTTTTATTCCAATATTTATTGCATAACAGACATTTTATTTTAATGTCTGTGTGTATATATAATAAAAAGTCAGATGTCACATGACTTATATATAGCTTGCATTTACCAATACATAAAATTAAGAGCATGCTAATGAGCTTTAACGAGTTTTTATTATTTTTTATTTCTTTTATGATAAATGCTACTACATTCAAAGATCAGCCTTTCAAGCTAATTGTGCATGCGTCTTCTGCGAGTGTTAAATAATAAATGAATACTTCACTCTACAATACAAGATATAGTATTTATGCAGGAATAAAAGGATTATGCAGGAATAAAAGGATTACTTTTATTCCTGCATAAATACTATATCTTGTATTGTAGAGTGAAGTATTCATTTATTATTTAACACTCGCAGAAGACGCATGCACAATTAGCTTGAAAGGCTGATCTTTGAATGTAATACAATTGTATGCATAGCGTCATATAAAATAAATGCTTATTTACTGATAAATGCTACTATAAGAGAAGGCATTCAAATCATCTTTATCTTAGATTGTCCCCATCCCCGTTTCGACCTATGGGTCTCTTCAGTGAGGAGTTGGGACACTATATTCAAAAAACCAACTCAAACTAAGCATTTATTTAAAAGTTAATGTTAATTGTCAAAAAAAAGATCTGAAACTTTTAGACATCTGCATGTCTTTAAAGTCAGCTCTCCAACAGAAAAAATCATATGGGTCTGAACTTAATTCAGATACTCTATATATTAATAGGTTTAGCCATTTAATTTAGCCAAAGCCCCAACAGCAAAATAATAATAGCTTGCATTTACAAATATGTAAAATTAAGAGCATGCTAATGAGCTCTAAACAAGCTTTTTTCTATTTTTTATTTCTTTTATGATAAATGCTACTATAAAAGAAGGCATTCAAATCATCTTTATCCTAGATTGTGCCCATCCCCAGACTGGTTTCGACTTATGGGTCTCTTCAGTGAGGAGTTGGGACACTAGATTCAAAAAACCAATTCAAGCTAAGCATTTATCTAAAAGTTAATTGTCAAAAAGAAGATCTGAAACTTTTAGACATCTGTGTGTCTTTAAAGTCAGCTCTTTCACAGGTCAAAACCAGTCTGGGGATGGGGACAATCCAAGATAAAGATGATTTGAATGCCTTCTCTTGTAGTAGCATTTATCATAAAAGAAATAAAAAAATTTTAAAAAGCTTGTCTAGAGCTCATTAGCATGCTCTTAATTTTACATATTTGTAAATACAAGCTATATATAAGTCATGTGACATCTGACTTTTTATTATTACTATTATTATTTTGCTGTTGGGACTTTGGCTAAATTAAATGGCTAAACATATTAATATATGGAGTATCTGAATTAAGTTCAGGCCCATATGATTTTTTCAGTTGGAGAGCTGACTTTAAAAACATGCAGATGTCTAAAAGTTTCAGATCTTCTTCTTGACAATTAACTTTTAGATAAATTCTTAGCTTTAGTTGTTTTTCTTAATCTAGTGTCCCAACTCCTCACTGAAGAGACCCATAGGTTCAAACCGGTCTGGGGATGGGGACAATCCAATATAAAGATGATTTGAATGCCTTCTTTTATAGTAAATTTATCATAAAAGAAATAAAAAAATAAAAAAAAGCTTGTTTAGCGCTCATTAGCATGCTCTTCAGTTGAGGCACGTTTAAGAAATTAATCGAAAATACTTCTGTGGATTTAAGGATTGTTTATAATAATTTGTTACCATTAAATTTATTATTTTTATTATATATATATGCATGCCTGTAAAAAATTAAAGTGTGGGCTCATTTTCATGTAAATTAGGTTCAATGGTGCTATATCATTGATCTTATAAGGGAAACTATCAATATCCACTGATGCTTCCCAAGACTAAATTATTTTTAACTCTATTGTTAACTAATAGCTATTTATCATGAACATAAATGGAAATAAAAATTGTTACATGGATTTAAACTTAAGAATCTATTTTTACAAGCATCAAAATTCAGAAAATCCCATTTTCTTTTAAATATCCTGTTAATAATATTCCATCTTCCCTAAAGAATTGTAGATGTTATATTTGAATTTTTTATGGATTTTTTTATAACAACAATATAAAGTGTGGGATCATTTCCATGTAAATTAGATTCAAATGTATTTTAGTTTGTTTACATTATAAATTCCATAATTATTTCAAATCTAACATAAATATATAATCAAATGGTAAAAGCTAAACTAATTAACTTAATATAACGTTTAAAACAATTTAAAATTAAATCACTTTTAAAAATTTACTATCAAAGTTTGTATCTTAATTGCAAAAATAATACACCACAAGAACAAATATATATATGATATTATTTTACCAATTATCTTTAATATTTAAAAAGTTTTGAATAAATCAATGGCTTCAATCTCATAAATTTAATTAAAAGAGATTCTAATATGCATTGAGTGTGCTGAGATGCAGCAATAGAGAAGCTGATAAGATTAATGATAAATGTCTGTGTGTTTTCGAGAACTTAATGTGTTCTCATATTCATAGCAAGATCAGAATAGGAAAAAAGGAAATAGAGGGATATATACATCCAACTAATGGTATTCAAATTTATGTAAATTAGAGAATCCATTTTTGAAGAGTGGGAAGCATGATTCTTTGTGATTTATAGCATTGGTGTTGTTGGCTATATACCAAGCTTTGCTAATTTTATGTTTCAAGTTGTTTCTTTCGTTTTCATTTTTCTAGAAGAATGCAATGCTAAAACAAAATTTTATAGCCTGAATTTCCCTTGTAAACATATAATATAGAACTAAGATGTTTATTCTTTACCTTGTAAAATATCACTCTTTCATTTAAACTCAAATAAAAATATAGAATACTATAAACAACTCCAGTATTTGTAAATCTATCACTAATGTATTTGATAATAAAAAACAGCAAAAAGGAAAGGTATTACTCTAAATAATTTTTTAAATAATACCAAGGAGAGAATTAATTGGAATATTATTTCTAGAATTGATTATATTATTCTTCGCTTTTATTTAAAAAAAAATTATGTATAAATCAAAATGATTTGAATTTAAATGAAAAAGTGGACATTTATCTCATAAAAGTAAAGAATAAATATTTTTTCATGCATTATAAATTCATGAAAGAAATATAAATTATAAGATTTTCTTTGAGCAAACAAAAAAATTGCATTCTTTGAGAAAAATGCAAAAAAAAAATTAAAGAATCACTTTTAAAAAAGTTTATGAGTCTAAAGTTATTAATTTGTTCAAAACTTCTCTTAATATTAATGATAATTGAAATGTTATTTTGAATTGTGGAAGGTTTATAATATATATTTGTATTGTTTTGTGTTCTTTATAAATTTAAGAATTGTGCATTGATAGTAAAACTATTTCAATAAATTTTTGAATTTGATATTGGCTAATGATTTAATTTTAAATTGGAATAATTGGTTACTTGTATGTATAATCTTTTAAAAACTGTGTTCATACAATTAAAATCTTAAATATTTTATCATTTCTTATTTATAAATCTAAGGCAAAAATTATAGGATATAGTTAAGACAGAAATCATCTTCTGACTAATCCAGATTATTTTGAGTAAGACTCATCTATTAAACAGTAGTAGATATATATCTTAGTTTGCTATAAATTGGCTACATAAATAAATTCTAAATATGCTTACAAAGTTCTTAGATAAATGAAAAAAAATTCTAAGGTTCACTCATATTTAAATTTTAGATCAAATGCTTAGTGGACTAATATATTAATGACTCAACTATTATTTTTCATTTATTATAGTTATCATTATTATTATTATTACTATTATTTCCACAAGTGTGAGAATATTTCATAGTCTAAAGGAAAGTGATTTTCTCTCTCTCTCTCTCTCTCTATATATATATATTGAACTATGTTTAATTTAATGTTTATTTATTAAATCTTATTTAATCATCAAAATCAAAGTGATTAAAAGAGAGATTCTGTCTCAATTTTTGTATAATGGATTATTAAAGTAATAATGATATGCCATATTCCAATGGTTTGATGTATTAATTTGACTCTGAATTTTCAAGAGTGCTCACAAAAGTATACTTATAAACATCAAAGCTCCAAGAATAGATGAATTTATTCTAATTTTGATCCTTCTTTCATAATTAGAGTGTTTTGAATTTCATAGCCTGAACAAGGATGATTTACTTCCTTTATATATATATATGTGTGTGTGTGTGTGTAAATAATTTTAATTTTACTGTAATTATTCCACGAATTTTTTACAAAAATTTCAGTTCTAATATAACTACACAAAGTACTAATTAAAATTGTATTATCAACTAAATTGTATGACTAACTTTTAAGACAAAAGCAAACTTATTTTTAAATTATGCCCAAAAAAAAGATATTACTGGATGCTGTGATTTTAATTGGCAATGTCAGTTTTTAATTGATAATTCATCTAGTTGCATCCTAGCAGAAATTTATCTTAAAAAAATACATGAAAAAAACTGCTAAAATTATCAATAATTATATCTCAAAACCTATGATTGTGATCCTGAATTTATCAACTATGGCTTGGCTATATAAAATAAAAATATTAAACCTATTTGGATTAGTATCTGAGGTGTGTACAAGAAAGCACTCTCCTTTATTAAGATAACTATCTAAGTTTGATAGAACTAATCAGACAATTTTTTAGCTACATATAAAACATTGACTAGCATCTAAAATATTTTTTCCAAAAACAATAAAGAATACACATACATATGAGAGAGAATGAAACTACTTCATTTTAAGTAACAATTATTAAGAAAATATTTAAAATACAATATTGAAAATAGATTATTGACATAATGAACATTATCTTTTTCTAGCACGAAACGGTATTTTGGAATTAAAATACCTAAAAAATAAATTACAAAAACAAAAAATTCTAAAAATATAATAGCCAGTTAAAACGTTTTTATGTATCATAAAAATGTTTTTAATGGCGATAAAGTGAGATCTGTCTTAAGAGTTATTAGCTTTAAAAATAAAAATAAAAGACTTACTTGAGGCCATTTCCGATTTAATTCATAGAATATTAAATACTGTTTTAAATAGTATCCAGAAAAGCAAAAAAATATTATGAGGAATGTAAGAGCAAAACTGATGTGGAGAATAAATGGTGGTCTTGAATCTACAGAGAAAATCACTATTTTAATTAAACAACATAAAATGTAATAATTCATATGAATTTAGTTTTTATTGGACATCTTTAGTGACAAGATTTTTGACTTTTTGCATTCAGAAAACATGCTACTAATGATGTACATATGTTTAAAATACTGAAAATGTTTAAGTTTATCAAAATAAAATTTACAATTAGGTATTCTATTGATTTATTATTATAAATTATTTACTATACAACACAAATAATCCGATTGTAAAAAAAAAAAAAAAAAACTATTGAGACATAATAGATTTATAAGCTAGTAAAAATAAGATACATATTTAACTTAGGCAATATAATTAATAAAATAATGGCATTGATAACCTGGGAGAAAAGGTTAAACTGAAGGCACAGTTTGTTTAAACAATATATAAATAAAAAACAAGTATGCTATATAGAAGCAGTAATAATTTATCTTAGCATTGTTGTGGTGAAGAAAGTATTTTATACTAATCCCAGTTTTTTTTATTTTTGCTAATATTTGTTTTTTCTTTTTTATTAATGTTGCAAACAATGTCATATCCAAATATTGTGTTAATTAAATTTGTATGTTTTTAATGTTTCTTTTGCTTCTGATTTCAGCTCTTGCTCTATAGCCAATGAGTTCATTACATAAATATTCTAACAAAAGATGAGAAATTAAGGGATGTGCATATAACATATTAATTTTAATGAATATTCAATTTTTCATATTGGTTTGTTTATTTATCTATTAATAAATATTTATTGATATAATGTAGTTGACTTAATATACATTTATTGTATGTATAAATAATTCAATTTCATCCCTTTACATAAAATTAGTTTTCCAACTAGGAGTAGAATAAAAGTATATAATCCACAATGTTTTGTTTGCTGGACTAAGTTACAATGTCACTCCTTATTTCCATTGCTTAAAACTCAAAGCTAGCCAACTTCTCATGTCCATTTGTAATTATGAGAGATTTCAACATGACATATGGAAAATCTGTAAATAAACGGTAACATACTCTTGATTTCTCTCTAAAGAGTGTAGAGGATTTTTCCCAAAAACTTTATATCTTTCAACAATGGTAAACCCTCTTTATTTACAGACATTTGATAGAATATAAGTATAATTTATATATCGGAGTTTAGATGTAATTATATAAAGGATTTGAACACAGACTTTCAAGTCTATGTTCCAATAAACTTATATAATTACTTATAGACTTGCTTCTCACTCACATTATATCTCCTAATGCAGGTAAAACTCAAAAACTCACTTTTTTCAGACTACTCAGCACTCACAGTAACTCAAGCTAAATTTTAATGCAAACAGAATAATACAAATAAGCAAAACAATTCAAGTCTTTTTCCCTTCACATACCATAGAGTTTCTCTACTCTGAAATATATATCTATTTAAATAAAATCAAGCTATTACCGATGAATCCAATACAAGAATATAATGCATTCTTAAATATAATCTTACATATGTGCAAATCATATTACAAAATGCAATTCCTTTCCCACAAGATTTTTAGAATTGAGGACAAACTTCACAAACAATCATGCAAATATCATTCTCTGACATAGACCACCCAGATACCTTGCACTTAAAAATTTATACAAAGTAGCTTAGTCCTTACTTACAAAATATCTTTCAATCAAAAAATGCAAAATTTTGCTAAAACAAATGCACTCATGGTCCAAACAATGCATCAGATGGGAACTAGGCTAACTATTACCTATAAGATTTTCAACCAACATTAAAAAGTAAGACATCTATATTAGTAGTGAATTCATGTTAGAATCCATCTATACACATTTCAAAAATAAGCTTCAAAAAGTTTCAACCCAGACCTGCAAATCCTAGGGCCATCTGAAAATGACATAATATTTACACTCAATGAATTTTTATATAAAGTCAACACATTGCCAGAAACATCTTACTCCGGTTTTCACAATATTTCTACGGCTGTATTGGCATATTTGAGTCTCTTTGACACATTATACTTAATTAATCTGGAAAACTTTTTCTTTAAAAAGATATACCAAATCCAAGGGCTCTATCCAATTTCATTAGTTCTCTTTTTAAAAAACAGACAAAGAACCTACACTAAATAATCTATAACTCATCTCAATTTTCTCTTTAGGTATTAAAACATGAGAAAGTTCTCTTAAAGACAGGATGGAACCATATTTTCTACCATTATTAGTGAAGTCATAGCATGCAAAAAATGTTCATTCATTAATCAGGCAACATTCATTTTTAAACAGTAAGAGACAAAATCAGAAATAAAAAATATTGATAATATACACATAAACCCAGCCTTTGGCTCAGTGGAGATAGACAAACTTATGTCTATATGCAGAAACCAAACTTCTTAAATCCTACCTTTACATCTTAACAAATCTACTTAGTATGGAAACTCATATCACACTAAATGGAAAAATCTCATTTCCCATTATGCAAGGGTCACTAATAAATTCACTTTTGTTCATGTTTTATATTAACCTGTTTATCAAACAATTGAAGACCAACTTACAGGGGTGTACATGTCAGGTTTGAGCAAAAATACCTCATGCATAGCATACATAGATGATGTTTCACTATTTTTAACAAGCAAAAAACAAATCCCACTTCTTCAAAAAATAATTTCAGAATACACAAACAATTACAACTTGAAGTAAACCTAGACAAATCTAATTCATAATAAATTTATATAGGGAAAAAGCTCATAGAATCTTTCAAAAGATTTCCAACCTCCTTTTTTGTTGTTCATTTCCACATTCATTTCCATCTCAGTCACTCAGAGATGTGATGTCAAATTCAAAAAAGACTTAAAAAGCAAGCTAAAAATATAATGCAATGTCAAAAATCTATCTATCACTATATGCAAAATCCATATTGTTCAATAAGCTGCTGATGTCAAGAATTGCTTACTCCATCTCAATAGTAATTTTCACCAAAGCTTTCAGAAATCAGATTAACAGCCTATATAAAAAATTTACTCTGGAATAAAAAAATTGTTGGAATATCAATTAAAAGATTATAACACCCCTTATCTGAGAATGGACTTGAACTACATCATTTGGAAGTATTTAAAATACAAAAACATTAAATATAGTATTAATCATCTTGTATTTTAACCTATCCAGATTTAGTACCTGCATTTAAAATTATCCCCACAAACAAATCTTTTCCCCATAAAGGATATTGGAAAACACTCATAGAGACATTTTTAAACATTGAAAATATTACCTTCTTCCCATCCAAACACAAATTTATATAGTGGGAAGTTTTTAATTTCTTTACATCATCCTTCCCCTCAGACAGAAAAAGAAACCATCCTACATTTAATAAACAACTAAATAGAAAATTTGAATTCTGAAGCTTGGAACCAACATATTTTGACTTTCTTCTAACAGTCAATGTGGATGTACTGCCTAGTGTCTATTTTCTTCAAGCAAAAAACAAAGTACATAGAAATAAAAGATATATGCACTCTATGTTATTTTGAACCAGAAATATATTTTTTGTAATGTGTCAAACTAGCAGTATTTTGTAACCTTATATTAGAACTATTAATGAAAAAATATAATAGTATGTAACAATTAGTTGATATTTTTTGATCAGGAATCTATGTCCACATCAGGGCAAGCACTTTTTTATTAAATGCAATGTGGTGCATGAGGTGCATGTTCATCTTCAACAACAAGCCCAGGACACAAACCAGTACACTTACAAACAAACCAAAAACAATCTAACAAAGATCACAAAATAGTATATCAAAACACTTGGTCCCTAATATGTTTGCACTGAAGCTTGCCATTGTTTCATAGACCTAAATAAATAATATGAAATACAATATTTAATGTAAATATATGTATAACAACCATAAACCACATTGCAAAACTGATAAACAAAGACACTGTAGAATAGTATTTTTTTTTCTTTTTATCCTGATGCTATTCTTACAAATAACTGGTGTTTTTTGTTACAAATAAACTATGTAACTTTAGATAAAAATAAATAAATAAATAAATAAATAATGTATTAAGATAATCTGAATTTAAAATAATGCAACACTCCCTTCAATATCATAAATCAGTGCTTTAGTAGCATATAATTCAATCAGTTTTAGGATTTGAATAAATAATTTTCATTTCCATATGTCATTTCTGCTTTAATACTGACTATGGCATGAAGGACTGCTCTGAAATTTTGAATCTTTGTAATAAATTTTTATTTTTAAGCCATCTATGATATAGTTCAAGATGCATATGAAATTGGGATCTAACTTTACCTGTTTAAATACGTTAAAAAATATTATATTTTTGACATTATCTACAAATAATGGTGAGAATTATAGAAAGAATGAAAATACAAACAATATAAAAACCACTTTAAAAAATTAAATAGAAAAAAAAAAGTAAGAATTACGAAATGAAAATGTTACAGTTTGATAATGAAATCAATGGAAATGATTCTTTGAAAAACTTTAATAGTTTAAGAAAAATGTAAAAAATATTTACGAAGGCAATAAACCTAAAGCATGTGCGGTTGAAAATGCGAAGGTAGGGACCTCTACAGGTCACAAGCTTATGCATTGGAAGAAAATAGGGGAACCCTTCTTTACTTCAACCTATTTTCGATATAAATAGGTGAAGCTGAAGCGGTTAGCTCTGAGAGTGTGAAGTTATTCAATACTTCAATGATTAAATCCATAATTCCTATTGCACATTAGTACTCGCGAAATCTTTTGATTTACAATGAGTCAATATAAAAGTAAATTAGATGTTTGTGAGTTAAATAATAAAATTTACTTAGTATAGTTAATATAAAAATAATCTGAACCACAAAAAAAAATGCAAATATTATGTTAATGAATGGTTAAATTAATGATGATTTGACACTAGGTTTTAAAATCGACTCAGATTAAAAATGCAAAAAAAAAGTTTTTGAAAGATTAAATAACTAAAAACTATGTAAAAATATATGAAGTACAAAAATGAAAAATATTACTAATGATCTTTCCAAATTAAAAAAAAATCTGGTAATGAGCATATTCAAATGAACTCAAATAATATTTTTATGCAACCAGATGATGACTTCTAGTGAGTAAACCAAAATCTAATGTTTTTGTTCCGATAAATGGGTTCTCAAAAAATGTGTTTTCTGACTCAAATAATTAAAAATATTTAGCTTAATTGAGAAGTTTGACAAAAATGGGAATCATATTTTGTTTTTACATCCATATTTTACAAATACCTGAGACCCTTAGACAAATTCTACATTTAAATCCTATCCATTAGATTAGAAATTTAATTCATTTCATTAATTCACTCCATATCTATCTATTTGTATTATATAAATAATAACAAATGTAAATATATTAATTTATTAAGCCAAGCAGATTATATTATAATAATAATAATAATAATAATAATAATAATAATAATAATAATAATAATAATAATAATAATAATAATAATAATAATAATAATAATAATAATAATAATAATAATAATAATAATAATAATAATAATAATAATAATAATAATAATAATAATAATAATAATAATAATAATAATAATAATAATAATAATAATAATAATAATAATATGAAAGGCTGAAATCTTTGTCAGATGTGCCTTAAAAATGCACATATGACAGCCAATCAGATGTAATAATGACTGCACATTTGATAAATATTTCAGCCTTTTCATGTTATTATATAAATAATCAATGATCACTTAGAAATATTATCAACAAATTTGCATAGTAGTTTTTGATTGTTCACTATTGCCAATGATGAACCATTGCCATGATATGTACAATGATATCACCTTACATAGACTAATTACTGCTTCTAACATAGATGTTAAATATAATCAGAGAAATAAATGTGAGTGTTGTTGGTACTGTTTATTATATTTACATGTATTTTATTAGAACTCTTTTTGCCCTTAATTAATATTTTAAAAGAGTATAAACCTTCAGAATTTCAATTAAATTATTGAATAATAAATTAATATGTACTAAAACATACAAATTCACTAAATCCCAGAAGCATTTTTACACTTATTTTATTAGGTAGCATAAGTATTTCATGTATCTAAGGAAGTATATTTTCATAAAATTCATGATTGATGTCAAATATCTATTGAATGAAAGAAGTTTTAATGCATTTCATGCATTAATACTTTGCCATATCTTAAAAACATTTGAATGGCTAGATGAGCTTTCATATTTGTGAATAATACATTTGTGTTATTTGCCAAATAATTACCAATGGTACGCTTCCAAAATTGAATCATAATCATCAAAAATGGAAAAAAAATTAATCCGTTCTGCTGCTTTTTCATATATTTAAATAAATCATACAATATAAAATAAAATACTTTTATATAACAGCAATAACTGTAAATATATATTGTACTGGCATAAATGGGAATAAGACTGTTTTGTACCCAAATTAAGGTCCAACCTATCACATAAAAAAAGTAAATGAAGTACAAGAAAATTCTTTGATAGGTTTTATGAATTGAGGCAGCAAAATTAACTGTGTAGAATTCCCAAGAGATAGGGTTTCTTTAAAATCAAAAATCAAAATTTATAAAGTAAAAAAAAATATTGAAGCAAAATAAATGAAAGACTTTATTTATATGTTCTGATTTCAAATTCCTAATTTATACCAATACAATTTAAATGAAATAAAATAATAAGAATACTAGCTCTTGTGGATGTCCTAAAAATTATAAAATAAAGATTCAAAATGATATCAGTCAAATAAACTGAATGTATGATGAATATAAGTATAAGTTAAAATTAGAGATGTCATATCAATCAGTATCTTACTTTAATTGAATAAGTGAATAAAGATTTAGCAGGCTTTTCATAAATAAAATAATAGGTTCTATTGCACTTTTGGTTTCTTTCATAAAATTCAAATATAATCCATTAAAATATCCAATGGTTATAAAGCAGCAGTCACAAAACAGAAAAAAATCATGTTTGAAGTTTATTCCATTGAACTGTCAAATATTAATTTCCAGCAGAGCATTAGAGCGCATTAATCCTTTTAAGTGGTTGTTATTCTATTTGTATTATCCTGTATAGTCTTGCAGTTTAAATTTCAACATACATATATATATGAAGTATCACTATATATAGGTATTAATTTCCATGGACAGTTTATTTGAAGGCAATTATCATTCTATCCATTAGGGCATTAAACAATCTGTAGGCACTGCATGATATAAACATGATATAGGTTTAATGTAATGGCTTTTAGACATTTCATAATTCAAAAATGATTCCACTAGGTGGCATTAAAGATGTACTAATGCAATATAGAAGATTAAAACTTTAAACATCTTAATAAAATAATCATTTCATTTTAGTAAATTGCTATTATTCAGATCCTTGCAAAATCGTTAATTTATCCTTATAAATTATATATACTATGATAGCACATGTGCATATAAATATTTTAAACAAACATTATAACTTCCTTTAACAAAACATTCCAAACATTATGAAGATGAATTTTCTTTTTTTTTATTGTTATTTCAAAAACCTCAAAATTTATATTTCCATTTGTCCTGGGAGCACATATTGAAACATACTTATTTAGTTATTCAGTTATGCTGTTTTACTCTAAACATCATTAAAAATATATACATTGCAATTTTGTAATATATATATAGCAAGAAAACATAGCTTCCACTGAAATAAGCAAATATATAAATAAACAAACAGAACAAAGTAATGAGGATTCTTTGAGATAATGCATAGGCTTTTTATATTCTTTGTTTGATTTGTGCAATATTACTCAAGTTCACTTGTTTTGTTTTGTTTTGTTTTTCAAATTCATAGAGTGATTATTATAAACAATACATTTTAGAATATTAAATATTACCTTTACAATATCTGCAATTTTAAAATCAATACAAGAATATATATACTCATACATATGAGAATGTAATCTGTTATTTATACTCTATTAAATATAAAACAAGCAATGTTATTTTGACAAAAATATATATATATTTTTAAATTAAAATATTTTAATTTTTTGATCAGTGCCTTTTTTAAAACAAAACGCCAAGTTTTATTGTACATTATTTTGTCTTTAAAATAGAATCAAAACGAATCACAAATTTATTTCTAAGTGATAAAATAAAATAAAACAAGTTACCAATTGTTATTTTGTCTATAAGTATATTTTATAATGACCTAAGTGACCTTTAGTTTAGGATTTCCAAAACAGAACACGTATTATCTTCAAAATAAAAAATAAAATAAAAATCAATTGCAAATATTACCTTTTGTGTTTTGTTTTTTTCCTTAATAATTTAAAGATATCAGCTAGGATTGACAATATTATCCTTTATATACTGATGTGTTTTTAAGAATTTAAAAGATTTTTTTCATATAAACATATTGAATGGATGACCAGATGGTATAATATATATAATGGCAATAATAATACTACATAAAAGTTCTTTTTGGAATATATTGATTTTTCCCCTTTTCGGGGTGTTGAGACTATTTTACAATTTCAATCTACATTGCAAACATAGTGACATCTATCTCTTTTATATAAAATTAATTAGAACCTATTATTGTTCTAATTAATTTTATATAAAAGAGATAGATGACACTATGTATGTAATGTAGACTGAAATTGTAAAATAGTTCCAACACATTAAAAAATTGTAAAACAGTTCCAACACACTGAAAAGGGCAAAAAAAATATTTGCATAGCTTTATGTCGTATTATTATTATATATATGTAATGCTATTATATAAAGATATTTTATATTATATCTTATGATTTATTTAAATTATTTGAATTATAATAAATTCTTATTTCATAGATTCTAATACTAAATGTGATAGTCTCTAATGTACTTTTTTTTAAACCCAAATGGACAATTAAGACTTATGATATCAGATCTAAGTTTGTTATTATTACTACATATTACATTCACTTTGCCATGACTTCATAAGCAGTCTTTGTCTAAATAATTTTTGTTCAAAATATAAAAGTTTAACTTTTTTGTAGAGAATGCTCAAATATTACTTATTATCTATCTATCTATAGAGACTCATAAGAAACTTATGCAACAATTAAACCCAGAGTTAAAAATTAAATTAACAATATGAATTAGCCCTATCCTGAAAATATCATCCAAACTTGTAATATTTGTGTAACAGGATATAATAATGCTTCACTTTGTTTTCTGCTGAATCTCAAACTTTGATCATTTATCTCTCTATGTAAATAAGCCTTTTGATAAACATAGGCTTCAAATATTTTATCTCTTCAATATATGATTGCTTATGATCTGATATATTAATACTAATAATCATAGTTTATGATATAATTTCAATCCACATTTTGTTTTATTTGTATATATATATATTGAGAGAGAATGCCTATCTCAATTTATAATTAAGAAAATAAAAGTGATTGACAATCATGAATTGGATTCAGATTTTATAAATTATATTTAGATTTTGTAATTAAATTTAGGTTTTTATATAGACACTCATGGACATAGGTAAAAGTATATGTGTTCAAAAATGAAAGGTATAGTTTATTTTTGATTTAGTTTTAAAAGACATTCATTTAAGTTAAATAAATTTGTTTAAATAGTTATGTTACAGACAAGAAAGAAAATTATTTTAGGTAAAGTTTGATTAATTATAATTAAAAAGATTAAATAAGAAAATTTTGATATAAAATAGTTTATCACTATAATAAGGTAAATTCCTTAAAAACTGATCTTTTATCAAGATTAAACTTTGTTTGGTGTTTTGCAAATATTTTAAAATTTAAATTAAAAATATTTTTAAAAGATTAAAATAAACTAGCTTTTATGGTAGTCAATATGTTTTTTTTAATCTAAGGAATTTTGTATAAATCTGGGTTTAATTAAAAATAATTATTGGCTTAACCTGATCAAAAAAATTTATGTTTTGAAAAGAGAAACTGTACAAATAGCCAGTTCCAAAAATAATTTTGTTCTTTTGTTGTCTTTGTTTGCCATTCATCAATACCATCTTTGTTGTTAACTATGTATTTCAAGAAATTTCCTTAAGCACTTGAAGCAACCATCATGTGTAGCTAATGTCATTAAAAAACTTATTTCCAATTATGGATTCCCACAACCAGGATATCCAGATCTATCTGCTGAACTAAATCCAACTTCATGCCAATAGTCCTACATATATAACGGTGCAGCTTTAGGAATCTTACTTTTCAACCATGAAAGTTAATTCAAGCTTAATATAAATGTGAAAAACAGACTGTGTCTAAATATTTACTATCAACAGTATATTTTACTAGAAACTTCAAAGAAGTTCTTTCTCATCATTTTGAAAGTAAAATGTATAAATGTAAATTTAATCCTAGCTTCATACAGAAACAAACTCTTCTCAGCTATATATGGACTTTGGGTAACAATTTTGCTTAGTTTATGAACAATTATGACTTAATAAACTTAAAGAGACGTCTTGCGTTGTTAGCCGAGAGGTATCGCAGCCGCCATGCAAGCAAGTAGTTGGTTGCAGACGGGTGTGGGTTCGCGTCCCGGCAGATGCTATGACATATGAAAAAAAAAAAAAAGAGACTCTTTCATTACCGTAAACCATTTGTAATTATAAACACTCATAAACTCATAATATTATATATACTCATAAACTAGTAATTTACTTTTTATTTTATTTAATTTGTTTTTTTATTTATCGTATTATTTCAATGTTAACTCTAAAATTTAGTTATCCTTTACAATATATAAGTTAGTAGTAGAATTTTTACATATATATATATGAGGTATGCTCCCTGGGTATTTAAAAGTAATAAATATATACAGTTATTTAAGATTTTTTTAAAAATTAATTGTAGATAAAAAGTAAATGTTAAATCAAATTTTTTCCTAAAGATTAATTTGTTTTTTTTTTAAAAAAATGAGAGGAAAGATTTAGTTTTACAAAATTTAAGCCTCTGAAGCTATCTGAAATCATTTCAATAATGTATTTATAAATTAATGAAAATAAAGTTATATGTAGGCTGGCACAAATGTGCATATATATATATAGTTTTGATGAGTGATTTTATTTTATTCAAAACTTTTAGCAAGTCATCTTTTTATAAGTATCACATATGCATGTGAAATTAAAGATTAGAGGGTATATATATATAAGCGTTTATATTGAAGTTCTATAGATTTTTATCCATCACACTTATATATATATTTATATTATTACATAACCCCCATGAACTTATAATTCCATGCTTGAGTTTTTGGTTACTCATGGGATGCTTCTGATCTCTACTTTGCATTTTGTAGAGGCATGTCATCCCATGAACATATACTTCCCATGCTTGCGTTTTGTTTTTATATGTAATCATTCTTGTAGTGATTTTGATTTGTACTCTGGATTGTTATGGGTAATTTATGTTATTATACTTTTAATGTGACATACGATTGGATGCATATTGTAGAAAGGTGATTTTGTGATTGTCTCCATGTTGTGAATATTTAAATTTAGTTTAGTCTGCTTTATTATTGCCTACTCTTTTAAGTTATTAGCGAAATACATGTGCACATCTTCACTTGGCTAACACATATATAATGATCAAAGATTTAGATAAACACTATTCTTATTAGGTAATAGTTTTCAGAGATTATACTATATAAATAATACCTGATTTTGTTACGATTAATATTAAAAGGGCTATCCGATAACAAATGAAATATATTCCACAAAAAGGATAATTTAATTTAAGAATATGTAAATAACTGTCTTATAAATAAATTATTAATTAAGCTGATTTGTTTATTTAGTAGATCAGTCTTTAGCACTTGTTTATTGTTGTCTGCTCTTGCCAATTGATGTTTCTAAAGAATCTAAGTTCTCTGCAATCTAGAGACTTTAACTATTAGTGATAGAATATGACTTTGTGGATGCATATAGTTAAGATTCTAACCAATAAGCATTAATATAATCTCTCCTTAAATGACATATAGACCAAGTCTAATGATGTCCTGCGATGTTGGATATTGATCTTGTCTACAGAGGGTTATCTGTCCATTACAATATAAATATAACCTCGTTTTTGCTCAAAACTGGATGATGTTATAAACATAATCACACGATAACAGTCATAAACTTATATAACTGTGAATCTTTAATTTGTTGCCAAGGCAACATACTTAAGTAAAAGGTGAATTAATCTTTCATTTAAGGAAGTTGCTTTGACAATAGATTGAAGATTCTTGATTTAGATTAACTTGCGACAGTTATCATGTATTTATATGTAAGTATAATTTATAAAGTTCTTTTTCACTAAATCTAATCAAAAAATATATACACTCTCCTTTTTTCTTTCCAAAAATTTATTTTTTCCATCACCATATATATACCTTTACTTGTCAATAATTATTGAAGAACATTATATTTTATAAGTCATATATATTTTAAAAGAAAAAAGGTGGGTGCTGTTATTAAACAAGAATTTAACGGTAGTGATAATTAATAAAATATATTTTGGGTATAATTTACTATACAAAAAATACTTTTCATTTATTACTGATTCATAAAGGATACATTTATGCATTACCTGATTTTTTTTTTCTTAATAGAGTTGACAGATGTGTTGATCCATGAATATTAGATACTGTAAAATTGTAAACAAGTTCTTCATCAGTAGTCATATTCCCTACTTGTATGCTGCTAGTATAACAGGTCGCATTAATTTTCTAATTAAAATAAATCATTTACGTATACAATATGACTGTGTATATAAATCGTTTTTAATGTTTGTGCAAAAAAAAAACAATTAAAAATTAACTTTATTATACTGGGTGTATGTGTATAAAGTTCTCAACCTGAAGGCAGATTGGGTAATTTGGGGCAGTTACTCTTAATACAATTTTTATAGCATTTCAGTTTTGAAAAAAGATTGGCCTACGATCAATAATATCATTCTGTGAACAAATCATGCACTCTTTTGTACAAAACATGCATAATAAAATAAAACAAAAACTATTCAAAAAATACTAATAATTATCATGCTTTTATAATCATATAGATCTGAACTCACTTCAGCATCATACATTTTAGTGTCTTTGGTTCTTTAATAACCACAGTTACCATAATCCTTTTGTTTCAGGATTGGTATTAAACCACTAAACATCACATGATCATCATTCTTTATATTTATACGTGCTGTTAATGCAGAGGCAAAACTCTTCATACAGTAATACCACTCAGTACAAGCAAGCAATGGAACCAGGGCAATTTGTGCATAAAATCCCTATCTAGTGCTATTCATCCAATATCCCCAGGCTAGTTCTAGATTGTGGCCTTCATCAGAGAAGAAGCTTTGGATCTGAGAGCACTGAATCTAGATCTTAAGATCTAATGCAATCCTCCAGAAATCATCTTTTACCTTTATATTTAACTATAAAGCTTTGAATCCAAAATGAAAACATAATACTTTTTCAATTCAAGCTCATTTGCTTGTACAATATCATATAGATATAAACTCAGTTATTAAAAAACCAAAGATACTAAAATGTATAACTGTTGAACTGAGTTCAGATCTATATGATTATATAAACAAATGATCTTGAATTGAAAGCATTATTGTGTTTTCATTTTGGACTCAAAGCTAAAGGTAAAACATGGTTGCTGGAAGATTGTATTAGCTTTTCACTGATGAAAGCCACAAGCTAGAAACTAATTTGGGGATAACTAGATAGGGATTTTATACACAAACCATCCTGCATCCAATGACTACTTTGGCTTCACTGAGTGACCCAACTTACGAAGAGTTTTGCCTATGTGTATACAGAATGGGTAAGCATAAAGAATTGTCAGCATGTGATTCTTACTGATTTAATAAAAATTCTGCCCAATAGGATTATGGTGAATGTGGATATTAAATAAACCAAAAATACCAAAATGTATAGTTTCTGAAGTGGGTTTGTATCTATATGTCTATACAAGCAAATAAACTTGAATTGAAAGCATTACTGTGTTTTTATTTTGGACTCAAAACTTTGCTGGAGGGTTGCATTAGATCCTAAAATATAGTACAATTCTCTCAGATTCAATGCTCCTCACTGATAAAATTCACAAACTAGAAATTAGTCTAAGGGTATTTGGATGAGCAGGCATTAGATAAAACTTTTATGCACAAACCATCTTGCATTCATCAATTACTCTGTCTTGCACTAAATGGTGCTACATGGAGAGTTTGCCTCTGTCTTAGCAGTATGTGTAACCATAATGAATGGGCATCATGTAATGTTTAGGGGTTTAGTATTTTAAACACATAAACTTATCTTTTGCCTATCTATAGATAATTGAGTATGATATAAAATAATGTTATAATATTAATAATAAAGTGAATATTATTGCCAATAACTTGTATAATATGACAAGATGTTTTGTACACATTATACTCAACTTCATGCATTCTAGGTCATTGATTTTAAAAGCTGTCTAGAGATCTCATTCTTACGTAGTTGTATAAGTTATATCAATTGCATATATGTTTACATGATACATTTAGGTAATAATGTTATAAAGTTTATGTAATAAGCAATTCTATCAGTATATAAAATAGGATTATACATAGCAGTGAAATTTATATAAAAGCTAAGCATGAAGTCTTTGTAGAGTCTCATAGAATTATATTTGAATAATCAAATAGGAATTTGAGATGTTTGGTTTTATAATGTACTAGCATACATTGTGATTACTCCTCACACTTAACAATTTATTACTAATGTAAAGATTAATTTTTGCCACATGTGGACTTATTGAATATATATATATTGTGCCAGGCATTATCGAATGGCCTTGCACAAAGTCTGTATTAAGCACAACAAATATAAAAATGTGCTAGATTAATAATGGAGGTTGAGTCTGAGCAGTAGAATACCCACACACACAAATTTAAATATTGTACATGTATAATAAACTCATGTATTTTTTTTTCTATTTTGTATATTTTTTATGATATATCACTTTATGTATTTGGCTTTTCTCTGAAAAATTCAAATAGAGAAAGGCAAACTTATTAAACAAATGAATCAAATGTTGGAACATATTAGTAAAATAAATAATTAAAGCAATTGTTCCAACATACTTGTATATTTTTCATTTTTTTTAATTACTTCTCTAAAAACAAATTTTATTCTATAAACAAAGAATGTTAATTGCTTTTGCAAAAAACTGACCAAAAGCAAAATGTTTGATAATGCTATAATTAAAATGTTATCTTTTTTTTTATGAAATAGAAATTCTTTTGAATTGAATAGCTGTAATCAAGTGGTCTGAGTAATCAAGATGGAAACTAGTCATTGTATCAAACTTAAAATGTAGAATTTAATCGGAAAAATTGGAAGGAATGTTATAATCTAAATGATAAGATAAATTGAAAGGATAGGCTGATTCATACGTCTCAGAGAGCTAGTGGGAGTGATATAGTTTAGTCAGTGCTGTGAGATTCGTTCTTTCTTTGACATTCAAGTCGTTCACTACTTTGGCTCCAGAGATTTTCAATCATCTAGCAACTTAGAGATAAATTTATGGACTAGACCGCTGCTGACATTTTCTAAGAAATCCATTATACAGTTCTTTTAAGAACTCTTGATTTCTTAAGAATTTAATAAACTAGATAGCAAATGAACATTTGATAAAATTTATTATCATATACAAACAGAGGAAAAAATGAAGCAATCTACCAGTGAGTCCAGTAAAATGACCATGGGGTAGATAACCAGCCTATGAACCTGTTTTTTCTCTGTTCCAAGCGCCAAGATGTGATCATGCCAGTTCCAATGGGTCACGATTATGACAAAAGCTGGCCTGACAATGCTGAATGAGATGAAATCCTCACCGCACAGCTAGTTGAATTGAAGCCCACTCAGAGCCCAGAGGAGAAGAATGAAGACGCAGACATAAGTTTGTTTTAAGATATTTTATTAATATTGGCATAATTAACTCTGATATTTCCGGTTAAATATATTATTATTATTATTTATTATTATTATTAATCATTTAAAAAAGAGAGAGTTGTCTCTCACATATGAATATTGAATTTACAGTTATTACGGGCATAAATGATAAAGCTTTAAGTCAGACAACGCGAACCGTAATTTAAAGTGAATGATCCATCTTCACGCTTTATTTGCCAGTACTTAAGATTTGCCCATATATAAACATTTGGGTTCGGAAAGAATAAGTGGATTCATTTTATTCTTTCTTAAATGCTATATCTTGTATGGGCACTGAAAAGTATTCATTTATTAATTAACACTCATTAAAGCGCATGTACAGTAGCTATAAAAGGCTGATATTTAGTGAATTAAATCTTTTGAGTAAATTTTCTATTTCAAATTCTAGTATTGTCAACAAAAATAAACGAGATCCCTTTTTTTTTTTTTTATTCGTTTTCCTCTTGTTGTTATTCCTGAAATTCGTCATATATAAATATACATGTATATATATGCGTACATACACTTATAATATGCGGTAGATATGATATCTCATGCTGAATATCTAAAATGTATTTAACCATATATCCTTTTTAAGGTTTTTTTTTTTGTCACTGCTGCACCTCATGATGCGTGTAAGAAGGGATTGATCTATTATAGATTCCCTGTAAGCAAGTACTCTAATAACTTTATATTTAAAATAATAGTAAGTGTATAATTGTGCTGCATATATATACATGTATAGGAATTTATCTATAGCAAAATGGAAATAGATACAGTACCTTATGGTGAGTACAATATACTATCTGAGCCAATGCAACCTATTGACTTGTTGAAAATATGAAATTAGTGAAATATTTCATAGTACAAAAATATGTATGCATAGTTGTTGTTTTTTTGTTTTTTTTTATTATATTTGCTATCAATAAAAAGGTTTTAAAGTCATCAGTAAAAGCGTATGCCTGTATGACCAAAAATCTCATATCTGTATATCAAATCACACAAAGTAAAATTTATTTCTACTTTGGGTAAAAGGAGCTCAGACCACTTCCATTACTTATACTTTAGGGATTTATTATTTTTCTTATTTAAAATTGTATTTCATCTATTTCAATACCTCGAATATATATAAGGGTTTGTGATCATTAATTATTTAGTATTTTTTTTATTATATCATCATTAGTATGAAACGGTGATGGGTATTTGGGATTAAATAAATATTTAATCATAATATTAAACTTGTTTCGTTTTCATATTATTATTTATATTGATAAAAATGTATTTTTTCCTTATCAACCACGTACCTGTAATAATAATTTAACTTACCCATTTGAATACCCTAGATGTAGAGTGATTGAGCTAGCCACAAGGGATATCGCTCTACCGGGGTGTTAAATCTTATTTTTATGCTCCACTGAACATATGGTATTGCACATCCTTCTAGGAGGGTGAAAAATTCATTTTTTGATTCTTTTCTAGAAGTGGCACGCAAAAGTCTATTTTCTAAATAGATTTTTCAAAGGTGTGTACTTGCCATTGTTCTAAATATTCGGGCATTCAAATAAGATATCAACTAAAGGGTGTTTTTAACTGGAAGAGTCCTGTCAATCCACTCTTTCTATCAATTTATCTGGAAGTACCAATATACATGAGTACAGACAATCGGCTAAATTGGTATCCATTTCTTTACCTGTTGAATATTGGTCACTTCATGCTCAGTGCAAGATTAGGAAAAGAATTCCACAGGGAGTATGGTCCGGTACAATATATATATATATTGTAAGTGCCAGATTAGTGCTGTATGTCACAGTATTTTTTAAAAAAAAAAAAAATTTGTTGATCTTGTTTAATTTTCATTTCACTTGATCTATGGATAACAAACATCACATGATCACCAATACATATAGACAGTTTTGCCTGTTTTAATCTATGGATAATGGAGGTATTAAAGTATTAATGCTAACTACATAACCATGGCAACCTAATATTTGAAAATAAAATTATTTACTATTAATTCTAGCATCAAATCATAAATATGGTATTATCAATTTCAGGAAAAATATAAACAAGTGAATAAATAAATACATCTTGGATATAGTTAAGTAAATCACAAAAAGATCACTTGAATAAAATCAATATTATTGTCCGTTATTACACATTTTAATTTCTGTTTTACAAACACCATAGCAACTTACCTATTATAAAATTAAATGTTTTATGTTTCATATACGTTTTATTTATTAATTAGTTGTAGAAAATATTATTAAAAATATATACATTCATTAAAATGTCTTGAAAATGTAATATAAATTCTTTATTTTGGGGTAAAAATGATATTGAACATGTAAAACAGGATTTTATGTTCACTGTATCCAATTGTTTCAAAATCTTCACTTATTAATTGGAGGCAAATTTTCTTACAGAATTTTCTTACATTAATGAGTGAAAATTGAGTGATATTCAACAGTTGTCTTGACAACATTAGCATCATCAAGAGTATGTTATAAATAAAACTGAAATGCTGCAACTTGAGTTGTAATTTTATTGTTACCTAGAATGGACATGTTTAAATTCATCTTTAAAAACTTGTTAAAATTTTATATTTTTTAATTGATTAATTTCTCAAATCATGGAAAAATAAACCCAACCATCTGCCCATTCAATTGGTGGCAGCTCATTGATGAAATTCCATAGGATTAAAAAAAAATGTGAAAAAAAAAACATCAAAATGTGTTGTATTACAAATCAGTTATAAAAAAAATATATTCCTTTGTTAAAATCTAGGATGTCATCTATTTATTCATAATGAATACAAATCTAATGCTAAGTACATGGATATTATATTTCAGATCAATGAATTTCACAAGATCGATTAACTCAACTTAGGTGTGATATTAAGCAATTTAAATTTCACTTTCTTAATTTGGAAAGAAAAAGATATTGGATATAACTAAATTTTGTCAATGATAAAAATTCTCTTTATACATTATTACCAATCAAAAAGGAAAATAAAGCCAGTGATGTGTGATTTTGCATCAACAAAATGCCTGTTGTTTCAAAAGCTTGGATACATTTATATGCTTAAAAGAAAATATTGGAATTTAAACATGAAAGTAATTGGATTCAAGTCCATGATAGTTATCATTTATGCTTGTATTCTCTACTTAAAAGAAAATTATCTCTATGCATTAGGATCATAAACAAGGCTAGTGTATGAAAATGAGCAGATTTCCATTTAGATGGTATATTTCTGAATATATATATATTTGTTTTTATTAAAAGAAAAAGAATGTTTACATTTTGTTCATATTTTATTTTAAAACATAGGCTTAAATTATATATATATGAATTATTATAAAATTCACATAACAAAAAGGTCAGAGAAATTCATTTTTGTTCTTATTATTTAAACTTTTATCTTATGATATAGGTTAATACGACCTACCCGATGTTTTCAAATATTTAATTTTTTTTTATGTTCAATATTTAACTGGGGGGTATTTGAATAGAGAATGGTTCAGATATAATGGATTTTATGTTAGTTTAATTATTTAAAAATTACACTAATGAATAAATAGAAATCAATTTTTATTTGATCACATTTTTTTATCATTGTATATTCTATTTAAAGTCTCAGGAAGTTATTTAAAATCTCTCTGTCAGTTTTATATATAGTATTATTGTCATACAACACACTTTTGAGTTTCATATATACATATTTTATTCTTATTCATTATTGATTCTGATACAGTAATACTCTATCAATTATTTATATATTAAAGAAATATAGTATCATATTTTTTTAACTGGCTATGATTTTCATCTATTGCAGATATCATTTGTTTTTGTTTTTTTATATACACTTTTTTATTACTATTATAAATTTTTAATTATTAACCAATATATTTAGAGTTGATTAAAATCTGGTGAATCTGTCTAATTATTTCTATAGAATGTGCAAGGTAAATTTTGGTAATTAAGGTTTGATCCAAGATCAAACCAATCTTGGTAAGTGAAATAGAGTTAGATATATGTATATTTTCTTAGACATTATTATTAAGTCCAATTAGATATAAATTTTATATTTGTTACTACATTTAAATATTTGTTTACTTATCTACGTCAATATTACTGATACAAATAATTTGACTAGTTCAGAGTTGCATTATTAATTTGCTTATCTTATCCGATTACAAAATCAATAGATTTTGTTCTGTCATTAGTCAGAATGATTTGTCTTAATGACTTTTAAACTTCTTTGAAATGAAGATCATAAATTTTATGAACTAGTATAACTTAATATCTATCTTTGGTTTGAATAATTGCCAATAATCATCATATATAGTTAAGTGATATAAACTCCATTTTTATAATCGATTAATTGGCGATTTAAGTAGATGAATAATATCAGTGATTGTAATTCGGTAAATATTCAATAGAAACCTGCTGTATATTTTATATATGATGGGATTGGGATTGCAAAATGCAAGATTATCTAATAGATTTATTGATGATGAATTCTTGTAGAGTGTTTCATTTTAAAGCATAACCTAAGCAATAATTGCATATCGATATAATGTAAAGTGTGAACAAAATATTAATATTATGTTTAGCACTTTATTAAATTAGATACAAAACTGAGAAAGGGTTAATATTGTGTAGGTTTATAAAATGCTCTCAAAATGTTACTATAATTATTTAGGAACTAGTTTATTTAAATGGCATATCATTAAACTTTAATGTAGATTTTTATTACTATAAACAATATTAGATTAGCAAAGTATGTCAAAACTTGGTTATTTATTGATTTGAATTTGGTTTCATTCAATTATCAATCAGATAGATATCTTAAGGCATATGTTATCATTTAAAACAATGACATATGATTTTACTGCTTATTGTAGTGTATTTTGGGACTGTGAATAGATTTGGTAATATCTGAGGTGATGATCTTGTTTGCTTGCTTTTGTTTTAAATACTGTCTAGATATTTAGGCTTTAATAGAATTTGTCATTAGTACTCTACTATAGTGTAATGGGCAATCTAAATAACTATATATTGGTAATATTGATATGGCTAGTGTGACCAATGACTGAGCTAGATAATTTTAAACAGGTTATAACAGAGTTATTATTTATTGATGCATGTTTTGTTGTGGTATAAATAATATTTAAATCTTAAGGGTATTTCTTCATGATATTTTATTTCCATATAGTGACAATAATGAATGGTTGTCTAAAAATCTTAGGTCAATTTCTTTTATTTTAAGACAAGCATTGGTCTGAACAAATGTAGAGAGGTAGTGAGGTAGAAGATCCATTATTAAAATAGGCAAAACTGCAAGTCAGAGTAATCAATGGATGCCAGAAGGCTTGTGCATAAAATCCTCATCTAGTGCCTACTTATCCAATATTCCCAGTCTAGTTTCTGGCTTGTGGCTCTTCATCAGTAAGGAGCCTTGGATCTGAGAGCACTACATCTATATCTTAGGATCTAATGCAACCCTCCAGCAGCCACCTTTTATCTCTACTTAACTACAAAACTATGAGTCTTAAATTGAAAACAATATAATATTTTCAATCCAAGCTCGTGAACTTATATAGTCATATAGGTCTGAACTCAGTTCAGTACCCATACATTTTGGTGTCTTTTGTTCTTTAATAACCATAGACACCACTATCCTATTAGGAATGATTGGTTTTAAGCCAATAAATATCACATGATCACCAATTCCTATGCTTTCTTATAACTGTTATTAAAATAGGCAAAACTCACTATACATATTGCCACTCAGTGCAAGCCAGAGTAATCAATGGATGCCAGAAGGCTTGTGCATAAAATCCCCATCTAGTGCCTACTTATCCAATATCTCTAGATCTGAAATGAGTTCAGACATGTATGACTACATAAGCTAATGAGCTTGGATTGAAAATATTATAGTGTTTTCAAGATTCATAGTTTTGTAGTTAAGTAGAGATAAAAGGTGGCTGCTGGAGGGTTACATTAGATCTTAAGATTTAGGTGCAGTGCTCTCAGATCCTAGGCTTCTCAATGATGAAGGCCACAAGCCAGAAACTAGTCTGGAGATATTGGATGAGTAGGCACTAGATGGGGATTTTATGCACAAGCTTTCTGGCATCCATTGATTACTCTGACTTGCACTGAGTGGCAATATGTATAGAGATTTTTGCCTGTTATAGTAACAGTTATAATCAGGCATAGGAAATGGTGATCATGTGATGTTTATTAACTTAAGATCCATTATTACAAAATAGTTACCCAATGTTAGCTAATGATGATCATGTATAGGTGAAAATTATTACAAAATTCCAAATCAATTTTGGGGCTGTTATAAAATGGCACTCTGCATTTAGGCTAGATCTATATTATTATGAATAACATCTCAATTCTGAGACATACTAAAATTTTTATATTATCATTCCATATTATAATCAATATTTCATTATAAAATGGTGACCAATAATTAGGCTATGTTTTATCCAGATTATATTGATCATTTTTCCAGAATCATCATTTTTATCACATTACAATATATATATATATAATTTATGTCAATAAATTATATATATGTATATAATTTATATGTCAATAAATATATTAATGGTTTAACTCATTTTATCTATTGTGTGATTCATTTTTAAGAGAGATATATTCATAGTGATTCGCTCTTTGACGTTTATAATATATATTCAATAACTTTGCATATGAAAAGAATCAACTAATTTCTCATATTGGTAATGGAAAAGTTAAATAAAATGATAAGCTAGAGGAATGCTCATAATGCATCTCAATAAATTATAAAACCAAATATCTTAAGTTTTATTTCATCATTCAAAAATAATTCAGTGAGAGTCTATAAAGACTTTGCACTCAGCTTTTATATGACTTTCACTATTATATATAAACCTATTTTATATACTTATTGTATTACTAATTATTATGAAAAATTTATAACTATATTAAGTAAATGTATTATGTAAATATAAGTGCATATAATATAACTCATTGCACATACATCTAAATAAGAATGAGATTCTTAGGCAGGATTTAAAACCAATGGCTTAGTATGCATGAAGTTGTAGTCCATGCATACAAAGCATTTTGTCATATTTTACATGTTATCTGCAATAATGTTAACTTTGTTACCAACATTGATATTATAACTTATTATTCTATATCACAGTCATTTCCTATAAAGTAGCAAAGGTAAGATATGTGTGAAAACAAGGATTAGCATAAATTACTACATTCAAAGTATGATTAGGTTAATGTGGCTGGGATTCTTATCATCAGTGAGTCATAACAGTGATATGTATCTTTTAATAAGTCTATCTGCATATCTGCAATTCAAGTACATATATAAATACATACACTCTTAAAATGGCATTATATCACTGCACACTAATATGAAGCAAACTAATCATCATATACCAAGACTTCCTCTGCATTTAAGAAATATATCAAATTATAAATAAATAATAGACATGTATATTATTATATCCAACATAAGATCAGGCATTAGACATCTGCAGGCATGCATATCATTATTTCAATACAAGAACAGGATTACCATGTCAGTATTTATATATTTAAGACAGAACAGTGTACACATAATTATTAATAGAACTCTTATTTCAAACTTTTAATAATTTTATTTAATGTTTGCATGCCTGTTACTTATATTGATTTTAATAATAATAGATTACTCCACGGCACATGCGCTTTATTTAAAACATCGCGCTATATAAATATTTGTTAATATTGATTTTATATATATGTAATATATTACATATATACATATCTCAAGCACAACATCTCCATAAATAACAGATAAATCCCTATATTTAGATTACTTAAATTGCACTATCGTTTTATAACAAAATTCTACAAAAAATAGTGCAAATCTTTAATCATTCAACATACATAAACTGAAGTAAAAAATCATATTTAGGTTCTCCCCACTGTCCAATGAACTCAGTTATTCATTGAATCTCACTCTACTTTTATTTATTTTATTACAAATTTAGAACATTCAAATAAAATTGTCTATATATTTTAAACTCTGATAAATCAATTATTTAAATAGTAAGTAATATATATTTTTTGTGTTTTCCATAAAAAGACCAATGTATCAAAATAAAACGAAAATATTCTTTAAATTTTAAATATTTATTCAATTATTACTATAAAATATGCATTACTTATTAAAATTATATATACAAAATAACAATAAGAGTTTCATTTATAATGTTTCTGTATTAAAAATGCTTTCATAAATTTCAACAAACAATATTAAACTTTATAAAACATAATTTTCGGGTAACTTACACATAAATAGAAATATTGATACAGGATTTAATTTAAAATTTGAATTAGATAAACTTGTGGTCATAAATATAAAGTATTTCTTAATTATTTATTTCAGACCTCTAATAGATTTATTCCTGTTGTTGATTATAAATATTTTATTCTCTTTTTTTTATTTGAATTCAATTTATATTTAATATTGACGCTCTCCTTTGCTATAGAGTATGAGATAATAATCCATGATATTTTGTACCTAAGACATTCTGAAATATATTCTGTTCAAAGTTGTTTACTATATCCAAAAATGGTCTTGCTAGTTTCAGCCTGCCATTGAAGATAAACTTATGCTAGACATTTCAGTTACGGCCATTTCAGAACCTTGGAGACGATTTAATTTTTGTTGTAATTTTAAAATGTGCAGATGATAAGTTCCTTTCAGGTTTTTTTTTAACTATTATTTTTTAAGTAATATCAATCACAACACTGGATCAATGTGCATATAAGAAGTAAAAATCGTTTGTTAAATGCTTTTTAAGTTTTGAAATATTAATCATTTATTATTATTATTATTACCTTTAATAATTAAATTACCTTCAATATTTTTATCATTAATGTATAAATAATAACAAATAATAAATAAATACATACACAGTGTGCATTTATTCATATATACAACATAATACTTTGACAATCCCAATATAGATAACAATCAAGAATTTCAAACTAGTCTGGGGATATTGGATGAGTAGTCACTAGATAGGGATTTTATGCACAAGCCTTCTGGCATCCATTGATTACTCTGGCTTGCACTGAGTGGCACTACTGTATAGAGAGTTTTGTCTGATTTAATAAGTTATGAGCAACCTTAAGAAATGGTGATCATGTGATGTTTAGTGGTTTAACACCAATCCTGCTTCATAAAGTCATGGTGGCTATACTTATTAAAAAACCAAAGACACCAAAATGTATGGGTACTGAACTAAGTTCAGATCTATATGACTATTTAGGCTAATGAGCTTGGATTGAAAATATTATTGTGTTTTCAAGTTTAGATTCATAGTTTTGTAGTCAAGTAGAGATAAAAGGTGGCTGCTGAAGGGTTGCATTAGATCCTAAGATCTAGTTGCAGTGCTCTCAGATCCAAGACTCCTCACTGTTGAAAGCCACAAGCTAGAAATTAGTTTGGGGATATTGGATGAATAGGCATTAGATAGGGATTTTATGCACATGCCTTCTGGCATCCATTGATTACTCTGGCTTGCACTGAGTGGCACTACTGTATGGAGAGTTTTGCCTGTTTTAATAACATTTTAGCATAAGTGACTAATAGGAGAAAAAATGAAAAAGTTACTGCTATTATGTGATTCAATGTACTTCATGTTTTATTTTTTTAATATTTGGAAGATTCAAATCTGATTTTTAAAACATTTTTTGCTTATAAATTTAGGAGTGATGTGTATCGATGGCAAACATTTTCTATGATTAAACAGCATTTTAAAAAATTTGATGTGATTTAGTTAAATATAAACTCATAATTAAGTTTTTAATAATAAAGTTTTGATCAAAAAAATTTTCAATGCATTTTTTCTTTAATTTTGAACTATGCTTTGAGATATCATTATTTCATTGTTTTGTTTTTTTTCCATTTACAAAAAAAATTGCAATCTAAAAATATAAAATATAACAATAAAATTTGTCAGCTTTGATTGTAATTGAAACAGTCAATTTTTTTAAAATAACCAAAATTTAAACAAATATTTTTTAGGAAAAAATAGACTTTCTTAAAAGTTATCCAAAGATTACTTATTTTCTATATATATATATGATCACATTACCATTTTAGGTCATAGTAAACTATATGAGAGAGTTCAATCCTTTAAGAATTCTTTGTCCAATTGCATAAATCAATCAATTCTAGATGAAAGTCCCAACAAAAACATTACTAATTCTATCTAAGCCTTCATAAAATTTTTGTCTGTTAATTTACTGAATTCTTAAATATATTGTCAGAATCACAAAAATATTTAATACAATATTTTACATGTGTTTGCATATTTATAAATAAGTAAGATAAAACACTTTTTAAATATCTACTTTATAATAAAAAGTTCTCCAATCAGCTTTTTAAAAAGATAACACTCTTAAGCTTTTCAGTTATAGGGAATGAGCATTCAGCTGTTTTTTTTCACTTACTAACTAATAGTGGTTGTTAGCTACATTAATTTACAAGCCAACTGTCAAAAAGAAAATCCTAAATGTAATTGAAATGTTTAAAAGTATGCAAATTTCACATGGCTTAAATTTGAACCCAAGTTGTGATAACAGCAGTCATATTACTATGTTATGAGCTATTTTCCCATATGGATTTAGAAAATATTTATAAATAAAAAAGAGAAACATAATACATATTTTTAAACATAAAAAGTATATTATTTCAATTTTTAGTCAGTGTTTACCGTCAGAGTCGCATAAATAATGGTATTGCTTTTAGTCCATACGGTTTGATTTGTACCCGGATTTGAACAGTAAATCACACTCAGTAAAAATGTTTGATATAGATAAACTTCAAAATAACTTGGGAAAGGATCCATTATTATTGGAGAATCTAAACAGGCATTAATGTAACACTTTATTTAAAATATCAACAGTAATTAAAAGCTATAAACATATGCATACACATTAATTTTTATAAGCACTTACATATATGTATCACACAAATAAAGTAATATGTATGTTTCCATATAAAAAGAATAAATTTTTTTACAAATAGAAAGTTTCATTCATTGTTTGTTTTTGCACATTTACTTTTGACTTATTAAAACTATAATTTATAGCATTATTAGACTATCAATATCAAAACATAATTTATTAATTTTATTGACTTCTCTCTTTACAAACTGATATCTATATAATCATAGGTATAATAAATCCAGAATAAAATGTTTCCCTATTCTAGTGCCATCTATTTTAAGTTTAAATAATCGGTGATTTCTAGACACTTTATTATATTTAAATGGGATAAAATATTCGTTAATCACTGTTAGTTAGGATTACACTAGAGAGCACTAGAGTAAAGAATTGCTTTTGTTTTATTATGCTATGTGAGCTGGAGAACTAAGTTATTTGCTGTTATCAAAAATTATAATCTAAAAACAAGCATTTATAATAATATATTTGAAACAGAATTAATCTGTGAAGAAGGTATGACATTTATATCTAAAAAAATATTTTGCTTCATTAATTTCAGAAAAAATACATGGAGATTGTATTTATAATTTAAAATGTCAAATTCCTTTTTTTAAAGTGATAATAATGTCAGCATATTGTGTGGTATTTATTTCTGAGCATATATTTATTCAAAAACCTAAATAAAAGTATATATTGAATTAAGCACAAAGGCTAAAGTTTTTTATATAAACAAGTTATGAATTAAAATAATTTTAACATTTTTTTTAATTAACTTTAAAAAGATAATTAGATGTGCCTTGTTCTTTCTCCTTTCTCTTCTGTCAACAATTTGACTTTAAATTTACATTTCTTTATAAAAATGTAATATGTCTACTTCTTTTTTTATTAATTTCAAAATAACTGGTAATGAATGTTTGGCAATATTTTTCAGATATTTCACTTGAAAATTAAAAATGGGTATTTTTAATCCTATATGCATGTTATATAATTTTTTATCTTTTAACAAACCATTTCATAAAAGTTAGCATTGCTGTCACTGATTCATTGAAATTACAATTTTTTGTCTTCCTTTTAAAATTGTGGAAAAACCAAATGGACTACATATATACCAATACTATCATTCTCTGTGCTTGAGTTCCTTTTTTAAACAGCATGTGGCATGTTAAAATCTGACAAAATTTTGATTTTTTATTAATAATTTTATTAATAAATTATGTTTTTCTGCTGAATTTACTAGATTGCATGAAGAAGATAAATGCACAAATTTTTTATTGTTCTGCATCCTTAATAAAATGAATTCAACATGTTTTGATGATTTTGTAATTTTAAGGTCTTCATTCCGAAAATAAACATAATATGTAAGTATTCAATTTTAGATTTCTTTATTATTTGAATATTATTATTTTATTTTATTTTCATTATTTGAGAAATGTGTAACTTATTAATGGGTTTGTATCAGTGTCTCTGTGTTATACATATTATACTTGTATTCAAATATAACAAAAGTAATGATTTATGTACAAAGTAATTTTGGGACCTGATACAAGTTTGAGGCAACCTTATTTTATAGACCTAATGATTCTCAAATGGTTTAATAATTTATTAGTGTGTTTATATTTGTATTAATGTGTTTGTACTTGCATATCTATGCTTGTGTAACAAGTAATGATTTTTATATATAAAATTAGGGTATTATAGAGTAGTGCAATGTAAATTTTAAGACTGATTGTCAGATGTGCAGAAAAGTTGCAGTTGATGAAGCAATCACAAAATTTATTGGGCATAGTACCATGTGAAAATATAAACCTTAAAAGCAATAAAGAGAGGTTTTAAATGATGTGTATGGTGATAGCCACAATGGTTATGTATATCACATGGAATTGTATGCAGGCAAAGAATCTTATCCTGATTCTTGCCTATGCCTTGGTACTCATGCTGTGGAGTCAGTAGTTTTACCACATTTTGCATTATATAATTTTCAAGTCTATAGCTAGCAAATGAGCTATATGCAAATAAATTATATCTCTGTGGGACAATAAATATAACAAGGTAGCATCACTGGTGTGCACAAAAAATATAGACATCACTGGTGTACACAAAATATATAAAATGAAGAGAGCAAATTCATTTTATCATTGATGCAGACAGTAGCCTTCAATTTCTAGTTTTGGATAGATGAGAAGCCAATTGCTATGATTACAAATGCATATCCACCTTCTGAAAATGGTTTATTTTATATCTTTTATTATGATGAATCTTTTTCTTATAGACATCTTGAGATTTTTTAACTTTTGACATACAAGATAAAAATTAAGAATTCTCATGCTATTATTTTTGTAAATTCTAAAGCTATGGATCATCTCAGGTAAGAAGTATTATAAGTAGTATGAATAAGAATTTTGTGAGGAATATAAAGAAATTATCAATGAAGATGTAATTTTAAGCTTAGTTAATAATAAATTAAAAATTATAAACAAACAATAAAGTAATATTTTTTCAGATGTTGAAATTTCTTTTTTCCCCTTACTTTTTATTGGTAATTATTATTTGTCTTAACCTTATGGATTCCCTTAGTTTTTCTATTTTCTGTCAATATATAGCTTTTTGCTCTAACATTATTAAAACTGAAGTTATTGTGAAAATTGTGTCTCAAGTTACTTTTTTTTTAAATTTAATATGGTGCCAGACACCCTGGTATAGTTAATTTTAATACTTTAAAACTGGAAAAAGTTTTTATTTTAGTTTTTTGTCTTTTGGTCATTATCAGGAATTTATTTTGAAAAATAATCCATTTAGAACAAAAAATGTTTTATCTGGATAAAATTGTGTTAAACTTTTATTGGTAATCATCTGAAATCTGGGTATGGCTGCTTGGGGCATTGATACTATACAAAATCAATCAAATGTAATGTTACCGGGCCACCGCAACTTTTTTTTATATACACCTGGGTCTCGTTTTGTGCAATAGATAGGTTCCTCAGAAAACACGCGCAAACAAAATCGCGCAAAAATAGACGTAATTTACATTGAAAAAAGAAGGATAAGGTCTGTGATTTTTCAAAATTCGCATAAAAGCAAAGCACCAACGTAAAATTACTTTAAAATTCGCGCAAAAAAAAAATAAGGAAATAAAATATGACTAATAAAAAATTTCAAATTTGAAAAAAAATGATACAAGGCAAACTTTTTTTAACTATAATATTTAATTTTATTCAAAATAATATATTTTTATGCATAATTTCCAGTACATTAATTTAAATTTTTTTATACACGTTTTAATTATTATCACTATTTGCCCAAAAAGACGTTTGTTAGCAAACTAGTAAAAAATCAGATTCTCATGTGATGTGATGCGATGTATTTGGCTTCTCCTTAAACAAAGTCAAGAATATCTCAGCAATTATTCTCACAAGAGGAAATACAACTAGCGCCAAGTTCACTTTCATGTTGTGTTAATGGTTTTCTGTTGACGACGATGATGATTTTATTAATTGTTTATGAACTTAGACTTATGATAATAAAAAGACATTTATTCACCATTGCTGGGGAAAATTTAATTAAAACTAACAACTAAAAATTAAATTCTTATTTTTGTCTTTAATTTTCAATTCCGTTTAAAAATCAAATTTTGTTTTACATCACATTAATTTCAAATCGCCCATAAGTAATTTTTAAATTGTTAATTACAATTAAAAATCTGATTTTAATTGTGTCCACTGCTATTACTGACCTTTTAAAAATAAACTTGTGGACACTAAATGATTAATAATTGATTACGTTCTTTTTTAAAAAGCAAAAATAGAATGTGATTTAAAATGCAAAATTAACACGCACAATGTTTGAACAAATTTACATTATAATCTTGTAAAATTTAATGTGTGTATACATAAAATGTGAAAATTATGATTTTAATTTCATTATTACATAAAATCTTACTATTATAAAGCACTGAAAATATTGAAATTACTAAGATGAAAGTCGAATTTCAATAATGTTCTATTACTTTCAATATAACGTAAGTGCGCGAAATTTATTATTTAAAGTAATAGCGCATTATCGGAGTTCAACTTCTGGTTAAAGCCGAATCGCGTAACTTCAAAATCGTGTTAAATAAATCCGCATAAAAAGAGACCCAGGTGTAACATGATTTATTTTTTTTAATTAAACAAATTTATATTTCATTTATAACATGATTTTTTTTTTTTATTAAACACATTTCTATATTCATTTTCATTGTTTTTTTTAACCTGACATTTTTCTCTATTCAAAAAATTTTGGTAATTTAATTTTGTGTTTATTTTTTTGAATTTTAAAACTTTGGACTGTTTCACGACGATGAAAAAAACTTGTTTTAACCCACTGAAAAAATATAATGGTACAATTATTTGGGACTTGTTTTGACTTTGTTCTACCTTTTTTTTTGGTTGACTAAATTGTTTTTCTTCTTATTATTAAATCAAAAGTAACTTTTGTGTTGTTGGGGGTTCAAAAATTGTTTTGAAACCCCCACCCTCAGATCAATAATTGTAACAAAAAGTCAATAATTTTTCTTTTTTTTTAAACAACTTTTTTTCACTTTTTACTTTTATTTATATTTCATTTGAATTAGCCCTTTTTTTTTTTTTGGCTTCTACAATAAACAGCTTTTTGGAGGGCTTTCGTACTGTTATTGTTAACAAAAAGTAAACAAAAATAGCCATTTATTTTAAACCCACTTGTTTTAACTCTGCTGAAAAAATATAATGCAATTATTTGGGAATTGTTTCGAATTTTTTCTACCTTTTTTTTTTGGCTGACCAAATTGTTTTTCTTTTTATTAAATCAAAAATAACTTTTGTGTTTTTTGGGAGTAAAAAATTGTTTTAAAACCGCCACCCCACACTCAGAAAAATAATTGTAACAAAAAGTCAATAATTTCTTCTTTTTTTCAACAACTTTTTCTCACTTTTTATTTTTATTTATATTTCGTTTGAATTATCTTCTTTTTTTTTAGCTTCTACTATAAACTGCTTTTTGTGGGGCTTTCATACTTTGTTATTATTAACAAAAAGTCAACAAAAATAGTCATTTATTTTAACCCCGCTGAAAAAAGATAATCCAAATACTTGTCAATTTCTAATGAAATAAAAAAAAAGGACACAAACTTTGGACTTTTTGAACTTATTTATTATTTTATTGCTGTAATAAAAACAGTCTGGTATTTGGGAGGACATTATGTGCCTGAAAAAAGGATACAGTCTTTCTCACTTTCTGTACTCGGCAATCTGACAAGTTTAAAAATTGCACATTCTTCTCAGACCTTTTATTGATCTAGTATATTTTCCACACTGAAACATGACTTAGTATGTGAGCTTTGTCGAAGCATGTTAGAACATACCCTTTGCCAATTTTTTACATATTAACATTTTTTAGGGAAGTGTGGGGACCATATGACAATTATTAGTAATTAACATTATTTAAATATATATGACATTACTCTATTATGGAGATTTGAAAAGTTGTACTGACTTGAAATTCAAACACCCTCAAGTGATACAGTAAACAATGCCATAAGGCAGCCATGCCCATATTTCAGATGATTACCATTTTATTTATACTATTGAAATCTAACCTTTTGCTTTTCTTAGCACAAGTTCTATTTATATCTTACTGTAACTACAAAAAATGAATATGCGTGCTTAATATGATAATATTAAAAATGACCATTGTATTTTTATATCACTTGAGCATTTTTTTAATTTAAGCCTTGAAAAAATATTTCATTTTTGAATTTCTGATTTATGATCTTTGTGTTTTATAACCAAATAAAAAAAATGTATAATGTTGATTACAATGACCCAATCATGATCATGCAAAATCATAATGTATAAAAATATGAAAAATGAGAACCCTGTATTAATTAGTAGCAAAATCTGAATTTATCTTAGCCATTACTTAAACATTGATTTAGTCAGTGGACATTAGAGAAGTATATATTGCATTTCTTGTATTCAGTGATATTCAATTATGGTTGAAGTATATTTAATTCTAACTTTATTGACTAAATAACTTTATAGTCAGAATAAAAGCATATATTTATTTAAAAAGCTTGTGCAAATTTATTTAAATATTTGTTGTATGGTAGTCTCCCTCTTTATTCATTGATATAGTTTTAAAAATATTAAATAAAAAACAAATTACAAATGTATAAATTTCCATGACCATCTTCTCCATGAATAGATCATTAATTATCTTTTATTCAGATATTTTTTCATCTCATGCACTCAGATGAATGTCAGTCACATGATTTCATGCACTTACTGGAACATATAGTTATGTAGTTTTATATTGGACTATTTCCATCATCTAATATGTGTGTTGAATGTCTTTAGAAAAGTTTAATTTTAGTTAAATATTCCAAATGCATTCAATTGTTAGTAATATCACAGCAAACAGGTTAGTATATGCACCAACTGTTAGTAATATCACAGCAAACAAATGTTAATAATACCACAGCAAACAGGTTAGTATATGCACTAACTGTTAGTAATATCACAGCAAACAGGTTAGTACTGTCACTGGTCAGGCCAGCAATACCTGAAGAAGAGGGGAGAAAAATACCTCTCAAAATGTTAAGGTGCATATACTAACCTGTTTGCTGTGATATTATTAACATTTGTTTGCTGTGATATTACTAACAGTTGGTGCATATACTAACCTGTTTGCTGTGATATTACTAACAGTTGAATGCATTTGGAATATTTAACTAAAATTAAACTTTTCTAAAGACATTCAACACACATATTAGATGATGGAAATAGTCCAATATAAAAATACAGCTAGAACACCATCATCACAAACCTTCAGAAAAACACAATATAGTTATGTAATCTAATGCAATTCTTGATGTGTACATGATCTCATGCACTAAATGGAGATAATATCATATACATGATTTCATGCATTCAGTAAGATAATCAGTCACATAATCTTATGCTTTCAGTGGAATATTCAGTCATATGACATTACATAGTTGTTAGTGGAATAATCAATCACATGATCTTGTGCCCTCAGTAGAGTGTTTAATCACATGATATCATACCTACAGTAGAGTACTCAGTCACATGTTTTCAGGTGCTCAATGCATTACTGAGTCCAATGATTTTATGCTCTCAATAAAGTATTCAGTCATATAATCTCATGTACTTGATAGAATATTCAGACACATTGTTGTTACCAAAGTGCAAGTAGTGTTTTATGCCATATCATTGTAGTGAATTATTAAATAAAAAATTTGTTTGAAATGACTTCTAAATGTAAAATTAACAGTGTGACAATTCTGTCTAGTCTAAGAAAAACCACAAGATATTTTCTTTTATATAATAAGATGAAAATAATTGATTTATAAGTGAAAAAAGTCATATGCTGATGTTGGCTGGATATTCAATAAGAGCAAATCATTATTTCTTGAAATGTACTCCTCTCTCTCTCTCTCTCTCTCTCTCTCTCTCTCTCTCTCTCTCTCTCTCTCTCTCTCTCTCTCTCTCTCTCTCTCTCTCTTTCTCTCTGAATTTATTACTGTGCTCTAATCTTGATAACTACATTATTTTATTTTTGCATTAATTATTTTGTCAATATATATCATTATTAAATTAAATATCTTAAATATATGTTTAATATTCAACTAAATGTTCTGGGCATTCATACAAGAAAGGTCATTATAATTTTAACTTACCCTTTGTTAATACTTAGCACACTTTTGGTATATAACATACTACAATCAAAGCATTATTGCTTCTAAATGTGTACATTATGTTATTTTAAAAAAATGTTGAAGTACTGGTGGATAAAAGTTTAACAGAGAATATTTTTTACAAACAACATAAGTCAAACCGATAATAAAAAATGAGAAAGCAAATTAATATTTGATTCACAATTTATAAAATAATTATAATTCAAATAAATATATAAATATTTCAATAGGCTAATTATAGTTTTCATCTAATTGTTAAACTTATCATGAAATTTTTTTCCCCATTTTTTTTTCATTTTTAATATCCTAAACTTTATAAGCAATAAATTTAATTATTTTTAATGACTCATTTTGCAAATTTAATAAATAAATTTATGCTTAATAATTTCAGTTTGCAAACAGTGAATATTTTTGATTGCAGTGGTCTTTAATGCAGATAATAGCAGCAAAACCATATAACTTTCTGTATTCACTAACATGCTTTTAAAAAACATGTTCTTTTTATCCTACTCCAGAGCCATTAATGTAGGCTTGAGCAATCAATGAATTCTAGATCATAGCGCATGACTATTTGTGCTTTCTAACATGCTTTTTAAGGAGCTGGCTGTTTTCACCCTAATCCAATGCCAATAACTGTACGCTTTAGCAATCAATAAACATTAGATCATAATAGCTCACAATCTCAACCCAGTATCTGATTATATAATTTTTCAGAAAGAACTTTTAATTCAAAGCTGAAAATAATGCACGTGTACATCTAGCTATCATCTTTAACTTATTATACTTTTTAAGTTAATAACCTGAAATTCAAAAAAACTCAATTAAATTGCTTAACTAGATTTACAGATCTGATATCGAATCAACAAATATATATTTTAGTGATCTTAGTTTCATGCTACTGCAGACCCTTTCATTATTTGGTTAAAATGATTACCATCAATAAAATATTACATTATGTGCTCTATTTATTATTATTTGTTTTCTGAGACAATTACCTCAGCCTAATTCAAAGTCTTGTACTAATATAATAAGACTACTATTAACTAAAGATTACTCAAGCTTACAATAATCTGACCTTGGATAAGAATAAAGATAACTAATCTTGAAACTTGTAGTCTTATCATTATTTAAATTTATAACTTCATTTTAATATTAACATCTGAATTTTTTCAGATTAGAATTGTCTCTAAAGAGTTCTTTTTTTAATCATTTAATTTACTATACAAGATCCGTTTACAAAACTTTTAATAAAAATCAATTTAGCTATTGATTTTAGATCAAGCATTTCCTTTTTGATCAATACTAAAAAAAAAAAGTAAAGTAATTTATAAGAAATAATTAATGACTAAGCCATTTTAAGAGATATCTTCAATTAAATTATAATAGGTGTGTGCTATTGCTCCATTAAAATGCTTTACATGAAAAAAGGAGGGGGGAAATAACATATTACTCAACATTATTTTTGCAATAATCTAAAAAATGTTTCGGCTTTTGAAACACTAGTATCGGATTATTCATTAACAATATTTCTCCTCTTTGTTCATTTTTCTAATTGTAATTTACGATATATTTTTTATACAATAAAATTCTTGCATAAATATAACAAATTATTCAAAATATCGTAAAGTTCATACACCAACATTTTTTTCTCTCTTTTAACATATAGCAATACCATTACCTACAATTATCTGGTTCATTCTATATATATATAAACATCATCAACATTAGTAGCCAAAATAGCTAGTCTAACTCCAGAAGAAAAAAAGCAAATAATATAAAGTTAAAGATGAAATTTGTGATAATTATGCAAAGAAATCCATGAGCGACAATTGCATCCATATATATTCCACCATGCTTAGTTGGTATATTTGTCATTTTGTGAGAGCGTCTGTTATCTTCTACTACTGTAAAGAGATATTTTCAATGGATTGGGTATATGAAGAGAATAAATAATAACAGATTTCCAAAGTATTTTATAAAGAGGTTGAGCACAATTTCATGACAGAGAAACTATTTAAATTATGTCAAATGTATATTATCAAATCTGCAACATCATTTATTTTCATTTGAGAAAATACATTTCAAAATAAAATTTAATGTAGCGCTGCAGTTAAGGTAAAATATTGAAGTTTTTCTAAAAGTAACGTTTAGTGCAAAAGAAGACAATAATAAAAATAAGAATATATATGTATAATAAAACTACTGATCCTAGAAATTATTATTTATTTTCTATTCTTTTTGTGAATGCAAGGCAATATAAACAAAAATATTAATACATTAATTTTACTTTTTTTTGTTATAAATAAACAACTGTGCTAGCATAATAAGTATTGATTTTTTTTTTAAAAAAAATTATGATTGATATATATATAAATGGTTATAAAATTATTATCTCTGTGTTAGAGAGTATCTCTCTCTTCAATATTTCATTTGCAAATAGTAATTAAGACATTAATTAATAAAGTCATATAGTCTCACTTTCATGATTTGTTTTTAGCTAATTTGTCTGCATAAGGTGTCATCTAATTCATAACTAAGTTAATAGTATTAAATTGTTATGAATAAAGATAATGATTCTCAATATTTATTGCAAAAAAGTAGTGAAGTAAAATTATGTATTAATTGCTATATTGTAATGGTATATGCCGTTACATTAATTTAAAATTAGAATAAACACTTTTTTAAGTTTGAAAATAAAAAACTAAACGCTAAAATTAAAAAGAGTTGTTCAATGTTTGTATATATATTCGCACAGATGCAAAACTTTAAAAGTATTATTATTATTTTTTTAAATAAAATAAAAAAAGTATTTGAACGTACTTTTTTATAAAAAAAAAAATACAAAATCTAAAGATAAAATATTTTTGTTAAAATATTCCTATGTAATCTTAATAAATGGAAATGACTGTTTATAAATTAAACGAAAAGCAAACTAGCCTTGGGGCTCTTATATAAAAAAAGTCAGATGAAATATAGATAAGAGAACAAAAATAAATTAGATGTCCAATAGAAGCAGCAATGAAGGCTCGGACCATAATGAAAATTTGGAACAGGAAACCATTGTTCAGTGAATCTGGATGATCGGTATAAAAGGAAAAATATTGAAATTAAGAACAGTTCCAGCTTGATTGTTTTTGAGAGGTGTGATAAGACACACTTGTCACCCTCTCTCACTTATTTAAAAATGAAAGGACTGTAATACCAGGATTGAACTAGCTAAGGCCACCTTCAGGTAGAGCGGTCTTCAAATAAAGACCTTCGCGGGAATTAGCACCAGGAACTGGGACTCTTCTATTGTAAGATATGAGCTATACAATTTTTTTTTAGAAAAAAAAAATTTTAAAGTAAAAAATAACTTTTGTCAAGATTTGACAAGCTTTTAATATTCATCTAACCTAAATTTTAAAATGAACTTTTATCTGACTTTTAACTTTTCAAATCAATTATTAATGTTAAATTTTTATACATTTGAGTTTGCTAAAAATCATTCCATTTTTTTTTATTGTTATTAATATTTATTGTATAAATTATTTAAATGCATTAAATTTAAGTTGGGTATAGATGACCGCATGGATTCATTAAAGTTTAATTATGTTTCAATTTTCATATTTGATTAGAATATATAGACCTTCGGTAAATATGATATCTCATGTTGAATATCTAAAAATGTATTTATTCAGGTGTCTTTTAAGTTATTGGTGTCAATGTGGCATCTTATGATGAATGCCATTGGGTTTCTTGTAAATTTCCTTCTGCAATTCCATCAATGACTTTATATTTTGATCATTTATGTTTATTTTGAAATGTTTTTAACCGTTTAATCTATGTAGTCTATCTATACTCAACATTATAAAACAAACTTTTATAAAATTCATCTGTGTAAACTTATATAAATGTTAAATTTAAGTCGGGCGTGAATGGCTGCATAGATTTGTAAAGTTATATATGTTAGTTTAAGGGAGGGTAATCTTAGGTTATTTGTTTTGTAGTTAAATTGGGTTGATGGATTGGATATATTGGTATAATTAGTAGATGTAGTATGAGATTCACTACGTGCAGGATCACATTATATGCCGCACACCCCCTTTTTGCCTATGGAAAGGGATAGTAAGACAGAAAATGCAGTCCCTTCCTATGGAGTTTTTTTTTATTGCTCTTCTCGTCTGACAGATGTAGTATTCCTGTCTGAACGAGAGTCAATGTCTTCTATAACTATGCTGTTCAGATGTACATTCCTGACAGTATGGTATTTGTGTTGTCGTATTCCTACTGCATTGAATACATCGATGTATCAGATGGATTGACGTTAATTTAACTGCGAACTTTTGGCCTAGGGTTAAATACAGGATAGAATATTTTCTTCCAAATGCAATCTATGTAGTTTATTCATACTCGACACTCTTAAAAATATTATTAAACAAATCTGTGCGGATTGATCAAACTAAAAATTTAAATTTAAAAATTAAATTAATAACCACCCTAAAATAATAAATTTTATTCCTCGATTTTATCTATATGTGTGTAAATAAATGTTTGTGTGTTAGTTACTGGCAGTGGCTTCTTTTATTTTTTTTTAATTGAAATATTATTAGATAAGAATTTATATTTTATAAATCTCTGCATCTCACTGAGCTAGTGGCATTGGGCTGACGGTCAGAATAAATTATATATAAAAAAAATTTCTTAACTTATGTATATGCCTACTACTATAAATTTTCCAGGTTCAAATGCCTGTTGGTGCTCTGTATGGCAGATATGGTAAGACTTCATTTCCATCTGACCATTATAATATATATATATATTGAAACAGACATGCTGTTTCATGTATATGTTTAGAAGATTCCCCCCCCAATTAAAAAGACTAATAATATTTTAAGTCAGACTAGTAATATTGTTTTAAAAAATATTAATAACATTTTAAGGAAAACTAAATATTTTAAAGAAAAAGAAGAAGTAATAAAATTTGACTGCAATTAAAATGATAATTTGTTAATTCATAATGATTTGATCAAATGAAAAGAAAATCAAACTTTTCAAAATGAAAAAAAAAAAGAGAAAAGCAAATACATTTATATTTGCTATTAAAGAAAGTATAAATTTTTCTTTATTAAAATTAAATTTAAAAAATCTTCAAACATTAAAACTCAGATTGAAGAAAACTTCTAAGACAGAATAACTCTAGGTGTCAAATCACCATGCCACAAGCAATAAAAAAGTCAAGATTTGAAAACACATGAAGGCCGATAATCGAAAATAGTCTGCTTAAAAGTCTGTTCTCACCAAAGAGAAACTGTCCAATGATCTGGGGGATTAAAAAATGTGAACAAGGATGAAAAAGCTGCTACCAATGGAAGAAAAGGGACATGTAAGGTTGGAAAATCAGTAGAGGATTATTATTATTATTATTATTATTATTATTATTATTATTATTATTATTATTATTATTATTATTATTATTATAGTTGATTGATTCAGAGATACAAGATTCATGAATTGATACAACATTTAGCTATTAGACTACTAGAAAAGTGATTTAATGAAACCATCAAACAGCCTAATGAAAAATCATCATAATATGATCTTTGGCTAGACTATTTGATCTCTCTATCTGCCCACCATGTGAACTCCAAGCCCTATCTAGAAGTTTTAATGTGCCGTTCAAGACAGACCCCAGTTATTTAGTAATGCAGTAATAAATGAAGACATGAAATTTAGCGGTAATCAATTAAAAATGATTCAATTACAATAAAATATGAATTAAAATTATAATTATTAATTTTTATAAAACAAAAGAGAAGAAAAGTTATATTATTAATCTTAAGAAAAGTTTTCACAATCAATTATTAACCTCAGTCAAAAGTTGACGATAGTTTTTTTTATCTTTATTTAAAAATGAAAACAAGAAATGAAAATCATTATTATTTAATTAAAAACACTCACACACATATATATGTGTTATATATTTTATTAGCTAAATGCCAATTATTTTATAAAATTTAAGATATGTTCAAATAATCGAAATACTTCTAATAACAATTGTAATAATTATTTCAAATGAACCAGCTAAATGGAAATGTCAATCAAAGATATGATAAAAATAATAAAATGCTATATGAATCATAAATATTTATGTGCATGTTATCTATATCTTAATAAAATAATAAAACGTATGTGTATAAATATACACCTATGCTGGATTGGATTATAAATGCTCCATAAACATGGAATTGCTGATATTACCTGCTTACCTACCTGTAATGATTCTTAAAAATAATAAAATGTTATATGAATCATAAAAACTTATATGTGTGTTAGCTATATCTTAATAAAATAATAAAACCTTTGTGTATAAATATACACCTATACATGATTGGATTATAAATGCTCCACAAACCTGGAATTGCTGATATTACCTGATTACCTATCTGTAATGATTCTTAAAAATAATAAAATGCTATATGAATCATAAATACTTATGTGCATGTTATCTATATCTTAATAAAATAATAAACGTATGTGTATAAATATACATCTATACTTGATGGATTATAAATGCTCCACACGGAATTGCTGATATTACCTGCTTACCTGTAATGATTCTTAAAAATAATAAGATGCTTTATGAATCCTAAATGCTTTTGTGCATGTTATATATATATCTTAATAAAATAACAACATGTATAAATTTACATCTACCTGAAATGCTTTCACATATTTGGAATAATAATTGTAATACTGATATTATCTGTATATCTACCTGAAATTCTTTCACATACTTGGAATAATAATTGTACTACTGATATTATCTGCACATCTATTCAAAATGTTTCTACATACCCAGAATAAATGATTACAAACATTTATGTATTAATATAATATGTATACCTACCTGAAATGCTTTCACATACCTGGAATAATAATTGTAATACTGATATTATTTGTTCATCTACTTTAAATGCTTCTATAGACTTGAAATCAATAGTCAAAAACATTTATTTATAAATTGTTTATGTGTACCTGCTTAAAATGCTTCTACAGACCTGGAATAAATGGTTTAAAATATTTGCTTATTAATGGTATACGTATATCTATCTGACATCAGAAAGTAATTATGAACACATATATTATCTGCATCCCTACTTGAAATGCTTCTATCAGCATTACAATGTGACTATCAATACTTGTATATTAATTGTATACTTATATCTACCTGAAATGTGTCTTTAGACTTCTTCTCATCATGTGAACTAAAAAATGGGTTTTTGCTCGGATAACCCACATGAAATATTTTTAGACTTCTTCTTATCATGAGAACTAAAAAATGGGTTTTTGCTCAGATAACCTACATGAAATATTTTTAGATTTCTTCTCATCATGTGAACTAAAAAATGGGTTTTTGCTTGGATAACCTACCTGAAATATTTTGAGACTTCTTTTCATTATATGAACTATATTAGAAGGACTTGCTAATGAATTACTATTAATAAAATTGTTGTTATTAAAAATTAATCTAATTGTTTAGTTCCATTTTTGCATCACTAATTATTTATTGCATTTTGCTCACAAGAATCTCATGCCTCCTGACCTATGTTCAGCATAAATAGACCTAGGTAAGTAAGGTTGTAGTGAGATGGAAATCTAGGGGTGCCATTTGGGAAACCAAACACAAATTTCTAGATGCTTCCAGTCTCTATGGTACTACATGCTCTGATGAGCAGGAAATATTGTTGTAGGTGGGGTGACATCTGCATTGGGGAATGCCAATCAATAGTTTCTTCCTGAAATATGCTCATCAGGAAATAAAACCAATGAGGAAGAGTGGGATTTGTTCTTGTCTGTACAATATATTGTAATGATCTAGAGAAGGTAGACTTAAAGTATCTGCACTACAGGGCGCCATCTAGGCATTTGAACCTAGAAAAATTTATAGAGTAGGCAGATACGTAAGTCAAAAAAAAATTTTTTTTTTTATTTTGCATCCAGTCGTTAGCCCATGTCACTAGCTCAGTGGAATAGCAGAGATTTAATAATATAATATCTTATCTACTTATATTTTTTTTAAAAAAGAATAAAATAAGCCACTGCCAGTAATTAACATACAAACATTTATTAACGCACATATATAAGATTTAAAATTATTTTAGCATCAGTTTACCTTTTAAAATTTAACTTACATTTTTAACTTTGATTTTAATTTACATTTTAATTTTTACAACTTTACATTTTAATTTTTTATAAGTTCGCACAGAGGAGTTTATAAAAGTTTGTTTTAAAATGTTGAGTATAGATCGGTTACATAGATTACAACGGTTAAAAACATTTCAAAATAAACATAAACGATCAAAATATAAAATCATTGATACTGACAATTGCAGAGGGAAATTTATAAGTAACCCAATAGTATTCACCATAAGATACTTGCATTGTCACCAATAACTTAAAAGACATCCGAATAATACATTATAGATACTCACCATAAGGTATCATTATTTATCGAATGTCTATATATTTTGATCAAATATGAAAACCCAAAACACACTTAACCGATAACCAATCCATGCAAGCATCTATAAACAACTTAAATTTAATGCATTTTTATTTAGGGTCGAGTATGAATAAACTACATAGATTTGCATTTGAAAATAAAATATTCTATCCCTATTTAACCTTAGGCTAAAATTCGCAGTCAAACTGGCATCAATTCATCTGATACATCGATGTATTCAATGTAATACGGAATACGGCAGCACCAAAAAGATTAAGAGAAGACATTGACTCTCATCAGATAGGAATATTACATCTATCTAATGAGAACAATAAAAAAAAACCTCCATAGAAAGGAACTGCGTTCTCCATCTTATAATTCCTTCCATAGGCAAACGGGTGATTGCGGCGTATATATAAACGATTCTGCCAGTAGCGAATCTCCGACTACATCTACTAACTACATCAATATATCCGATCCATTGACCCAATTTAACAACAACACAAATAACCTAAGATTACCCTCCCCTAATATAACTTTACAAATCTATACAGCCATTCACGCCCGACTTAAGTTAACATTGATATATTTTAATTTATCGGAAACAGAAATCATAAATAAACTTAAAGAACAAAATTAAATAAATGGAAATGATTTTAAATAAATAAATAAATAATACATCAAATAACATTATTAATAAAGAATTTAGTTTGGTCAGATAGAATTTTATTGCATTATTTACTAAAAAGTTTTAAAATTTAGAGTTCTTATTGTTTCAAGTGAATATAAAGTTCTTACGATTTTTAAAATGTCCAACTTTATCTGTTGCTTGCCATGAACATGACTTCCCATGCTGTCCTAAAGAGGTTGATATTCTGAAGGCCGATTTATTTATCCATCCGGAGATTTTTGCTTTAACTAGTCCTCAATGTAGAAAATGATAGTTCATTTCTCTTTCTTTTTTAGCAGAACTGAAGGGATTGAAGAGTGCGTCTTTTCAATCCCTTCTCCTTCACTTCAGCACTAACACATATCTGTCACATCATAAATAATCTATCATAATTAATAATTTCCAAACTTGTCTTTTTATATTAATTTGAAGGATTGAATTTACACTGCATCATCGATGAGATGGTCTTTTTGCTGAGGTCCGATTCCATTGCTTTTCTCTTCATTGGCTATTAATTTCTATTGTTTTCCTATCTGACCGATGCTTTTACATTTAAATGCCCAAGGCTAGTTTACATTTAACTAATTAAAACAATTATTTCCATTTCTGATTAATTAATGTGTTTTCCAAGATTAAAGATATATTTTTATCTCTAAATCTTTTTAAGTTTTTGTTTTTAAAATACCTTTCTATTTTTAATAAAGTTTTATTTTAATAATTTTTTTTTTATCTGTGTGATTTACATATACGAGTTTAAGATGATATTTAATTTCAATTTTTAATTCTTAAAGAAAATTTTTAAATGCGAACTTCTTATTTTAACTTCATGTTTAATAATAAAAAAAACCAATGTAACGTCGTCTGTGCTCGTTACAATATATATATATATATATATCGTCTGTGCTCGTTACAATATATATATATATTCCATTCAATGATGGATAAAATGTAATAGCAATCTAATATTAATAATATGATCAAGCAATGAATGTCCAGAGATTTCTTATTTTTCACATGTATATACAATGGTCACTTCCATATAATTATTATAGGGTATTTTTAAAATTATTTCACCTAAATTTCAAATAAAATATTGTACTTACAGCTTAATGTAAAATTAGATTTTAATAAAGAAAAATAAAATACAGATGCCTTCTACCATTTAAAAATACAGTTTAGTAACTGAAACATGTTATCTAAAAATTAATACATGAAAATATAATACGCAAAACAAAATTACATAAGTTTATCCAGATTAAATAAAAAGCAATGCTTTAATATTTATTCATTCAAAATTAAAACCAATTAAAACACATACACTTAAAAAAAATAGAAACTCCTTTTAATTTACAAACATAAAAAGTCTTTTAAAAAGCTTTGCCAAATTTTTATTCACAGTTGTTTGGAATTTAATGTAAAAAAAATATATCTTTTGTTTCGCTAAAAAATTAAAAAATGTATTTTAATTTGAAATATGTCCTTTTTTTTTTTTTTTTTTAAATAATCTTTATTTGCACAAAAAGTAAAATATACATTGTAATATAGAGTTCATGTTTACAATCATGTCTGATACATTAAAGACTAATTAGTTATTAAATTAGATGATGAGTACAGGATTAAAAGTAAAATTTATGTTATGTTACTTATCAGGGGTGATCTAATTTGGCATATAAATCCCATGGCGTGTAAAATATGTCTTTTTGCTTTAGAAAAAGATGAAGTAAACATTAACTTTTTTAATTAGAATTTATTATTCTAATTATTTTTATATAAAATTTCAACATACTTATTTATTCATAGCCTTTATGTTGTTATACTTATGTATATAATAATAAAATAGTAATATTTATATCTGTGTATGTACATTACTATCAATATATAAAAGTAAATATCAAAATTTTGAAGATCTATAAAATCTATTCATTATTATCACAAAATTCTGCTTAGTTTTGGATACCACCTCATATAATAAATTGAAAGAGAAATAGGAGATTTAATAACAAATTAACTTTATTTATCTTTTGGAAAGGGAGAAGTTTAACATTTCAATTGTATATATCTTTTTTATTATTTGTTTTATTAACAAATTAATATTTTATTATTAAAATATTTTCATTTTGTTTATTGGTAGATAAGCCAAAAATAGAAAGGAATAATAGATATTAGTTGCACAAATACTGACAAGATAAATTCACTTTAATTAAAATTATAATTAAATATTATGGTGGTTCTTTCCCAATTAATTTGGGTCGATTTTATAAAGATACAACTAAGGATATGGATTCAAAATGTTTGGAATAAAGTATTAGACAAGATGATAATAGGAGAATGTTTTAATTGGAAGAAAGAAGGTATTGTAATACGAATATTACATGTTAAGCCTTTATTGAAAGTATAGTTTTAGGATTAAGTCTCATGACTCAACATATATTTCAAACTAATGTGGTTTATAGTTTCTATAAATGTTATAATATTTCCTATATATTTATGCATTATATATATATATATGTGTGTGTGTGTGTAAATTTAGGTATCTTGCATGTGTCAATGATTTATACACATTAACTCACTTGTTCTTATATGGCTTGGTGTATTGTTACAATGAGTGATGATTTTTTAATGTTTGTAAGGCTTAATAAGTCCAAATTTGAGCTCTTGTATATTTATCACATTAGGATATTATAGAAATTATTTTTAAATGCTAAAATATAAAAGATTTTTTATAAAAAATTTCTGATGATCACATTTGAATATCATTATGTAATATGATTTTAATTTTAAAACTATGAATAAATAAGGATAATAAAGAATATTAGTGCATTTATTTTTTCATTTACAATAAATTATTTTTATGTCCAATGGTATATTCAGAATTTGAGAATGCAAATGTTGTTTATATATGTTGCACAAAAAATAATCATCATTAAAATGAGGTACTTCTTTATTCAAATTATTTTAAGAGATAATGAAAACTATTATATAATATTTTTTTCTTTTAACATTGTGCTTAAAGTCCATAGTCTGTATCTCTCCATGGTTGAGTGCAATAGTAGAGTAACAGATTTTGAAGTTCAATATCCATTTGTCACAACCACTGCTTGAACTTCTTGTGAAGTTTCGAGCAATAAACCACTTGATTGCTCTTTTTATACGATGATTGTGGTTTATTATGTTTATTGTTAAAATAATCAAATACTATCTTTAAAGAATACTCACATAAGTCATTTCCTAATTACAATTCATAATATTATAAAAAATGTTTATATATATATATATATTGTAACGGGCACGGGACGATCGAAAGTTCCAAACTTCCCTTTCACTTAAAACATGTAATGGGGAATTCTTCTAATTCAAAAATCGTCCACTTTCTGCTACCTCAAGCAGAGAGAAATACGGAAATAAACTAATCGATTTCCGTACCTGACCGAATCTGTCAGCTATACGGATATAGATTCCAGACTATTTTTCCCGATCAGCTTTCTCCCGACTGCTGTAAGATATTACTGTTACAGCGCTTGGCTAATTTATAAATTTTACGGGCTAAAACACTGCACCATCAACGTTTCATGTGCTAATTTAATAACTAAAAAAGAATATCAACATGAATAATAGTTTACCCCTCCCCTCTCTAATGTTAAACTATTTTTTGGAGTGGCGAAGAACAAGGCGAGACAGATTTAGATAAATTAATGCATTTTAATAATAATAAAGTTTGATAATAAAAAAAACATAAGAAATATTAACATAAAATTAAACATATTATATTTTGATAGTGCTATAAGGAAATAAATATTTGAAATTCTAATAATAACTGAATACTTAAAATAACTAAGTGAAATTCTTATAAATGCTTTCACATTTATAATCGTTAGACACACTGTCTATCATAAGAGAATGTCATTATCATTCAGGAAAGGCATTTGGCCATTGTCTATTGAATTTAAGTGCACTTATGACGATTTATAAAATAATATTCAAGTTACCTAGGGTTTAGTCTTTGAGTTCCTTCCAATGTGGTCGACCGTCACGTGGATTTTCTCCACTTCTTTAGGAGGGACGGTCGCCTATCATATTTGGCGGTGTGTAGCTTCTTGGTTATTCAGGCACGGAGGATGAGGCATCACAAGCAGGGCAACGACAGGAATCCACAGGCAGGCGTTACTACATCAGTTGTTACATTATTGCAGAACCATTGGTACAGACGGTCCGGATCGACCAGCGATCATGAATGCCTTAGCCAGCCATAGTATGTGGGGCACCGATAGTAGATGTCATATTGGCTAGTTATCGATTGATTCTTGGAGCCGCAAAATTTCACCTTCTCGACATGAAGTCTCAAGCTCTAATCTCTCCTACAATCTCTCTAGCTTTCCATTTAACTTCCTTTTTAATTAAAACATTCCAATGGTCCTTTGTCCTTCGGATTCTTTGTTTCCACTTGTTGTTGACACCTTTCATGCTATGCCTTCGGCCATATTTAAACTTACTTTACATGATTTTATAGCACTATTTACATTTTACTTATTTCTTTATTTTTTTTAATTAATTACACAAATTTTAGTATATGTTTTTTTTCTCATTTAAATCTACATTTCGACGATCATTTATTTTATTTAAACTCATGCTTTAACTATACTCCATAAAAACCCGCATTTCATTTATTGTCAAAGGTGTACTTTGAAGCATAGATTTTTATCTTTCTGAACATATTAAATTTTTAGGTTTGTTTTTTTTTTCTTTCCACGCTACCGAAGTTTTTCCTTTAAACTTTATTTTCCCCAAAATCATATTTACTACATGTTTTCTTTAGGTTTCTTTTCTGCTTTAATTTTTCTAGCTTATGCTTTTAATATTATAATTTAATATTTTACTTTTCTCGAAATTCAGACTTTGAATAGCAAAAGATAACGATCTCGGTAACTCTAGTTCCCTCTCTTTTCCTTTGTTTTATTAATTTTCAACATTTCTTGATTTTGTTAACTTTTAAGCTCATTTTTCTTTCTTTATTTATTTATTTATTTCCAACCCGAACATTTCTAAGTTTTGTATGTTTTATATATACATGTGTGACTGCAGTATGTGCGATCATCACATTACACCGTTCCCCCCTTTAAAATTTTTTTTTCCGACAAAAAAAAAATTTAACCTTATGCAAACTCTTTCCTTTTTTTTTTCATTGCTACTATGATGTAGAGATGAGGTTAATCAATAGAGAGGTGACCAGGTAAATTATCCCTTCCTTTGCTGAACCAAGCAGTATAGCCAAACCAATTTAATCCTGACATTGCCATGCATGCGTTTCATTTCTGCCACTACTCGTATCTACAGGTTCGAATCCACAGGATATCTCTGTGATCCGATTAAACCTGTTCATACATCACATTTATGCAATAAGGAACGTCTAAGTGCCAACTCTGGCCACTATTATTGAGATGTGTTGGGATGCTGGCATCTTTTCGTCCAGCTCATCCACTAGCTCAGTATATTTCTGAAAGCTCTATATTCATATAAAGGGTTCTTTCCCCATAGATTGGTCTCTGGACCATTGACTCACAATATATGTGCTTAATACCTAACTGGAAATATTAATCCAGTGAGTCATTGAGACTGGGATCTCTGTCCCTGGGTTCTCTGTGATAAGATCTGGTGCACCGCAGAACACCCACGCATGACAATGAAGAAGGCAAAACCAAATACTGCAACAGGATCAAGCTACAAATATCTGACCCTACATTCCATCAACCTCAATCTACGACCCCATCCTACTAATTAATTTATCCTTTATCATTTTCCTAAAGTCCCTCATACTGTCTAGCCATTTATTGGCTCATCATATATTTTTTTTCATTAGCTTCCGTATTCCTATCCGTTCTCCCTGATTCGAGGTCCATTTCCGAATTTGTCATCATCTAATTCTTTCTTTATTTGGGACCGCTCTTACGTTTTATCTGGCAGTTGTCTTCCTCGATTTACATCACCTCTGCCTCCTCTGGAATGCGGATGTTTATCCCTAAGTTCCTGGCCCTCTGTCCACTTGTATGGCCACTTCCATTCAATCTTACATCTATATCGTCTATCTTCCGGCCCTCTTGGGTTCCACTCCCTAGAATGTCCTCGGTTTTTGGTCCAATGTTCTTCCCCAGGATCCCAGTCATTTCTTCTAACAGGTAGTTCTTTTATATCGGCATTAAGGCTGCTATAGGTTGTACTCCTTACACATTCTTCCACTCTGGTGTTTAAACTGGCTATTACCTTTGCCACTTGACCTAAACTCTCCTGCCTGCTCATCATCACCTTTTGACTATTATCTCTCACTACCTCCATCTCTTCATCTACCGGTCTTATCTCCCTTTCTGGCTGTCCTATATCCCTTTTCCAATCCAATTCTGCTAATTTTCCACCTTTATCCTCAACTGTTTCAGATTTCGCTTATCCACATGGCCAGATACTCCTTTGTTCCTCCATCTCCATCTCTGGGTGACATCCAGCCCATATATCATTAGGCTTTGATTGCTGGATGATCTCATTTTTTACTTTTTCCTTGAATGCCGCCATTCTTTTCTGGCTATCGATTTCGACCTTGGTCATCCATTCTGCAATCCTTCTCTCCTGTCTGTCCATGTATTCTTCCATAGAATTGCTGTTGCTCAACCCTCATCTGTCTCAGCATATCCATGATATCACTATTGCTTACTTTATCTGATACTTTCATCCCTTTATCTTCACTCCCTTCTCTCACTTCCCTTTCTTGAAAATCCATTTTAGCTTGGGATCTCGTATTCATGAATAATAATTTTATTTAACCCTTAATCTATGTTTTTAATACGGCTTACTAACTCTTCTGGCTATATTTATATAAAGAAATTTTTTCTATTGACTCTCTGTTTTCCTTTTTACTTTGATCAACGATTTAATATTTGTGATTTATTCAGTTAGCAGTTAGATCACTAGCCAACCTAAACATCTGTACTCCGGTTCCTATTCTTGTCTGCCTGCCCTAGACTTGCCCAACTGTCTGTCCACCTTTGTCCTCGATTTTCCCTGCTCATATACCTCTGATTCACTATAATTAATTCAATAATGCCTGTTTACATTCTTTCAACTTTAATTCATTACTATACTTATTTCTATTTGTTGACGATATTGAAACAGACAGATCGAAGAATCAATCTTAGTTTCATGGTTGTCATTTAAGAACGGTAATTCTAAACCACTATTTACCCGCAATGAGACTTTTTCTATTCCAAGCCACATAAATTTTAAGTTATTTATTTTGTGTTTGTTTAAAAAGAATTTAATGTAAAGAGTATGAGTATAAATGTCACAAATCATGATGAATAATATTCGTGTGTGTGTGCTTTGTGGATTTATATTAGCTCAATTTAAAAGTTTCAATTGCGTGGATATTTTCTTTAAATTTTAATTTTGCAAATTATACAAAGTCATTTAAAAATGCTGATCAAAAGTCACATTCCTTTGATCAGTATTTTTAATCAAAATCTTACTTGTACAAAATGTATAGAATAATTAATTTGTACTTTGATAAATTAAGATAATGAATTTATATTTTTGTATTCACGAATTCCGATGTAATTGTTTTGTCAATTTAGAATCATGTATTAAATTTAAAAATAAATGAAAACCGAACAATGGAAATGAGAAACGTAGAACTCTTATCAAGAAAGGCAAAGGCTATTGTATAGTCAAAAATTAGATATTGCTGGAGGCCGGAAAATCAAAGGAGGCGGAGTCATGAACAAAAACTAGGCAGAAAGGTCAACCGTAGCCATCTTAGATATAAGATAGACACTCTAACTTTTGACTTGGCTGTGCTTAGATCGTCTCAAGCTACAGCAAAGTAGTTGTTCCAGAGAAATCACTTCAACCGTTATTAAGAAGTTGCCCGGTAAACTGCAATAATGATGGGCTAAAGTCCAAGAAGCTGATTCCTGTTCTGCCAATTTAAATCTTTCGTACCGCTGATCTGTAATGTTTTCCGTGCTTCCAGTCTTCCAAATTCCAACATTTAAATTAACCATGCCGTTCTAAGAAATTCAAAATGCGCGCCTACGTTCTTCATACATATCACCGCAAGAAGAAAAGCCGGACGAAGAAAGAATGGTAACTTTTGTTACATGAACTTTTTAACTTTCCTCTCAGTAATAATTTTAAATTTAATCTGTTAACCTAATTAATTGCATGTAAATTTCTTGTTTTCCATTTGAAAATGTTACACAAAAACCTGTCAGTAAATTTCTTCTCTAATATTTCTGGGCTCTAGTCTTTAGATGATAATTATTAATATTTGTGCCTACTAATAATCCATTTGTGAATACATTTATATTTTTACTATTACTTATTTTACAAACAAAACGATGCCAATAATAATATTTCTCAACTCTAATTAAAGTCAGTAAAGTTTATCTCATAATATTTATTATATTCATTTTAAAAGTAATTTTCTTTTATCGAACTAAAAATTGTTTCATTTATGTTGAGTTGAGAAATATTCAAGTATTTTTATTGTTTCCTTTACTTTGTCATGATATTTTAATCTACACTCCAAATCTCAAATACTTAAAATAGTCTAAAATTTTATTATATTTTTTATATATTATTACGGAGTAATAATAATAAGTGAATATTTTATTGCTATTATTACCTTCCGAACAATCTGGGGAGTTATGGGTTTCAGAGTGAAATTAATTAATTGTTACTTTTGCGATCGTTTGATTTCGCCATGTTATTATTGAATAGTTATATCAGACTGTTGCGTAGAACATGTTACGGATAGATAAAATGGTTTATATAATTTCGTTTTAAAATCCACTTCCGATCACTCTTCCTCGATGTTACGGTGGCAATGCCTTTACCTTCGCCTAAGTTGGCGTCTCGTTTTACTACCATATGGAGAGAAAGAAATTCTTCTCCAGGTAATCTCTTGGATCACCGGGGTTCGAAAATGATCCCGGCTGGTTGTAGTGTCTCGGATCTACTTGGGGGCATTAAGACTTGTCAAAGTACAAGCCGCCCGGTATTCCGTCCATGCACCGCAAGTTATTATTGTAGTGTACCTTAATCCTTGCAACCATCAGTACATCAGTATTATATATTATATTTTTATATAAAACCGCCTCCCATTTATCCGTATACGCAATGGTTTGAATCTATTAAATAAAACAACTTAATATAAACTAGTAGTTAAATATTTTAAGTGCTCCAATTACTCTGATTCTCATATCAACCTGTACAACCATTTAAACACATAAATATTGGCATGAGTTTGTTAATCAGTACAAACCGATTATTGATGACTAGCAGCAATTTATTATAAAATACATATGAGAGTTTTACCGTACCTGTAAATAATATTATTCAATGCTTTCAATAATTTATTAAAAATTTATCTAACCTAATTTTGTCTCTCTTGCATTATTACTCTCGACATCTAGTCAATCACCTGCTGTCTGTATCGACAACTTAAATATATACATTAAATTATTAGCCGTACCAATATCCCGACTATAAGGTATCTATGAAATAGCTGATTGTAGGTAATTTAGTCTGTGTTTTTCGATGAGCTAGTAAAGGGAAAACCCCGTACCGTTGTAATATTGTCATCGGTGGGTCATGCCAGGGTTTTGGGTTTGAATTTAGTTTGCATTTTGGAATTTATTCCTAGACGTGGACTGGGTTTGAATTCGGATTACTGTGTGTGATTAAGCATGGTGATTTTTACCGGTACAGTGTTCAAAATTTTGGACGCCCTCCGTGGTGCTCGGATGAAGAAATCTCCCACACCCTGCAGAGTGAACAAGAGTAAATATTAAATTATAGAAATATTCGATTTTTTTTTTCATACCGTTGAGATATATATACTTTGCGTTATTAAAATGCGCAGTTTTAAAACGATGTTTTGAGTAAGTCAAATATACTAATTTTTTTTTCACCCTTGCTTGCAAGTAGTTTCAGTTGAATAGATTGCCTTCTAATATTGTTAAGATAATATAGTGAGATTTTTTTTTGAAAAAAAAAGTGTGAAAGCGATTTTGAAGTTTTGTTTTAACGACAAAAATATTGAGAATAGTTTCAAAGCAAGTGAAAACCTGTATCGATTTTGTGCGTTTATTTAATTCAAAATAAACGAATGTTATTTCATAAATCTTTTTGCAAGTCAATTTTGTTGTGTTGTTTAAAAAAAAAAAAAAAAGAAAGCAAAGAAAGTAGGATTACTTTTCATGTCTTACAAATAAACGCGTGTATGTGTGTATATATATTGTTTAATATAGAAGTCTTATCAAAGCCAGTGCATAATATAAATATCAGTTGAATAAAGTTTGGCCGGAATATGTGCTATCCGATATTAAGTAGAGTAACCGTTTAGGTTAAGTTTTTTTGTATAAAACCAATCAGCCAAATACAGTCATCAAAGTGTTAACGGTATATACACTTACGTTATAGAAACTTGAAATTGTATGATAACCCCGCAGAAGTAGCGTTAATATTAAACGTTCTACATAAAACATTATGTTCTTGAATCAAATGATTTTATTAAGTCACGTAAAAAGTATATATTTGGGGATCAGTGGACTAAATTATCTATTGGTCACATGTTGCTGGCTGGCGCCTTTCAAATAAATTTGTCAGCAAATATGTTTGTCCATACAGCAGTGGTGAGTTTTGTTTGGTCTATAAAAGAGAGAAATGGTGATATATATATATAGAGAGAGAGTTACTGACAGTATTATAAGAATATTATTGTGTTATATACTAATTGTTAATATGTTGTTTTATAGGACTGAGGAGAATAGTTCGAACTGGGTGAAATAAAGTTTTTTCTCTTCCCTTATTAATAATTTAGATACACGTTATCATATCATATATATACATGTAATAAAATAAAAAAAAGTGAAAAGGGGTTTTATATAACAGAAATCAAACGGAACGTAGGCGAAAAAAAGAAAGGAAGGAAGACACACAAACTGGATGAGAAAGGCGGGAACAGTATCAGCAGCGGGGAAGGATTTGGCATATAGGATCAGGGATCAGTATCTTTTATGAATATATACATAAATAAAAATATTTCGCAAATAACTAATTCACCTGCTAAAAAAAAAAAAAAAAAACACACAATATAAAAGGAAGACAGTGTTTACGGGTTGAAACAGGTCAGAATGGACAAATCATTTGACCCTCAACACCTTTCGTTCAAAATTATAGATTTTTATGGGGAATACTGGGAAAACCCCCACGAACATGTCAACAGCTTAACAGATGCTTTCGAAATAACAGACCTAGATAATAAGCAACAAATGGCCATCATTCAGCATCATTTGAAATCAGTCGCCAAAGACTGGTGGACCATACTGAGAGGAAAACCTAGAACTTTTGAGGAGTACCGTGACAAGCTGCTAAGGACATTCTGGGGCGAGGAAAGACAAGAAATAGCATTGCGTAGCCTTATCAAAGAATGCTTTCCCGCAGGGAACCGACTTACCCTAACAAAATTTTTTTCACAGCAAGCCACCAAGTTTTGTTCATTGCACACTTTCAACTGGTCAGATTCCCGAGTTATTCGAATGATAGCATACAATATGCCACAAGAAGTTAGAGGGCTTATGATCAGTAGCCAAATACACCCTGTTTTGAGACTCACAAAGTTCTGTGGAGACAGTATACCAAGCACTTGGCATATCTCTGGCCACCAGATAACAGTAGCAAATGGTCAGCCCATTAAAACCATCCACCAGATGATGAACCTAATTTCAGAGAAAGAAAACCAGGATCACCAAGCAAGTTACTTATGCCCGGTTATAGAAGTAAATATAGAAGAGCCATTTTGCTATTGGCGAGATAATTTTCCTTGGCCATATCATCAACCAACATGGTATTAAGGCTCACCCCGATAAAATTGCCACGATAGAAAATTTCCCAACACCAACTAAACCGAAGCAAGTCCGATCATTTTTGGGCCTTTGCAACTTCTATCACAAATTCTATCCGAACTTTTCCCAGGAAACTAGAAATCTCGTAGACCTCATCAAGAAAAACCGCAAGTGGGAATGGACACCTTTTCATGACAAAGAACTCCTACATGTAAAAAAAAAATTTTTACAGGCTGTAATGCTGCACCATCCGAATTTTCATCGCCCCTTTTATGTACAAACGGACAGCAGCAAACAAGGACTAGGAGCTATTTTATTTCAAATAAGTGATACCGGAGCTCACCAAGTTATTTATTTTAGCAGCCGGGCATTGAAGGGGGCGGAAGTCCATTACACTACAACAGAACAAGAAACTCTGGCCATTGTGTGGGCATGCCAGAAATTCCGGCAATTTCTTTTGGGATCTCAAGTAATCATTATCACCGATCATCGTTGCCTGGAGTTTCTCAACAAGAGTTTCCTGACTAATGACCGTTTAATCAGATGGAGTTTGACCCTCCAACAATTCCGGTACCAAGTCCAGTACTGTCCAGGGCGGGAAAATATTGTGGCTGACGTATTGAGTCGTCACCCTGTACCGATGAAGATACAAAACCCTGAAATCAAGAACCAACCCTTGGAAGTTATGGCCACTACGACATCGAGTTCTGTAGAAACTGAACTGCGGAATTTGAGTTATTGGCAGAATATACAGTATTCCCATATCATTCATGATTTGTCCAAACCCTCGGATAAGAATCAGAAGCCACAAAGCAGATACCCCCATTTCCGGATTGAGGAAGGCACATTACAAACCCGGACCAAGGATTACAGTGCTCCTTGGAAAATCGTGGTACCCAATAGGTTGAGGGCCCCTATAATTAAACATATACACCAATCCCTGGGACATTATGGACCCAGGAAGATTGAAGAAGTGGCCCGTCGCCAATTTTACTGGCCGGGAATGTATCACCATATCACTTCCATAATCAGACAGTGCGATACCTGCGCGACTACTAAAGCTCCCAACAAGTCCTACGCGGGGAAAATAAAACCTGTGATGGCTACGAGACCGAACGAGATCCTTGCAATAGACCACTATGGTCCCTTGCCCAAATTTAAAACATTTCAGTATTTGTTGGTATCATATGATATTTTTTCCAAGTATGTTAAGGTTTACCCAGTGCGGTCTACAAACACCAGAAACGTAACTCGGGTTCTTCAGGAAAAACAATTTCAAGAGGTAGGTAAACCCGAAACCATACTTTCCGACCATGGTTCGGCATTCACCTCGAAAGAATGGAAAAACTGGGTAAAGAAGCAGAATGTAAACCATCGCCTAACATCAATCAGAAACCCACAATCAAACCCGTGCGAGAGAGTCATGAGAGAAATCAGTCGACTTTTTCGCGCGTGTTTATCAACGGATCACCGGAAGTGGGTAGAGAAACTTCAATATGTCATGGATTGCATCAATCATACCATGAACGAATCCACGGGATTCCCACCCACGCGTCTTCACTATGGTAGACCATGCCCGGATATTTTCCCTACGCTATCACCAAAGCGTGAAGTACATATAAATCCCAGCACGGATCAAGACATGGCCCGGCAACAATTGGAGCGCATGGCACAAAATAGAATTAAAAGAGGAGGAAGGCAGCATCACAATTTTAAAAGGGGGGATCAAGTCTGGCTAAGATCTCCACGAGTCAGTAATGTACCTAGGAAGGAATTCAAAAAATTCTTCCCTCTGTATAGCGGGCCATATGAGATAGTGGACGAATGCCATGAAAACGCTTTTCTACTGGAAGGGAAGGGTCTACGAGGTATTTACAATGCGAGACAATTAAAGCCTTATATACCTCCTGACCCAGGGAGAACATAGAAAACAAACAGTAATTTTGGGATAACCCGGTAAACGACCACTATGTTATAAATGTTTCAGATGATGAGTAAAGACCAATGGACATTAATATACAAATGATTGATAAAATGTATCATTCCACACCCATGTTTAGGTTCAAACTCTCACCCAGACTGTTCTCCAAAGTCGATCAACTTTGTAATGAAATGTAAGTCAGTAAAATATGTATAAACATTTTTTTTTGTTATTTTTTTTTTAAGTAGGAAGAAATGAAACAGACAGATCGAAGAATCGATCTTAGTTTCATGGTTGTCATTTAAGAACGGTAATTCTAAACCACTATTTACCCGCAATGAGACTTTTTCTATTCCAAGCCACATAAATTTTAAGTTATTTATTTTGTGTTTGTTTAAAAAGAATTTAATGTAAAGAGTATGAGTATAAATGTCACAAATCATGATGAATAATATTCGTGTGTGTGTGGTTTGTGGATTTATATTAGCTCAATTTAAAAGTTTCAATTGCGTGTATATTTTCTTTAAATTTTAATTTTGCAAATTATACAAAGTCATTTAAAAATGCTGATCAAAAGTCACATTCCTTTGATCAGTATTTTTAATCAAAATCTTACTTGTACAAAATGTATACAATAATTAATTTGTACTTTGATAAATTAAGATAATGAATTTATATTTTTGTATTCACGAATTCCGATGTAATTGTTTTGTCAATTTAGAATCATGTATTAAATTTAAAAATAAATGAAAACCGAACAATGGAAATGAGAAACGTAGAACTCTTATCAAGAAAGGCAAAGGCTATTGTATAGTCAAAAATTAGATATTGCTGGAGGCCGGAAAATCAAAGGAGGCGGAGTCATGAACAAAAACTAGGCAGAAAGGTCAACCGTAGCCATCTTAGATATAAGATAGACACTCTAACTTTTGACTTGGCTGTGCTTAGATCGTCTCAAGCTACAGCAAAGTAGTTGTTCCAGAGAAATCACTTCAACCGTTATTAAGAAGTTGCCCGGTAAACTGCAATAATGATGGGCTAAGTCCAAGAAGCTGATTCCTGTTCTGCCAATTTAAATCTTTCGTACCGCTGATCTGTAATGTTTTCCGTGCTTCCAGTCTTCCAAATTCCAACATTTAAATTAACCATGCCGTTCTAAGAAATTCAAAATGCGCGCCTACGTTCTTCATACATATCACCGCAAGAAGAAAAGCCGGACGAAGAAAGAATGGTAACTTTTGTTACATGAACTTTTTAACTTTCCTCTCAGTAATAATTTTAAATTTAATCTGTTAACCTAATTAATTGCATGTAAATTTCTTGTTTTCCATTTGAAAATGTTACACAAAAACCTGTCAGTAAATTTCTTCTCTAATATTTCTGGGCTCTAGTCTTTAGATGATAATTATTAATATTTGTGCCTACTAATAATCCATTTGTGAATACATTTATATTTTTACTATTACTTATTTTACAAACAAAACGATGCCAATAATAATATTTCTCAACTCTAATTAAAGTCAGTAAAGTTTATCTCATAATATTTATTATATTCATTTTAAAAGTAATTTTCTTTTATCGAACTAAAAATTGTTTCATTTATGTTGAGTTGAGAAATATTCAAGTATTTTTATTGTTTCTTTTACTTTGTCATGATATTTTAATCTACACTCCAAATCTCAAATACTTAAAATAGTCTAAAATTTTATTATATTTTTTTATATATTATTACGGAGTAATAATAATAAGTGAATATTTTATTGCTATTATTACCTTCCGAACAATCTGGGGAGTTATGGGTTTCAGAGTGAAATTAATTAATTGTTACTTTTGCGATCGTTTGATTTCGCCCTGTTATTATTGAATAGTTATATCAGACTGTTGCGTAGAACATGTTACGGATAGATAAAATGGTTTATATAATTTCGTTTTAAAATCCACTTCCGATCACTCTTCCTCGATGTTACGGTGGCAATGCCTTTACCTTCGCCTAAGTTGGCGTCTCGTTTTACTACCATATGGAGAGAAAGAAATTCTTCTCCAGGTAATCTCTTGGATCACCGGGGTTCGAAAATGATCCCGGCTGGTTGTAGTGTCTCGGATCTACTTGGGGGCATTAAGACTTGTCAAAGTACAAGCCGCCCGGTATTCCGTTCATGCACCGCAAGTTATTATTGTAGTGTACCTTAATCCTTGCAACCATCAGTACATCAGTATTATATATTATATTTTTATATAAAACCGCCTCCCATTTATCCGTATACGCAATGGTTTGAATCTATTAAATAAAACAACTTAATATAAGCTAGTAGTTAAATATTTTAAGTGCTCCAATTACTCTGATTCTCATATCAACCTGTACAACCATTTAAACACATAAATATTGGCATGAGTTTGTTAATCAGTACAAACCGATTATTGATGACTAGCAGCAATTTATTATAAAATACATATGAGAGTTTTACCGTACCTGTAAATAATATTATTCAATGCTTTCAATAATTTATTAAAAATTTATCTAACCTAATTTTGTCTCTCTTGCATTATTACTCTCGACATCTAGTCAATCACCTGCTGTCTGTATCGACAACTTAAATATATACATTAAATTATTAGCCGTACCAATATCCCGACTATAAGGTATCTATGAAATAGCTGATTGTAGGTAATTTAGTCTGTGTTTTTCGATGAGCTAGTAAAGGGAAAACCCCGTACCGTTGTAATATTGTCATCGGTGGGTCATGCCAGGGTTTTGGGTTTGAATTTAGTTTGCATTTTGGAATTTATTCCTAGACGTGGACTGGGTTTGAATTCGGATTACTGTGTGTGATTAAGCATGGTGATTTTTACCGGTACAATATATCTAAATAAAATTCATTTAACTGTGTTTCCAGACACATGCACCTATGACACATATATTTTAATATTTCATGATAAACTTCAATTATTTCACGGTCGTTTTAAAACAAAGTCACACATACATTTTCTTCACTGGGATAATCTCTTTCGTTACATATAAAACGTTTTTGTAAATTATATTCCTTTCACTACCTTGAAAATCGTACGTACATATTTTTCTTCAACTTAACAAACACATTCGAATATTTTCATTAACCATTATAAATATTTTATTTCGGCTTGACTGAGACACAATATTTAGAATCATACATATATATTTTTTTCAATTCACTGGTGATACGTGGCTATTTTAGAATCTCTCATTATGATTTAAATCTTTACTGAACTGTTTTATTTCTTTTACTTTAACTACTTTATATTTTTTTCGGTACACAAACATCACGATATCTATATTTTTGATCGCTATCATTATAGCTAAATACGCTTCATTATTTTCCTATGAGACTATACACATTTATTTTCTAACTTTAACTTACTGGAATATACGACTATTTAATAACATTTACACTTCGCGACTATTATTTCTTTTATTACTTAGCATTAAAATTTTATACAACTTTGTGTTATTCTTCTTTTTCTTCAAACGATTTATATTATATGGCGGTAATCATTTGACATGATGATTTCTTTGTTCGTTATACTTGTTTAATTATTGCTTGAGATTATCTTTCACTATTCATTTCAATAACTTTCATACTACTAAAAAAAAATTTTCCCCCTCGCTACTCTTTGTACACATTTGACGTGAAATGCTCGTATGGAGTATCATCAAAAAAAACTGATCCCCTTCGTCTTCGCTTTTCGCCACTTTAACTTGCAACACTAAATTTATATTTGAATCCACATATATTAAACGGATTTTATTTTAGAAAAATTTTATTACATTATAACTTATTTAACACGTGATTATTAAATGTGCAGAAGTTTCAAATCCCGGACTGGGCCCCCAAAATATGTAACGGGCACGAGACGATCGAAAGCTCCAAACTTCCCTTTCACTTAAAACATGTAATGGGGAATTCTTCTAATTCAAAAATCGTCCACTTTCTGCTACCTCAAGCAGAGAGAAATATGGAAATAAACTAATCGATTTCCGTACCTGACCGAATCTGTCAGCTATACGGATATAGCTTCCAGACTATTTTTCCCGATCAGCTTTCTCCCGACTGCTGTAAGATATTACTGTTACAGTGCTTGGCTAATTTATAAATTTTACGGGCTAAAACACTGCACCATCAATGTTTCACGTGCTAATTTAATAACTAAAAAAGAATATCAACATGAATAATAGTTTACCCCTCCCCTCTCTAATGTTAAACTATTTTTTGGAGTGGCGAAGAACGAGGCGAGACAGATTTAGATAAATTAATGCATTTTAATAATAATAAAGTTTGATAAAAAAAAAAAAACATAAGAAATATTAACATAAAATTAAACATTTTATATTTTGATAGTGCTATAAGGAAATAAATATTTGAAATTCTAATAATACCTGAATACTTAAAATAACTAAGTGAAATTCTTATAAATGCTTTCACATTTATAATCGTTAGACACACTGTCTATCATAAGAGAATGTCATTATCATTCAGGAAAGGCATTTGGCCGTTGTCTATTGAATTTAAGTGCACTTATGATGATTTATAAAATAATATTCAAGTTACCTAGGGTTTAGTCTTTGAGTTCCTTCCAATGTGGTCGACCGTCACGTGGATTTTCTCCACTTCTTTAGGAGGGACGGTCGCCTATCATATTTGGCGGTGTGTAGCTTCTTGGTTATTCAGGCACGGAGGATGAGGCATCACAAGCAGGGCAACGACAGGAATCCACAGGCAGGCGTTACTACATCAGTTGTTACATTATTGCAGAACCATTGGTACAGACGGTCCGGATCGACCAGCGATCATGAATGCCTTAGCCAGCCATAGTATGTGGGGCACCGATAGTAGATGTCATATTGGCTAGTTATCGATTGATTCTTGGAGCCGCAAAATTTCACCTTCTCGACTCGAAGTCTCAAGCTCTAATCTCTCCTACAATCTCTCTAGCTTTCCACTTAACTTCCTTTTTAATTAAAACATTCCAATGGTCCTTTGTCCTTCGGATTCTTTGTTTCCACTTGTTGTTGACACCTTTCATGCTATGCCTTTGGCCATATTTAAACTTACTTTACATGATTTTATAGCACTATTTACATTTTACTTATTTCTTTATTTTCTTTAATTAATTACACAAATTTTAGTATATGTTTTTCTTCTCATTTAAATCTACATTTCGATGATCATTTATTTTATTTAAACTCATGCTTTAACTATACTCCCTAAAAACCCGCATTTTGTTTATTGTCAAAGGTGTACTTTGAAACATAGATTCTTATCTTTCTGAACATATTAAATTTTTAGGTTTGTTTTTTTTTCTTTCCACACTACCGAAGTTTTTCCTTTAAACTTTATTTTTCCCAAAATCATATTTACTACATGTTTTCTTTAGGTTTCTTTTCTGCTTTAATTTTTCTAGCTTATGCTTTTAATATTATAATTTAATATTTTACTTTTCTCGAAATTCAGACTTTGAATAGCAAAAGATAACGATCTCGGTAACTCTAGTTCCCTCTCTTTTCCTTTGTTTTATTAATTTTCAACATTTCTTGATTTTGTTAACTTTTAAGCTCGTTTTTCTTTCTTTATTTATTTATTTATTTCCAACCCGAACATTTCTAAGTTTTGTATGTTTTACATATACATGTGTGACCGCAGTATGTGCGATCATCACAATATATATATTCTATTTTACATTTGTTAAACATTTTTATTCTCATGTATTTATGTTAAATAAGATAATTTAATGAATATACAATATTAAAATACATTTCGTCTAAATAATATAAGAAATACTATATTAGTAGAATAAAATCTACGATCAATAATTAATACCCGCAGGGTTACACATATCATAATTACCTATATTATTTTTCAATTTAAAATTAAGTCCTTTGAGGGGGGAGGGGATTCATTAAATTGATTTAAATTTAATTTTATCACTTTATTATTATTACCACTACTGCAAACAATTACTACTACACTATTACTACTACTATTACCACTATTACTACTACTATTATTATTGTCTCTTTAAAAGAAATTTAAAATATTTTGTAGTTTAGGCTATTTTCTATGAATAAAAAAAATTAATTAAGAAGGAAAAACTTTGTTTTAACTTTATATATATAATACCATAGCTAAAAAAATAAAACAAATCCAATGTAAACTGATATTTATATTTTATTGAAATATATCATTATTTTAATAAATAAAATATACTTATCTAGTTTTTAAAGCAGTAATACCAATATATATTTATTGTAACGTTTATTTATATATGTTGCAAATATATTGGCATTGGGTAAAAAAAAAAACTAAAAGATAAAAGTGGATTTAAAATTTTGTTGAGTAATTTTTTTTAAAAAAAAAAAAACGTACAATGAGGGTTGAATTATTATTTTTATTTTTTTTTTTATGTGATTAGTAATAACAGTAATTGGAGAGAACAAAAGAATTCCAAAAGCAAGTAAAAAAAAGATAAGCTGAAAGTAGAAATACTCAAATTAATTAAAGATGGCCGAAAACTTGAAGAAAATAAAGACTTTATTACATAAAATTTATAAAGACTGGATAAGATTAAAAAGGCATGGTACTAGCATGTGCAGAAGTCCTGAAAACTGGATATAAAAAGGAGGATCCGGTTGAAGGAACATCTTGTTCGTTTTGTTTCTCTAGTTGGTCTTGGATAACATTAATAGATCCAAGATCGCTCTTCGCTGAAGGAATTCGGCATGTCACAGTGAACCGGAGCTCCTGAAGACATCGGACCTAATGATGTACACCAGGAAAAGCCTTCGTGACCGACTGGGGAAATGGACCACAAGATCAAGCAATAACCAAAAGGCCGAGCTCATTATAACCAAAAAACTATGCATAGTTATCTACTACTGAATTCATGAAACTTACCGGTAAGAATAATTATCCTGATTGTGACAAAGTTAACTATTTAAAACTACTCGTAAAAATATACGTATAAAAGAATCCCGATAGTGACTTTAATTTTTTTATATGAGAGACTCTTATTTAACCAAGAACTTTTTGTTTATTTTAACTGATATTTATATTTTCTGGATATTTCCCACCTGAATTAAATGTGTTCTCTCCAAAGTATTAATTAGCTACTTAACATGAAGTATTTTAGTTTGTCAAAATTAAAAATATTTCTAATATCAATTCTCATTTGTGCATTATTAATAATAGTTATTATTTTTTATTATTAAATTTATTTTTAGTGTAATAAGATTTAAACGTAAGTTACCTTTGCCAATATGTTTCAATACGCCCAGGACTAATAATCGTAAAAATCATTAATTCTCATTACAGTAGAATTACCGCCCCTTAAAAAAAAATATAATAAAAATCTTTTTATTTTTTTTTGTTTTACAACTTGCGAGAGGTGCTGGCGACATATTTCAGTGGATTCTTAGGAATTCTGGCGCCCATAGTAAATAAAATTAAAAGTTGATTTTGTCAATAGCACAATTCGTAACAATTAATAGGCTGAAGTTGATCAGGAAAAATAGCTGTGTTTTTAGAATAGAAATACAACTTTCTTTTTTCTTTTGATACAGCTTGATCAACTCACGCTCAAATATAAATTTGAGGCGTATAAGGGCCTAGTAATATGAAAAACGTTACAATATATATATATACCAAACTTTCTATACAGTAGTGTCATTAAGTGCAAGCCTTCATAATCAATGGATGCAGGAATGTTTGTACGTAAAATCCCTATCTAGTGCCTACTCATCCAACATCCCCAAATCAGTTTGTAGCTTGTGGATTTTATTAAAGAGAAACCTTAAATTTGAGAGCACTGCATCTAGATCTTAGGATCTAATGCAACCCTCCAAATCCTAAGATCTAGGTGCAGTGATCTCAAATCCAAGGCTTCCCACTAATGAAAGTCACAAGCTAGAAACTAGTCTGGAGCACTAGATATGGGTTTTATGTACAAATCTTCTGGCATCCATTGATTATGAAGGCCTGCACTTGGTGGCACTACTGTATGGAGAGTGTGGTACTCTTATTAGCAGCATGTGTAAACATATGAAATGGTTATCATGTGACATATACATTCATATTTAAACATATTTTGAAATAAGTATTTTAAACATATATATTGTGATCATTTATTTTGTATAAAAAATAATTATAAGTACAATCTAGTATCTAAAAAATCTTTTTTCGTAATTCTAAAAGATTAGCTGGTATTGTCTTTATTAACTTAATTGAAATTATAAAGTAATATTTACTAAGGCTGTAAAACTTAAGAATATGTGCATGAAAATGCGAAAGTAGGGACCTCTACAGGTCTTAACCACAAGCTTCCCCTCTTTTCTTCCAAAGTGTAAGATTGTGGTTAAGAAACTTGTAGAAGTCCCTACCTTCGCATTTTCATGCACATATTCTTGAGGTTTACAGCCTTAGTAAATATAACTTAATCGAGTAACTTGATGCTCTATTTTGCACATTTAATACTGTATAATTATAATTTTTATTTATTTAAAAATATGTCAATATCAAAGTTGATGTCTAACTTTCATAAATTTATCTGTTAAAAATTGTTTTTTTTTCTTTTACTAATATTCAAACTTGTTCAATTAATGAATACTTTATTTAAAAACAAAAAAAGAAAAATATATTTTACTATTTTAAAAAAGCACTTAAAATCGTTTTTATCTGTATTTATTTAAATTATATATAAATCATTTCCAGTGCAAATGTTCTTAATTTTTGTCAATTATAATGCCCCCCTTTCTGTTCATTGGCTAATTAGAATCATGTGTTACTCTAAAATGAGTATAAAAGAGCCAATTTTGAATAGCATAATGGTCATATCCCTCACTGCCTCATCATCATTATAAGTTGATCGCACTAATATTATTTTGTTTGCTGAATTCTATAATCAAGTTAACTAAGTTGTAATTTTTTAGAACAAGACAAGGTGTGTTTTTAGAAGAAAAATAACCAAGTAATCAATCCTTTCAAGTTACGCTATTTTAATCTAATCTCTGAACATCTACAAATGGGAAAAGAAAGCTTTTTTTTTATAAAGACAGAAGCTGAGACTTCAAAGGTGCCATTCAAGGTATTATATATATCATCTTACAAATTTTATCAATTTCATTCAATCTTATTATAGTATTTTATCTGAAACTAGGAATTTAATATATTATTGTGCCATTAACTATATTGATCTTACTTGATTAATCTATGACTAAAGTGTTTATATTTCATTATAAAATATAATTATGGATTTATATATATCAGTATTCGAATATATGCTTTATTTATGAAACTTTATTAAGGAATATAATTACATTTGAATGTATGTATGGGTTTATGTTGCACTTTTTTTATTTACATCCACGCTCTGATATACATATATTTACAACTTACCTAATATATTTCATTTATACTGCATTTATTATAATCTGCCTATATAAAGTATATAATTCCTTTTATTTGAAATCAACTTTGATATATATATATATATTTTTATTGTGGGGCATATTCAATTTGCTCTTTAAGTTTAATGATTACTTTAATCTTTAAAAAGTAATAAAAACTCCTCCATTATAAAGCCAACATGATTTTTAAAATCTCTCAAAAGGAATCATTATTCTACTGTATAGTTTATCTAACATGAATTTATTATAGAAATTTCTCTAGTCTCATAATGAATACATATATATAATCATTTGGAATCGTTCTTGAAATATACAATTAAATGAAAAACAAGATACACGGTCATTAGATCAAATTTGCAATTGTGGAAAATCATTTCACTCCGAAGAAAAGAGGGAACTGTTTAATGTTTTTTTTTTAGTTTATTACTATGATATGTGAAATATTATGTACTTCCAATATTTTATTAATCTCATTTTATTTTGTTCCTTATTTGGGTATATTAACATGTATAATCATGTGTTTAAAGGTGATATATAAATGTTTTTATTCATGTCATTGTGTTTTGGAAGATCACAGTGAGAAATTTATGTATGTTTTATAAATATCTATAAGCATAGAGTTGCTATTTTATATATTATATATTTTGCATTGACCTACTATTATTATTATCATAATGTTTTAAAATTAACTGTCTATTTATCTTTCATGCATACATTTGTATTGGTCTTTTTATTATTCATTCTATTAAATAAATGCATTCTAAGTATGAGTAGATGTGGGTTAGAAATTCAGTTAATTATTATCCCACTGCCTTTCTCTTCATTATGGATATATCTGATTTTAATCATGTACTTATTGTGGTAATTATGTTGATGGTGTCTCAATTTGCTTAGATATTTTTGTTGTCTTTTCTTATGTTAGTGGTAGATACTAATGGGACACATATATCTGTAGCATCAAGCCAGTATTATTCTGCTCACTTCACTGCAGGCTTGTTTTTCTCACCATCATTACTCATAAATATTTAAGTATTCCAATTTGTGTTATAAAAGGCATTTGTGCGATTATATTCCCTACTCTTATTATATATTTTCAAATGACTGTGTGGTGAGTAAAGTATTGAATTTGTATTCTCTACTCCATTATCATTATTTATAAGCTAATATGACATACCTCTTTATATTGTTTAAATTATATATTGAAAAATTATATACTAATTTCAATATAGATATATTTTCTTATATTAATAATTATATAATTGATATATTCAGACATGCGAATTACCCTTAATATGTATAACTGATTACGAAATTCAGCAATAGGATGTTTCTGTTTATTTATTTATCTGTATAATCTAGGTATATCATGGATATGTTATATTATACGTGTATTATATCTAACTGATGTAATAATTTATGTAAAACTTTCTTTAATTTATTTTTTTTAAATAATAGTAAATAAGTTATATATTTTTGTCAACTTTATTTTATTTTTTAATTGCATTTCTGTGCCCATTGTCATTTGTCACATCCATATACTAGAAAATCCATTTAAATAGTAAAAGTGTTTAAAGTATACATAAGAGTACATATTATTTTGAAATTGTCACATTGATACAATTCATTCAATCTATTATATATGCAATTACATTTATATAAGATTACTTTATTGAGGTTGTTATTGTTGTTAGAGAACTTAGTGATTTGTTTGATACAACAAAATTTCCTTTTACCTAATAAATCACTTTAGTTTTGTTATTGTTAGACAGTTATTTCAAATTTTAAGAAAACTTAATTTTGTTTAGCTGCTGATATAAGAATTAAAATAAAAGTTAATTTTTGCTAGTCAATATTATGTTTAAACCTATCTTTCGATAAATCTGTACTTCATTTAAAGGAAGAAAGTGTTGATAAGATGCTAAGAAAGTAAGAATCTCATTGTTATAACCTGTTAATTAATTAAAAGAACCTAAATTATTTTATTATTTTAGATTATCATTGCAAAGCTAGTATTCTTTATAACTGAATTATTTAATATTTAAGAACCCTGAGATCATTATTATTACTATTTATTATTGTTGTTTATGGAATGTAACTAAGACTTTTCAATCAACCATTGATCTATCCACATGTTATAAATAATGTGTTAGTTAATTTGTATTTAGTCCATAAGAGAATTTATTTACTTATTATTCACTTAGTCCTATAAGAGAACATCTTAGATTATGTTCATTTGATAACTTAGAGATCTTATACTAATCCAGACCTGTGTTTAGACCAAAACTTTATTTTATGGTTGTTTGTTTGCTCTTTGGAATGTTACATTTGCAGATTTTGGCTTACCCAATGTATTGGATTCCAATCAGTCATAAAGTACCAATCGTTTGCAAGTTATAATATATATATATGGAATACACAAACATATCCACATTGATGTACATTTATAATATATATATATGGAATACACAAACATATCCACATTGATGTACATTTAAGTAAATAAATAAATATGAAAAATACATATAAGCATAGTGAGATAAGTGTAACTTAAGATAACTTACAGATAACTTCTATGTACATTGTGTCTTCACCGATCAATTGTTTTTTTGCCATCCCTTGACATTTTAACATAAAATTACTTATACTATTCCAAGAAGTAAGTTCTAATGGAATTTTATAATAATCCTTCTGGTTGGTTAAGTTCAAAGTATTATTGTAAATTATAATCTCATTTTTAAAACAAACTATGTCAAGCATAGTTTTAGCTGAGCAAATCAATATCATAGAATAATTTTGCTTATGAAAGTGAGTTTGGGAACCATTAAGACAAAGATGATTCTCTGAAACAAGAACAAATCAAACAAAATATTAAAAAATATAGAAATATTTGCTATTAAGATAATATCAAATTAATTTCTGATTTTTGCTATACTAAAAATTATTTAAATATATATTTTCAAGGATCTTATTTATATTATCTTCATAAATTAATTTATAACCTTAGCAAATTATACAAACAGTGCCCATTTTTCTAAAATTTTGGGAATGTCATTATGCACTAATTGTTTTTCTTAAAACTGACAGAAAATCACAAATTCTTTTTTTATTTTTTATCTAAGGAATCTGTAAATAATATTATTATATAAATCTCATATTGTTGTTAAGGTATCTGTATAATTAGTAGCTAGATATAATCACTGAGACATTTTTGTGCATTTTAACTTTTAAAAAAATTATTTGTTTACAATATAAATTTATATGACATTTATAAAAATGAAATATAGCAGCATAACACATCTAGAATACTAGAATACCAGCATTTTATTTTAAATAATGATAAACATTTTTTTGTATTTCTCATCTTTTTTTTCTAAATCACAGAAAATACTTTAATCTAAAACATTTTATTAGTAATAATGTTTGGAGATTCTAATATATTCTAACAATAACAATATATATGTTATAAAACTCTTATATATATATATATATTTGTGTTACATGTGTTGAAATAAATTAATAAGTTATGAAAAAGAAGGAAATATGAGAGAAAACAATAAAAATATATTTAAAAGTAGATTTTAAAATATAATTTTGAAAAAAATGAAAGATTGCATTTTTTTTTTTTTTAAGAAAACTGTTTTAGCAAGTATAGGGTGGAGAAAGATCTAAAACCTGCTCTCTCTTTTTTTTATAAATTAAAAAGAAAAAAAAAGAATAAATGTTTAAAAACAAATAAATGTAAAAGATTAAATATTAGTAAAAGAAACTTTTGTAAACTATCTCATCAGCAGGAATGCAATTACTTTGAAAGATTCCTGTCCAATAAAATGTTAGATGAATCTAATAAAGATTAGATAAATAAAATGTAAAAATTAATTAAACCCAATTAAAGTTATGATAAAAACTAAACAATGGAAGATTTAAGTATAAAAAGAGAGTGATTAAAAAGTTATCAAAAGTTATCCATACTTGTCTAGAATTTTTCCAAAAGTTTTTCCATATCTTTGAAAAAGTTGTCATCTAGTGTTTCCAATTCTCCAGTCCCCCAGATACATTTGTCACTGAGGGCATAGTTAATGTGATCCTCATCTGGGATGGAAATATAAATGAAAAGTTGCAGAAAGCTAGCAACATACATTGCTAAAACACTTGGAGTGTTCAACTGGGCTTTATGCTCCAAATCTTTGACTCCATCAACTGTTCTTTCCTGGAACTAATCCCTAAACCATGATATAGATGTTGCTACATACTCTCTCTCCCCCATTGTATGACAGATGTCTTGAAAGCACATCAAGAGGCCATCACTGGAAACCAAAAAGCTAGCTATCAGAAAGATTGAACCCAAAGGAAATGTCAACTACACAAAAGATGACATCATCTTAACATAATAAATCCTAGGTAAATATACTTTTTTGAACCATAAATTGTCTAGGCACATATATTTCTTTAATGAAATGAACTCTAAAGGACATTCACAACAGTAAATTATTAACAAGTAATGTGTATTCATTTATTTATGTTCTGTGTTAATGTTTATTATATCTATTTAAATATGTGTTTGTGTGAATAAAAGATTGTTTGCTTAAATACTCTCTCTCTCTTTTAACTGTGTCATCAGTAATTTAAAAATTTTAAATATCTTCATGTGTTACTGTGCTGGATTCCTTGATCAAGAGTGTGAGCTAGCCTGGGAATATTTCAAGCACTGGGTTCTTATGCCTGTCATCCAGGCATGTAGCTATATATATTATATGTATATTTGGATTGTGCCTGAGACATATTTTTAAATCAAAGTGCTTTGGAGGACAAGTGTTATCCTAGCATTATGGTGGAGTTCTATAGCCAGGAAATATAATCATGTTTGTGCTTTTGTGTAACCTCTATCTGAACATAGGTACTATTGATGGTCAATCTATTAATGATATTCTACCCCTCTACATTAATGTACAATCCATTGCTGCAGGTATTAAAGAAGAAAAGCCAATCACATAAAGTAAAATATAACAAGAATAGATGTTAATAAATATCCAATATATCCCAAATAATAAATAATAATATGTTGAATATAATAATAATAAATAATAACAATAATAATAATAATAATAATAATAATAATAATAATAATAATAATAATAATAATAATAATAATAATAATAATAATAATAATAATAATAATAATAATAATAATAATAATAATAATAATAATAATAATAATAATAATAATAATAATAATAATAATAATAATAATAATAATAATAATAATAATAATAATAATAATAATATTTCAATTCATTTATTTAAGTGCTAAACAACAGCATAAAGCCAATTACAGTTTGCACATACAATAAAAGTGAAAATAAAACATATAACATAAAATGAAAATATAAATGTATACATAATAAAGTAAAATTTAAAAGACAAAATCAAACATAACATTTCAGTTTAACAAGATTACAAAATTTCTTATAATCAATATCACACAGATTAAGGTTGCTCCCAATTTGATTATATAAAGAGGTTAACCTAAATAAAGGAGAAAATTTAAGAATATTAGAACGACATGTTTGAATCCAATATACACAAGTAGACCTAGTATCATAACTCAAAGACCTAATTGAGATAGTTGAAACTATATCTGATAAAATAACCTGTTTATTAACAATTTTATAAAAATATTTCAAATCCCTATACTTTCGTCTAGATGAAACATTAATCATTTTACCCTCCAAGAAACATATTTGAAAAACTTCTTTGAAATAGACTGCAACAAGTTACATCCTTGCAAAGAACTAGGGTTCCAAATTATTGAACCATATTCAATAATAGGAAGAACCAATGAAAAAAACAATTTCCATTGAGTATCATTACTGAACTGATAACCATGTCTAAGAATGGCACCCATAACCTTAAAAATCTTGCCAACAATCATTTAAAGATGAGGAATAAAAGATCCGTTACAAAAAAACATAATTCCAAGATCTTTTTGGCATTTAACTGAAATAATTTTATGAGAATTGATATAATAACAAAATTGTAAAACTTCAGATTTTTTGGAATAAGAAATAAAGGAACATTTATCAAAATTAACTGTCATATTATTTGACTCACACCCAGCACTAAAGTTATCAATATCCTTCTCAAGGAGAACACAATTGTTCACTGATATAATTCTTTTAAAAATCTTACAGTCATCAGCATAGATTAACAAAAAAGAATATCTTAAGCAATCCTTAAGATCATTAACATAAACATTAAACAGCATGGGTGCTAAAATACTACCCTGTGGAACACCTAAATTGCATTCAAAATTAAATGAAACTTTATTATTGAATTTAATATATGCTGTACGACTAAACAGAAATGATTGAAACCAATATACAAGTTTATTAGAGAAACCTATTTTATGTAATTTATGAAGTAAGACACTGTGATCAACTTTATCAAAGGCTTTTGACAAATCAAAATAAATAACATCTAGTCTTTAATGATCTTCAATAGCATGAGCTATATGATCATAAATTGTCAGTAGATTACTATTAATTGATCTATTAGGACTAAAACCATGTTGAGAAGAAGAAATTATCTTACCCACATCTGAAATAATTTTATTATAAATACATCTCTCAAAAATTCATGCAATGGTATGCAGAACAGAAATCGGTCTATAATTAGAAACACAATCTCGATCACCATTTTTGAAGATTGGAACCATTTTAGCACATTTCAAAACACTAGGAAAAGTACAAGAATTAAGAGACAGATTAAAAACAAAGGCAAGAGGTACTGCAATAAATTCGGCTAGCCCCTTATAAATAAAAGAAGGAATATTATCACATCCTAAACTAGAGTGAGTCTTAAGCCTCCTAATAGCTACAATAACATCTTCCTAGAGATATGATCAATTTTACATTTAGCACTAGGCAAATTGCCAGGAAATGTGATTTTAGAATCAATCCCATGTTGTGAAAGTATAACTCTGCAAAATGTTTAGAAAAATCATCTGCATTTAATGCAGAACCATGAGTCATTTGAACTTTTTTCTTACCCAAGCCTGAATTATTAACAAAATTCCAGAATTCTCTAGGATTAGAAGAAATATTAATTTCAATTTATTTTTATATACTCTTGTAAATCTCATTTATAGATGTATTTAGCCAATCTTCTAAAATTGATAAAGTTATTATAATAAATTATATTCTGTGTCTTAAAATAGAGTCTATGATGGTAAGATTTCCTTTTAATAATCTTAATAAGAGTATATGAAAACGAAGGAGAATAACCTTTGTTAAATGACAATTTATTAGGAATATGTACATCAATAAAACCATTAAAAATTTTCAAAAAATAATCCAAGCAAAAATTCACATCATTAATTGAGTACATATTATTCCAATCAACTTCAGAAAATTTTCTACAAAGATCAACATAATTACCCCTCCCATAATCCCTTTTCACAACATTAGAACAAGTAATTTTAGAATAACACATCTTAATATAAAATTCGATAGGTGGATGATGAACATCAATTGGAAAAAAACAGAGACAAAATGAAAATTACTAACTATTGGTACATTACAAAGAACACAATCTAAAGTACGCTGAAAATTATTAACAACAGGGTTATATTGTTGAAGCCCAAAAAAATTGCAAAATCTAAGCATTCTTAAAGCTTTCTGAGATAATAAAGAATAATGCATAATAATCTTACCCTTAAATAAATCAGGCATATTCAAATCACCAACAATGATAATATTATTATATCTAATCAAAAAATGTTCAATTGCTGTCAAGAAGTAATCAAGCTCTAAAAGTGAGATATTAGGTTTAAAATAAATATTTCCCAATATACATTTAAAATTATGATCCATATAAACTTCACACCATGTAGATTCACATACAGAAGAAGTAAAATATAGATCCTTATATAAAACATTTTTGTTGATAGCAATAAGAGTATCACCTCCTCTAGCTGCATATTCTACAGATCTACCCGTAAAATAATATACCTATTATCAAGGAAAGAACAATCGGAAAATTGTTGATTTAACCAAGTCTCTGTAAAAAATATCAAATCAAAATGCTCTGTTTCAAAGAATTGTTTAATTTCCACACACTTAGTTCTCATCCCTCTAACATTCATATAAAAACAAGAAAGCCCTACCATATTAAATTAAAAATAAATCAAAACAAATAAATAATAATAATAATAATAATAATAATAATAATAATAATAATAATAATAATAATAATAATAATAATAATAATAATAATAATAATAATAATAATAATAATAATAATAATAATAATAATAATAATAATAATAATAATAATAATAATAATAATAATAATAATAATAATAATAATAATAATAATAATAATAATAAATCAAGAAGAAATATTAATTAGCTTGTTAAAGGCAGAGGAACCATTACAATATATATAACTAGAAAATTTTTAATGTTTTAATGTAAATGTGTAATTTTTTTTCCATATAGTGGCTATCTGTTATAACATTAATTTGAATGTGAAGAATCACTCAGACACTCCATGTTCTGGGCTGGTTTTGTGCTAATATTTGAATAAGACTGTATCTATAGAATGCTTTTCTGCCTCCATTAATGTTTAATAGCACTTTTACAAATATAACACTTTTTTAATAAAAAAAAAAACACTTTATTAATAACAAATCATATACAAATATATTTATAGCATATAAAAGCGATTTACCCGCAGGCAAAAGTATAATGAAATTACAAATATAATGGTACTGTTAATACCATAAGTTGTTTAACTTCAATGAAGCCTGATCTAACTTTGAAGAGATATATTCTAATACAGCATTATCATGATGATTAAAGTAATGAAGAGTCCAGATTTTTTTTTTCAAGAGAGAAATCTGCTGGGGAGTGTTAATGAATATAAAGGCTTAAGCTATGAAAGAGCAGAACTAAAATCTCTAATTGCTGTTTACTGTTACATGGTAAACATCTTCTTTTCATGTTAATTTTATTAAGACATTGCTTTTTGATATTGTATAAGAGTTTGCAAATATAAAAAATTGATTATTCATAAAACTTTTTTTTTCAAAAAAAATTTGTGGGAAGACTGGTTTAACGCTATGATAGTTTTATCAGCCATCTAAAAAAAAATCTTAATAAATGTATCACATTAAATTTTTCAAAAACTTTAAATATTGTAATATTAGAATGAATTGTCGTTAAAGAGAAATGATAAGCATTATTAATTATCATACAGAAAACTTGGATATATATATATAGTACCAGAAATAATAATATAAGAAATTATTAATTATTAAAATATGCTTATAATCTGATGTCATTTGTAACAGTATGAATAAATAAAGATGAACTGATAAAAATGTTGATAAAAGGCTGTTACTTTATAACCGATTATAATCTATATATTGATGAGTGATAAAATGATAGTTGCTATAATTTAATAACTAAACACTAAACAGGATATATGATATGCTCCAGCGGTTTAACATTTTTAACCGAATAAAATTAAATGAGAAATGAATTTACTATGTTAGCTAAAATACAATTTATAATTAAATAAGGAGGACGCTAACATATAAATAAGAACATACGCATATCATGCTATATTTGGGTGTCTATTTGTAATTAATCAAATATAACATTATAGCCCGCTTGCAACTATCCTAAACATTAATTCCGTCACGCTAATAATGAAATAAATAAGTTATCCCATTTTTCAACACATAAAATAACAAAATGAAAATTAAAACTGTCATCATTAAAGATTTAAAATACCTCGATATTGGGAAGTCATTTGACCAATAAAATATAGTAGCCATTGTCATCAGATAAACTTACATTAGATAGAGTAACTGAACAAAATTACTGTGAAATCTCTGGAGTGCATTATGCTTATCTCCAATAATAGGTTCTTATAACAAAGAATCTTTCCTATTCTTCTTTCCAAATATATAAGACCATTCATGGTCACAGGCACACACTGGTGCTAGCTATAATAACTTATAATAATAAAAAAATCATATAAAGTTAAGTTATTAAGTTGGAAAGGGACTAGTTCACTTTTATTTAGCTTAGTTAATTGCTTGCGTTGTTCACGGGCGCCACTAGATTGTTCTAAATCTAGATAAATATTATCTATGCATAGTGTACTGAGTTCAAACTCATTCGGTACATTTTTTACTACACATGGTTTAGATGACTAATGAACAAAAATGACATTCTTATATTTTATCTATGTCAATAAAATTATAAGATCCCAATATCACCAAAATTTATATATTAAAGACTATTATGGACATTACTAACTCAGTTAACGTATATTGATGAACAGATGCAAAAATACTCTCATTAATGGCTTCCAAACAAACATAGTGAAGACCATTACTTAAGTGGATGGCCATGAAACTAGTTACTTAACTTAATTATTTATCATAATACAAAGATGATGGTGATTTAACCAGTAATATGATATTCATCTTTGATGAGGATAATCAAAACTCATGGGCACAACATAATTTCAGCTCTTTATATTATTAATCTATAATTATTAAAACTTGGTTAGACATCAATATTCTAGCTTGCTTAACATTTTTGCGAGCGCTTGCTTAATATTTGCAAAACCAATATTTACAAGTGCTTATTTACTTAACGAACATTTACGAATGATAATGATCAATTTAAAATGATAGAATCAAGGCAAGAAAATACAACAATATCTTTAATAATGACTCGGAAACCAAATACGGTATTATTATATTTATTAACACTATTCTTTTATAAATTAAATTATTAAATATACAATTGACTCATTATTATTATATGAATTAAATATAGAATTAATACAAAATTTTATATACGCATAATTAAATAAACTTATACACAAGTTTGTCATTTTTAATATTTTAAAATAAGCTGGCTTAAAATGACATTAGAAAAATAATATTTCATTAAATGCTTACTTAAGACTTTCACTATGTATATGTCATAAAAGCAACTTACACCTAGGTAAAGTGTGGGTTTTTTTTCTCACTTTCATTCATATGTTAAGCCCTGCTTTTCAATTTCCTATAATTAAACTAATTATGCTTAACCTATTCTTTTGACGTGTTTGTTTAAGCATTTACACACGCACACACGCTATAATATGTAAACATATATTTTTAAAATGTATACCCCTATATTATGGGTTATTACATAAATCATATATATAAAAAAAATATTATTGCAACCTTAAAAAAAAAAATAAACAACAATAAAAAAAAACATTATCAAGCATATTGAGAGGTTGAACAATAATAATAATAAAACATTTTAGTATTACAATACATAACAATAATAAAAAAAAAAAAATCAAAATAATGAAAAGAATCAAGTTTAATGAATTTAAATTGTGTGTGTGTGTTGCAATGTAATGTCTAGAATAACACAATTAACGATCAAACTATTAATGTTTCTGTATCGATAAAAAAAAATGCTTTGATTTTTTTATAAATTAAAGTTTACTTTTAATAAGTAAGAATAAAAGATTTTTAACTAAAGTTCAAAGTTACCCTTTCATTTTCACTTTTTACAAATGTTCCAGGTTTGAATTTTCAGACTGCTTGCTTCACGTATAGCTTCAAAAAGGTTGATTTGCTTGTTTCTACCATTTAAAAAGAAAAGTTATTTGTTGATACCATTTAATAAATATAAACTGGTTGACTTGTTTGTCTCCATCATTAAAACGAAAAGTTCTTGCAGATTCTTTTAAGATAAATATGAATTGTTTGACTGGCTTGTTTCCACAATTAAAAAAAAAATCATTGTAGACACTTTAGATGAATGTGAAGAAAACTTTAAAAAAAATTGATTCATAGCTTAATCAAACTTGGCTATATATGGCTTTTATTCATCTTTTCTTTCTTCTCCTCTTGTCAAAGATGATGATAAGATGACTGTGGCTGGTTTTAAATTTATCCATTCTTTTGGTTACTATGGACTTTTCTATAAGTAAATGGATAGATCAGTGAGCTAACCCATAGATGTCGGATTTCAAGAAGCAGAAGCAGTAGGTTTTTAACAAGGCATTTTGGTTATTTCCTTCATAACAAAAATATTTATTAATACCATTTTCATAGAATTTCAATAACTTTATATTAATCTTGCTGTGTACTGCTTTATATATACGCACATCTTCTTATGCTGATTACTTTAAAACAAGAGTCATTTTTCCTCTTTAAAATTTTTAAACAAAATTGAACTGACTATCAGTAATATTAATGATTGACTTTCTTTAAAACTACAGATTGTTAAATCACTCTCCTCCAAACAAAATTGAATTAACTGACCTTTAGTAATATTAATGATTGACTTTAGTAATATCAAGGATTACATCTTTCTCTTTTTAACAGTAATAAAAACTGAACTGCCTCTTAATATTGTTTCACTCATTTTTATATCTTGAATTTCTGATCAAAGGGCCTACCTGCGCATCCTGTTATCTTGAGATAATGATTAAAGTTTCACAAGTTGTGATTAACAAAAAAAAGATTAATAAGATTCATAATTATTTCCCCCATCAAAGCCTTTTGTCTTTTATCAGACAATCTAAGATAATCTAAAATGCAGATTACATAAAAAAACAGTTGGCAATCTACAGTCCTTAGAAATATATGTAAAAGTGTTTTGTGGTCACAGCTGGTCTCATTCTTTCACACTCTTTTGTATGTGTGTCTAGTTTTATCAATCAATCGTTTTCACATATTTCTTATCAGTTTTTTCTCTGATCTGCTTTATTTAATAAAAATACATCTAAATAATTTCAACACATTATTTAATAAAAAAAAATAATAAATCAACCTATTAAATATTGCTTCTTATAACCCTATATTTATTATGGTTTATTAATATATCATCTATAAACTATCTAATAACAAGAATAATACATACACATATAAATCTCTATATAAAATTTTTTTTTTCATTCAAAGAATATAGATATGTATGAAATGAGAACATATATCTATCTACAATATATATATATTGAATTACATGTTTCTATCGATTATTATAAAAATAAATAGAATTGAGGAGATAATATCCATGAAATAGAGATAAACTTTAATCTTTGATGTTATCAAGAAATTGTCAAAAGAGCTATTATAGGTTTATGAAAAAAACTTGCTTAACCCCAGGAATTGTCAATTAGTAATAATTGATAATTTCTTAATAACATCAAAGCTTAATGTTTATCTTTATTCCATGGATACTATCTTCTCATTTCTATTCATTATATATATATATATATATATAACATTACAATACACACCAAAAAAACTAAATTTTATTAAAATTCTTCCATAACTATGGTTTCATCTATTTGTTAGTAGATGAAGCCATGATTATGGAAGAATTTTAGTAAAGTTTAATTATTATTTTTTTGGCTAGTATTGTAGGGTTATATAAATTTTTATTTTATTTATTATTCTAGTGTTATGCAGTATTTAATATATATATATATATATATATATATATATATATATATATATATTCTATTAACTTTAATAATCCCTTAAACAAATGATGGCTATTAAATATGTAATGCTGAGAATAAATCATTTTTATAAAATAATCTTCAAATGTGTCTTCTATAAGAATCCTTTGCAAGTCAAGCTTAATATATATAACTAAAAATGATCAGACATTAATATATAATAAGAGCTTTATATTATAGTAGGTAATGCATTCCTTACTTTATCCACAAATTACTTTTCAAATTTTTATGGATATCTGAGGATTTTTAAATAAACCTAGGATTTTTTTCTGTATATTCTCAATTATTTCTGGTGCTAAAATGATATATGACCTCCCAAGAAATAAGGTATTTAATTATTTATTTAATCTGATTATCTCCTAAAAATTGTATCGATAGCATTTAGCCAGTCATTAGCGTAATGCTAAAGTTCATCCATTTAAATGCTAACAATTCTCTTCATGTTTTATAAGCAACTTTTTTCAAGCATTATATAATTTCCTAATGAATGAAATCATCTCATGATATGTTCAAAATAAAATAACTTCATGTGTTAAAAAAACTAAGCAGATACGGGATTTAATAATTCCTTTTTTTTTAATGTTTAGGTATTCTTAAAATTCTTCACTAATTTATTAATGCCACAATTCAGAATTATCAATCTTTTGTGAACTTGCAATATTAATTTTTATAATTTGAACAAATAAGATAATAATATGTTACACTATTAACTTTTCTTTCAATGTATACTAATTCTAATCTGAGCAAACTACAGTTTTTGGTCTTATGTGTATACTTCTGATTAGATATACCAGTCATAATGGTTCTGTGAGCATCTGATCTTATTTTTTCTGTTATACACCTTCTGTCTAATCTAATCAATTTTTTTTGGCTCTTCAAGTATTTTATATTTAGTCTGCTTAATAGCAGAGACATTTTACTAAACAAAAATTTATCTATTATTTATTGTCTTCAATCTTTTTGCATCATTATTACTTTGCTCATTTCTGCCTAGTTTATGGATACTAGCAAGACCCTAATCTTTAGAACTTTCTTCTTATTCTCTTTGCTTACAAATATAATTGTTCTATTCAATTTCAACTTCCAACAATCTAACAATTTTGATAATAAATATTTTGATATCATTGACTGTTATTATGCTGCATAATTAAAAAAGAAAAAGAAAAGAAGCATAATTGGTCTAAAATTGCTTCTAAATTTCTCTAATATGGAAATAGTGATGAAGATAATATTTGCAAAGGTGATCAACAGCAGGATGGTGAAGATTTTCAGAATTATTTCTTTTTTTACTTGCTAATAATAGAAGGATACCCTTTTTTTTCAACCAATAATTTGTTATCAGTATAATTTGTCTAGGAATCATATGCTTGAAAATAAATTTATAAATTTTTGGATTCTGAACAAAAATTAAGCTCTACCCATAAATTATGAACTCTAACAATTTCTTTCATCCTTTTATAATAACTAATCTTTCAAAATAATTATTAGTCAATCTCTTTTATATAGATATAGATATATTGATATTGCTGACTAGTTTTTCTTTAATTATTTTTTAATCATTATTTATTTTTAAATAACTGGCTTATTCTTTTGTAAATGGCGTTCAAAAACTAAATACAGTAAATACAATTAAAAAATAATATACGTAATAGCCTTCTCTCAAGTTTATTTTCTAAAATATTATAATTTCAATACATTTATAAAAATAATTGGTTTTTTAATCAATAATTACTCACTGTGAACTGTAAGGTTATAGAGAACATTGCCATGAGGTGATAAACACCAGTATAAATCTGAATGATTTAAGGTAGTAGATGGTATATTCAACAAACTTAAATTATTTTTAATGCTTTCACTTCTGATGTGTTGTCTGTCTGTTCCTAGAAACCAGCCAGTACCATTTTTACATGGAAAATTAATGATGAATCTTTCAAGTGAAGTAACCCTTCTAATTTCTAACAATTAAAAATTTTTAAATAAATTAATTAACATAATTATAAAAGAAATTATTGTTTATTAACTATTGTCAAACAATACATTTAATACTTTTAAAACAAACTCTATTATTAGACATCAGAGTTATGAATTATAAATTATTGCCAGGATATTCTGTAATACTTTCTAGATAATGAAACTAAATTTGTTCCATTCTTCTAACGTTGTTCTTATGGCGCCAAATAATATGTTCACAATAATTGCTGTTATAGTGAATGTATTATTATAAATATCAGATGATCATTTGAATAGCATTTGACTTTTAAGCTTTTTAATTTTTCTGATTACTCATTAGCACATTTATTAATGTTTGTGTTTTAGGTAAAAATTCAGGTTTACTCAGAATTATCTTCTCTTCTTTATCTTTAATATCTGACTATGGTAATCTCAGAAGTCTTTAATAATAATAATCTAAATTTGTAATTTAAGAATTAAAGTAAATCATTTTCTTAAATAAGTTTATATATATTCACTAAAATGCTTACAATATAGAACCCTCAATGAACATTAAAAAATCCGTACTTATATATATATATATAATAAATAAAGTTTGATATCTGTATTCGTTTCACAATATATGTAATATACAAATCAATATATATATATATCAAAATACAGTACAATTTATATAAATTATATTCTTTTAGAAGTACTTTCGACTATACACTTTGTAGTCTTTATCAACTATATAACGTTGAATAATCAAAACGAGACAACCCTTAACAATACCCATAGTTCAATTCAGATTTCCCACAATTCTGTTATCTTAACATTTGATGACTGGCGATTCATTAACATTTGACGATTTCTTGAAATCAACATAGCCTCTTTTATTTTACGTTTATTATGACAACGTTCAATTTGAATAATTTTCATATTTTTATAATCAAATTTAAATCCATATTGACAAGATTTATTATGATCAAATATAACAGATGATGAAGGTTTATTTACATCTGTTCCATATTGATTCTCTTTTTGAATTCTATTATATAAAAGCATATGTTCTTTTATTCTCTTCTCAAATGTACACTTAGATTCACCAATGTATTGTACGCCACATCCACATATCAATCTATATATAATAGAATTTTGATTAAACTTTGAATTTTGAATTTTAGAATTATTAAGCAATCTATTTATGTTATTTGTAGAGAAAAAAGCAATATGACACAAACCATTATAAATTTTCCTAATAAACTTGACCTGCTCATCTGATATAAATGGCATTGAAATCCATTTCATTTTGATATTTTTATTTTTAATTTTATTATAGTGTTGATTTCTTTTAAATCCTTTAATAATATTAGCAATTGCATTTTTATAATAACCAATTTTCAACAAGTCATTAACAAATAAATGTACATTTTTAATTTTATCACTAGAATATTTGCATAATTTTTCATTTCGAAATAAGAATGATTTCAATCCAGACAGCTTATGACACATAGGTACATGTGATTCATATGGAATAAAACCTCTAGTTTCAATTGGTTTAATTAACATGTAGATATATTGAATTATTACTTCAAGATATTTTAGGTTTTGGAGAATATACTATTTCATCATCGTTTGATTTTGTGGATAAAATTAAGAATATAAATATAGATTTACATGACACAATTTGTACTTTTGATATAAATGAAAAGTATGGATCAATAGATAGAATAGAGTCAATTAATATTATTTATAATGCTCTTGTTTCAAAAAATGTAAAGTCTGATATTATAAATTTTATTATAAAAGTATTGCAGTTTATTGATAAAAATATTTATGTTAATTTTAATAATGAATATTATAAAATGAATTTTGGTTGGCCAATGGGTCTTCCTGCTGTTGCTCAAATTTGTAATTTTGTTATATCAACATATGAAAGTAAAATTTTAAAACAATTGAAATATCAAGAAATTAAAGTATATCATAGATATGTGGATGATGTTTTTATTTGTGGAAAACAAGAATTAATAATCAATTTATTTAATGAATTAAATGAGATTAAGGATATAAAGTGGGTTATAACTAAAGAGAAATACAATTCCATAAAATTCTTGGATATTCAAGTTACTCTTAATGATTACAGTTTGGATTATCTTATGTTAATTAAACCAATTGAAACTAGAGGTTTTATTCCATATGAATCACATGTACCTATGTGTCATAAGCTGTCTGGATTGAAATCATTCTTATTTCGAAATGAAAAATTATGCAAATATTCTAGTGATAAAATTAAAAATGTACATTTATTTGTTAATGACTTGTTGAAAATTGGTTATTATAAAAATGCAATTGCTAATATTATTAAAGGATTTAAAAGAAATCAACACTATAATAAAATTAAAAATAAAAATATCAAAATGAAATGGATTTCAATGCCATTTATATCAGATGAGCAGGTCAAGTTTATTAGGAAAATTTATAATGGTTTGTGTCATATTGCTTTTTTCTCTACAAATAACATAAATAGATTGCTTAATAATTCTAAAATTCAAAATTCAAAGTTTAATCAAAATTCTATTATATATAGATTGATATGTGGATGCGGCGTACAATACATTGGTGAATCTAAGTGTACATTTGAGAAGAGAATAAAAGAACATATGCTTTTATATAATAGAATTCAAAAAGAGAATCAATATGGAACAGATGTAAATAAACCTTCATCATCTGTTATATTTGATCATAATAAATCTTGTCAATATGGATTTAAATTTGATTATAAAAATATGAAAATTATTCAAATTGAACGTTGTCATAATAAACGTAAAATAAAAGAGGCTATGTTGATTTCAAGAAATCGTCAAATGTTAATGAATCACCAGTCATCAAATGTTAAGATAACAGAATTGTGGGAAATCTGAATTGAACTATGGGTATTGTTAAGGGTTGTCTCGTTTTGATTATTCAACGTTATATAGTTGATAAAGACTACAAAGTGTATAGTCGAAAGTACTTCTAAAAGAATATAATTTATATAAATTGTACTGTATTTTGATATATATATTGATTTGTATATTATATATATATATATTAACCCTAAGAGCTATATTTAAGCTTTAAATATATCAAAGGATGATGTGTATCCGAAAAATTAAACCGTAACAATTATGTTCTGATTTTTTTTTTTTCTAAGAGGACAATTTTTTTTTCACTCATCATCTTTTAAATTTTTCTGCTGTTCCTGATAAAATAGCATAAAACCTTCAAGCAAATCAAGTAATTTATATTAACATTCAACTATCTTTTGTCAAAAGCATGACATCCACCAATAAGTATCATGTGCCTTTTTCGAACTCCCAATAATTATGTTGTAGTGGCATTGATTTTAACTAGAACTTCAAATTAAAGCATTAAATAATATCAACAGATTCTTTTAACTAGCAAGAAATCTGACCTCAATAAGCATTTTCTGGCTTTTATGGCTTTTTCCCCAGAAATAGATATTGATTTACATCTTATTCATCTGCTTGAGACCTTTTACTACTTCTGCTCTATTCAAGTTTAGTTTTATTCTGCTAATATCTTAACTTTCAAATATTCTAATATTTTGAGCTTAAACTGATTCATTTATATAGTCATATCACTCTGACAGCAAATATAGATTTATATGATTTCAACAATTAGACAATTTTATAATCTTTGAGATTTTGGAAATAGGATGGCAAACATTAAAAGAAGTCAATGTCCGCTCTAATTTATCTATGATATCGTCATTCAAATCAGTGTGCATAAAAACTAAAACCTTTATAACTAATTTCTGACATTTGGACCACCTGATAGAGAGTATTGATTTTAAATAAACTTCCCTTGGTTTTGAACCTTATCCAGTTTGATGTAATGAAATAATACAAGTGTCTGTGTGAGTGTAAAGCAATATTTTCTAATAATCAATGGCCAAAAATATCTAAACTAATCATAAAAGCATTGTTTGGGATGAGTGACAGCTGACTCTACAGACAGCACACTTCTACCTGTTAAAGTAATGTCTTCATTTAAAAATGATATTTCATCTTTTGAAATTGGTTTACACAAAAACTTTAAATGATAAATATGAATTTTGATGACATTATCTAATATAATCATATCTTTAATTACTAGTTGAAAGTTCTAAGCTTTTAAACTGTAGATCATCGTAAAATATCTGAAGCACCAAAGTTTTTTCTACAGAATAACCTTACCTCCATCTAGGATATATAAAATTATTTCAATTACCATATTGAAAATATAATGAAATAAAAAATGGATATCCTCTGTAAACAATAAATACATTGCAAAATTGATCTAATTGCTCAAAAGAAACTTATATTTCCTCTAATAATATTCATGGTGTACCATTTTTCTTTAAGTTGGTTCTAAATATGGTGTGGATACATATGTTTCAAACATTTAGCATAAACCACAACTTCTATTGAAAATAATTAATTTAAATGAAATAGCAGTTTCCATTTAGATGATTTAGTTCAAACAAAATAGAGATCACCACCGAAAGAATAATTTTTATGTAAAAAAAAAAAAGTACAAACTTCTAAATGCAAGCAGGCTCAATCCTTATCTCCTAAATCTTCTCCAATAATTATATTTATAGGAATTTTTTTCATTCAATACCAGCTAAGTAGCATCAATAAATTTATTAAAATAGATACTATGACAAATTAAATTTAATAATACAAAGTTATTGACTTGCAAATAAATGTATATAAATAAAATAATTAATAACAATAAGAAATTACTTTGTATTCTCTAAAGTCCATATTAAACTGTGGCTATATGAATTAACTTATTCACATACACCGTAATTTAATATAGACCATATAACGGTGTGTTACCATTAATTATGATTTCTTACACAGATATTTGTATATCTTATATATGCACCAATTCTATAATAACCATTAATCAGCCAACACTTTGCTGTCAAGCATATTTATATTCACTATATCAGCACATCCTTGAATAGATCATTGCAAGTTTTTATATTAGCCCTCCTTCGTAATCTAAGCTCATTTTCAAATTTTATATTTTAATAAAATTCAAGGATATTCTTGTTGTAAATTTTTCTAGAATTAACATAATAATGAAGGGTGATGGGTGGATTCATTCCATTCTTTCTAAAATACTATATCTTGTGTCTGGAAAAATCGAGAATATTCAATTATAATTTATCTTTAAAGCACGTGTGCATTGGTTAATCGCTAATATCACTATTACATAAAAAACATAGTGCTATATAAAATAATATCTCATTATATATGTTTAATTTCAATTAAAGAATGACGTGTGGTAAATTGTAAAGATTTCGCAAGTGTCATTCGTTCAAACATAACAAATGTAATTTAAAGTGATCGTTTAACACCTTCACGCTCTCATTTCCACTTAAGATTTGCCCATACATAAACGTTTGGGTCGAAAGAATGGGTGGATTCATTCCATTCTTTCTAAAATACTATATCTTGTGTCTGGAAAAATCGAGAGTATTCATTTATAATTTATCTTTAAAGCGCATGTGCATTGGTTTAATCGCTAATATCACTTTTACATAAAAAACATAGTGCTGTATAAAATAATATCTCATTATGTATTTAATTACATAAATTTAATCAACTTATTTCTCTTTATATACAAGCATGACAGTCCAATAATCTTTAGAAACGTGCGAATAAAGGTAAAGCAGGTTATCATCTTCTAAAATGGATAAACAGCATAAGGAGATACATACATTCTGTTATTGAGATGAATTGAGAAATTAATGGAACTATACTAATGCTTTAAATATCTCACATTTTCCAAGTATTTTTAAATGTTTGAATTATTTTTTATTTAAATTATTAAATCTAATATAAACTAACTTTAGTTTGAATCATTCTTTAGTTACAGTTATTACTGTCTTATTGTCAAAAAATTATCTGTGAATTTACTACGTATAAAAACATTTTAATACAAATATGTTCCCATTTAATGTTTGTAAAACTCAAAAAAGGGTAATTTTAATTTATTGTTTGTGCTTTGAATATTTTGACTTTTTTAATGAACGATTTCAAATATTAAAATTTTTTTTAATAAGTGATGTCGTTTTGCCAGCATTCATCACTGAACTCAAAGAGTTCTCAATATATATCTATATCATCTAAATTAAACAAATACAGAGACCTGTATTTCTAAAAATTTTATTATTATTAATCCATCTTTCATATAATGCAATGGATATTAACTAAAAAAAAAATAAAAACATATAAATCATTTGCGCTATTAGCTACATGATAAGAAAAAAGTAGAGGTTAAAGATTTGAGATTATTCTTAATCTATTGTGACTAAAAATTACATATAAGAACAATTAAAACTTTTAAGCCCATTTTATTTTTATGGTATAATGAATTTTAATGGTATAAATAATCATTAAAGTTCGTAATGCAGTTTTTCATATTTAAATTCTTGAATAAATTGTATTTAACGATGGGCAATTAACAGCAAACTTCCACTAATGATGAGCAAATATCACTTAGTCATAAATCCTGCAGTCATAGATATCTTCATCTGCCTTCAGGAAAAATGGTATATATTTAAATTACTCAGAATCCACTTTTATTGTTGATGATTTTGAAATACCTTTACATATTTAATATAGATTTATGACTAGAAATAACTATAACCTTTTTAATGTACTTATTGATTTTTGTACAATATTTAAATATTATTTCATATATTCATTGTTGGATTTCATATATATTTATGAAACACAATTCCACTGTTATTTCGAGTTTATTATTTGATATCTAGTTTATTGTTTATTACTGTTACTTTTTTTGTGTTTATTGTTAACCGAGAATGTGAGCAATGAATAAAGTTAAAAACATTATACACTCTTAAATGATCTGAATTGTTCATGATTTATTTATCTCTTTTGCTCAAAAGTTTTTGATGTTTATCTACAGAGAGAACATTGCATATAACATAAAACTAATGTTTCCATTTCCATCATCATAAAGCAACCTCAAAACCTATTATCTATAGTTTTCCCACATTGTATCAAATTTGTATTACAGTTGGAAAAATGAAACCATTTTCCAAAAAATAGATGGCATCTTATTTCAAACTTCTTGTCTTTTATTAAATTTTTCATTCATAACAAACCCATATCAGTTTTTTCTCTCTCTCTATCATCTTCCACTGCTTTTCCAATATATCAGTTCTAAATTAATTCTCAATATGTTTTTTTTCTTCCGCTTGGAAGATTTCTTAATAAAAGTGAATATAATACACAAATACTTTTGTCTATACTTGAAATAATAAAAAAAACAACACGGCTGTTGTTATTAATAAAAGCAATAATATTTTATATAATATTGACAAATAAATAATACATAATGTCTAGCGCTTTCGATCCAAGTCCTTATCAAGGCATAGTTTTCCTATTAGTTCACCCTGGTCTATATTATAGCCATTTTGGCGTTTATCGATTAATTTTCTATACAGTTTATTGCCTTGATAAGGACTTAGGTCGAAAGCGCTATGTATTTATATATTATTTATGTGTTAATATTATATAAAATGATATTGTTTCTGTCAGTAACAATAGCCGCATTGTTTTATTATTAAGAATAAAAGTGAACACAAGAATGTTTTCATCATGTGGTGTTTTACTGCTTTTAAAAAATAAATTCAAATAATGCTTAAAAAATTGAATTTGTGTTAAAAACTGTTTTTTGCATCAATTCAAACTGAAAAAAAATCTTTTGTTAGTTGTTTGACTAGATAGATTAACGATTTATCACCTAATTGCATAAATGTCATATTTTTGACGTTCAGGCAATAAGACACAACTTAAGTTAAAAAAACAAAGAATAAAAAAAAATATAGAGAACTATTTTCTTTTAATTTATGACACTGTATGTAATCTTTTAAAAATATATTATTCTTAAACTTCATTAAATTATTAACACAGTATGCAGCCCTTACTTTAGTATATATTTATTTATTTATCTAAATTTGACACCTAATAATGTTGATAAATATGCCCTACTTCCTTTCCATTAGAAAGTTGAAAATTTTTATGACATAATCCTGTGTTTCAGTACACTATGTTCATATGTCAACAAGCTTTTGTATTTCCTTGCTAAAAAATATTTTAGGCTGAACTACATCGGTGAATGCACTTGTTTGAGAATTTTTGTCTTTGTGGGGGTCTTTCAGGGAGCCAAAAAGATGATAGTCTAATGTGCATCAGGACTCTAGGGAAGATGGACCAACATCTCAAAATTAAGATTTTGGAAAATGTCAACAGTGATGTGAGTGGTGTGTGGATATGCATTGTCATGCAACAACATGATTTCTTTGGATAGCAGTCCTCTGCATTTTGTCCAAATTTTAAGTTACAATTATTCCGTGATCATGTCACTGTAATAAGCATTGTTTATTGTTGCATCTTTTTTCCACAATGTTCAAATACTGATTCTTGAAAATCTCAAAAAAAACTGTAAGCATTAATTTTCTAACTGGTATTTTATTTTTAAACTTTTTCTTCATCAGTGATTATGTAAATTTCTATAGTCTCTTTACACTCAAGTTTGTGATGAATCCATGTATCACCATCAATATAACTCTATAAAAACACTTTTATTTTCCTTGAAGTATTGATTCAAATTTGGTTTACAGATATCTAAATACTTCTCTTGTATTCCCTGAGTTGTTTCACTATCCAATACCCATCTTGCACAAGCTTATGATACATGCAGAATCATGACTTATTTGCAAATGATTTGTCATATTATCCACTGTAACTTATCTATCCAATGAAATCAATTTATTTATATACTCCATAATGTCACCAGTCATGGTCTGAATGGGCATCTGGCTTCTTCTTCATGGCTGATACTTTTGCAACTTTTATTGAACTTCTCTACTCATTCATATACATTTATTTACAACAAAACACTTTTTTCATACTGTGTACATAGTCTTCAATAAATATTGTTACCAAACACACCCTCAAATGACAAAATGCTAATCATTGTACATTTCTCCTTTTGTGTGCAAATATATGAAGCAGTCATTGTTTTCAGACTGCAATCACATTTGAGCTGTACAGTAATAATTGGGGAAATAATGATTTCATAAGAAAAGTACTGATTAAACAATGCAGCCAACAAAAGTTTTAATATAACCAGAATGTGAATAATATTTGACTCATCCTTGCATATATATATATATATATATATTGTGACAATGGGTTCGAACCCAGTCACAAATAATATTATTGGTCGGTATTTAAACATATATGTAGATGTAGATATATAATATTTAATTTCTATTACGTGGTGGTGGTGGTGATTACAAATATACAAATGTGGGGGAAGGACTCTGTCATTCTGAAACAATATATATGTGCATGTGACAACTGTGTGTATGAATGGGTTAAGTAGTTGAAAAGAGAGAAATGAGATTTTTGTTTCACGTTTAAAAAACTAGAAGTTTCCCGCAGAAATGAGATTTCACATTCTTTTATGTACAATAAAAGCTATGACAAAAGTTTTCACATGTCAAGTCAGCATTGGAAACTGGAAGTGAGATCAAAAGAAACTTCTAGAACAAATGGAGGGCATTATAAAAAATAGTCACCCAGAATGCTCTTGATCTTGGCCCTGCAGAGTTACAGCTGTGAACAGTAAAATTGTAAATCCAAAATATTAAAAGTTTTTAATATTTTTCTTACATAATGGCAGATCCAAATGAGATGTTGGGGTAAGAGCATACCGTGTCAGATTCAAACCCCTAATTCCAACTAACTGCAGCTGTCATGCCCAATAATACCAAGATGCCTCGGAATAAAACATAATTCCCAATGTGGAACCAAGCTGAACCTCGTCAACCAATGGCCATAAATGGACATGAAGATCGGGAATCTTTGCATTGAATTACCTGTTATTACCTTTGATGAATGGAACTCTTTAAAATAAATAAATCTTTCTCCACAAATTCCCCAGGGAAATTCAGGTAAAGAACTTTAAGTACTGATTTTTCTTTTCTTTTATGAGAAAGAAATTATTACCATTTATAATAAGTGAATGTGACAATCTAAGTTAACTTAATGAAATTTTCTTAAATTCTTATTTAATTGCGGACATAAATAACATAATTATTGTCAGAGGTCATGTGAAATAAACTTTTCTTAGTATCGACCTTCGCTACTTGATTTATGTGTAATAAATCTATTGGAAAGTATGGCGTATGTGTGTGTATCAAAATGACAGAGTATTAATTACAATTATATAATATTAAATATTTAAAAAAAGGTAGAGTGTTGAATTATTTGTTTTATCTAAAAGATCAAAGAATAATAATTGTCTTTAGAAGTCTTTAATAAAAGCTGATTTGATAATGAAACTCAAAATAAATCTTATTGTGATATTTTCTTTGCAGATCTATTTATTTATTTTTTTATGTGTTTAAAAACTCTTAACCCCATTCGTAGCTACTCCCAGCTGTGATGCCACCCAACCATGAGACTGAGCTAGCCGATGGTCAAAAAACCATCTCACATTATGTAAGATAGTGTTCTTGTTGGTAATATATTCACTTCATGTAATTCTTATATTCGTATAAGATTGGTGCTTGGAGTCCTACGAATGACCATAAATATGCGTTGGAAATATATTACAGTTATGAGAACGAATCCAGAAGTTTTGAACAACAATATTTAAGTCAAAACCATTTTAATTAAATATAAATATGTAGGCATGTATGTTTGCTATATCATAGGTATCTTTGGTAGTGTACTCTATCTAGTGAGAGGTATGGTTTTTGTTACAATAGTGTCCCAACTAAAGGGCTTCGAAGAGAAGTAGAGAGGAATGGGGAAAGTTATGAGATTTCAGAAATATATTAATAAAGCAAAAAGTTTTATATTTTTATTGAGGAAAGGGTTTGTTTAGATATATAATAAAAATGAATCATTAAATAAATTGAAGTGCGTTATTTTGTTAAATATATATCTATTAAGAAATAACCATTTTGTCATTTAGTGGTTGCGCAGTAGGACAAAGATATGCAATCTGTTATCTTTTGTTTGTCTAATTTGATGAGGTTTCGAGAGTTAAAGAGGCTAACAATAAGGCAGTGCAGTATGTTGGGATGGGGGAGTGGGTCTGAGGTGTTAATCAAAGATAAAATAAAAAGAAAAAAATTTTATGAAAACAAGGGTGCAAAATAAAATGGAAAACGAGGAACAGGAAAATATTTTGGAGCAAATTTTGGGAAAGCTTGAAAGTTTAGAATTTAGATTCGGAAAAATAGAAAAGAGAATGAGTAGATTGGAACAGAAAGTGGGGATTAAAGATGAAAATGATGTGGAAGAACAGGAAGATGAAAACACAGATACGGAGAGTGGGGGTGAACAGAAGCAATGCGCTCAAGTAAACCCCTTGGGAAAACCAGCAGCAGTAATAGGTCACATGATGGTGCAAGGGAATGTGAACCAATTTTTAAATATTCATCCATTCACAGGTAGGATGGGGGAAGCACCTGTTGAGCATCTATGTAGCTTGAAAAAATACTTCAGTATAAATCCCATGGTGGAAGAAAGTAAAGTAATTATTGCATGTGGCAACCTCACAGACAATGCACAGTCGTGGTGGGATGCACTTGGTTGGCAGCTGGCTACTTTTGAAGAATATCAAAAAGAAGTGAGAGAGGCCTTTTGGTCTGAGAATAGGCAGGAGTTAACACACTATCAAATCATGCAAGAGAAGTTTAAAGAAGGTTGTGACAATAGCTATTCACAATTTTTTCATAAAGAGGTGGCTAGACTATGGACATTGGATGCATGCAATCTGACAGAGTCATATACTCCACATTGTAAGACATAGTATGCCCATGAGAGTAAAACAGATGATTTGGGGGCAGGGAAAGCATCCATTGGAGAGATTGCTGAGTTGCTCAATGCCATTGACATGAGCTTGTATGACTAGTGTGGGCATCATAAAGCAGTAAAAGAGTATGAAAGAGGGTGAAGAATGGGAATGGAGACCTTTCCAAAATGGAGAGAAACACCTGAAGAGAAAAGACCACCTGAGAAACCAAACATTGGACCAGAAAGAGAAGCAGAGGGACACATGAGGCAAAACAGATAGTGTTGTACCAAAATGAGCCATTCAAAATACGCAAAGGTATTTGAAGGCTTTTGGAGGAGGGGGTATTGTGACAGAATGGGTTCAAACCCAGTCACAAATAATATTATTGGTAGGTATTTCAACATATATGTAGATGTAGATATATAATATTTAATTTCTATTACATGGTGGTGGTTACAAATACACAAACACGGGGGAGAGACTCTGTCATTTTGAAATGATGTATATGCACATGTGACAACTGTGTGTATGAATGGGTTAAGTAGTTGAAAAGAGAGAAATGAGATTTTTGTTTCATGTTTAAAAAACTAGAAGTTTCCCACAGAAATGAGATTTCACTTTCTTTTATGTACAATAAAAGCTATGATAAAAGTTTTCACATGTCAACCAGATCTGGTTAGTCAGCATTGGAAACAGGAAGTGAGATGAAAAGAAACTTCTAGAACAAATGGAGGGGACTATAAAAGATAGTCACTCAAAATGCTCTTGGTCTTGGCCCTGCAGAGTTACAGCCATGAACAGTAAAATCGTAAATCCAAAATATTAATGTTTTTAATATTTTTCTTACATAATGGCAGATCCAATAGAGATGTTGGGGTAAGAACATACCATGTCAGATTCAAACCCCTAATTCCAACAAACTGTGGCTGTCTTGCCCAATAATACCAAGATGCCTCAGAATAAAAAATAATTCCCAATGTGGAACCAAGCTGAACTTCATCCACCAACAGCCATAAATGGACATGAAGATCGGGAACCTTCGCATTGAATTACCTGTTATTACCTGTGATAAATGGAACTCTTTAAAATAAATAAATCTTCCTCCACAAATTCCCCAGGGAAATTCAGGTAAAGAACTTTAAGTACTGATTTTTCTTTTATGAGAAAGAAATTATTACCGTTTATAATAAGTGAATGTGACAATCTAAGTTAAATTAATGAAATTTTTTTAAATTCTTATTTAATTGTGGACATAAATAACGTAATTATTGTCAGAGGTCATGTGAAATAAACTTTTCTTAGTATTGATCTTCACTACTTGATTTATGCGTAATAAATCTATTGGAAAGATGACAGAGTATTAATTACAATTATATAATATTAAATATTAAAAAAAAGGTAGAGTGTTGAATTAATTGTTTTATCTAAAAGATCAAAGAATAATAATGGTCTTTAGAAGTCTTTAATAAAAACTGATTTGATAATGAAACTCAAAATAAATCTTATTGTGATATTTTCTTTGCAGATCTACTTTTTATGTGTTTAAAAACTCTTAACCCCATTCATAACTACTTCTGGCTGTGATGCCACCTGACCATGAAACTGAGCTAGACAATGGTCAAAAACCCCTCTCACATTATGTAAGATAGTGTTATTGTTGATAATATATTCACTTCGCGTAATTCTTATATTCATATAAGATTGGTGCTTGGAGTCCTACGGATGATCATAAATACATGTTGGGAATATATTACAGTTATGAGAACGAATCCAGAAGTTTTGAACAACAATATTTAAGTCAAAACCATTTTAATTATATATAAATATGTAGGCATGTATGTTTGCTATATTATAGGTATATTCGGTAGGGTACTCTATCTAATGAGAGGTATGGGTTTTGTTACAATATATATATATATTGAAACAAGAATGCTGTTTCATGTGTGTATTTATTCTAAGAGCTATTTACCCTCCCACCTTAAAAAATGGCAAATGTATAAAAAAAGTCGATCTTATATTTTTTCTAGAAAAATATAGCAAAATGTTTAGTTTATGACTTTACAAGAAAATCATTATTTTTTATAACTGAAAAAAAAATAAAGTGAAACCTTCATTATTGATTTCATAATTTTAGATTATGATTTAAATATATCACTTGTATTTATTTAAAGCTGGCATTTATTAAAAATATTACATTTTAATTTTTGGAATGATGTCGTCATATAAAGTGTGATAGTAGCTTGAGGCAGTCTTAATAAATTGGAAAACATGGCTTAATCCTCCTGGTTCATTATCTGTCCTGCAAAAAGTATTATCCAATCCTTATGAAGAGAAAAGCACTCAGGCTTAAATGAAAGCTGTGCAACAAATAAGATACAGTGGACTGAGATGCTTAATCAATCCAAAGATCAGAATATAAATAGATGAGTTGGAAGTCAACAGCATTTTTTTTCAAAGAGTTTTTCAAAGAGATTTTGCATAGATATTTTTGCATAGATAAGAATTTAATTTGAAAAAAGATTTTTAAGAGCAGTTAAAGAACCACTGTTAATGATTAAAAAGGAAAACATTAATAAGGAAATAATAATGATGGAAGGCTAGGCAATAACAGCTTCTTTTCTTCATCCAAAATCCATGGTACTCCAAGATTTGCCTGGGTAAACATCATGAAAGTGAATAATGCCATTCAGCTTAAATAAAGCGACCCCTTTTTGATGGAACAGACTGGATAAAAAATAAAGGTAACAATTTTATTCAATATTTATATATGTTTATAAAAGACCAAACAAAACATCTTTCTTAAAAAAAAAATTATGAATAAATTTAGCTGCGTAAAAATACGTTTTATTAGTAATAAATTGTAAATAGTAGATGTCTTAAATGTCGATAATCAAAAGGCATTTTATTCAATATTTATATGTGTTTATAAAAGACCAAACAAAACATCTTTCTTAAAAAAAAGAAATTTATGAATAAATTTAGCTACATAAAAATATGTTTTATTAGTAATAAATTGTAAATACTAGATGTCTCAAATGTCAATAATCAAAAGGCATTTTATTCAATATTTATATGTGTTTATAAAAAACCAAACAAAACATCTTTCTTAAAAAAAAGAAATTTATGAATAAATTTAGCTACATAAAAATATGTTTTATTAGTAATAAATTGTAAATACTAGATGTCTCAAATGTCAATAATCAAAAGGCATTTTATTCAATATTTATATGTGTTTATAAAAAACCAAACAAAACATCTTTCTTAAAAAAAAGAAATTTATGAATAAATTTAGCTATGTAAAAATATGTTTTATTAGTAATAAATTGTAAATACTAGATGTCTTAAATGTCGATAATCAAAAGGCATTTTAATCAATACTTATGTGTTTATAAAAGACCAAACAAAACATTTTTCTAAAAAAAAAAAGAAATTTATGAATAAAGTTAGCTATATAAAAATACGTTTTATTAATAATAAATCGTGAATACTAGATGTCTCAAATGTCGATAATCAAAAGGTATTTTATTCAATATTTATATGTGTTTATAAAAGATAAAACAAAACAACTTTCTTAAAAAGAAAAAAAAAAGAAAATTATGAATAAATTTAGCTATGGAAATACGTTTTATTAAAGATAAATTATAAATACTAAAATACCTATAATCAAAATGCATTTTTAATAAGGATTGACTTCTCATCTACAGATACATTTGAATTGAAATAAACTCAAAACAAAAATGAATACTTATAATGATTGATATTATTGATTTACAAATAAGTATACCTAGAAGAGCCAGAAATACTGAGCTATTACATATAACTCTAACTGGCTAATAAATAAATGCAGCTGCTGATCAACTTATATGAAGAAATATACATCTGTGGCAGACCAAATAATAGTGGTTATGCTATATCACTAAATAAAAATTACTAATGCTTACAGGCATCTCGATGGTATATAAATAAAATAATGAAAGACTATATGGATTATAAATGCTTACCTGCATATTGGTATTATGTGAAAAAAGTAATGAAACTAACTTATGCACATTTACACTGACTGGATTATGAATAGTCCACAACCCCTGAATTGTTTACACTACCTGATTTGATAGATTAGAAATAAAATAATGAAAGACTATATGGATTATAAATGCTTACCTGCATATTGGTATTATGTGAAGAAAGTAATGAAACTTAAGCACATAGATGCACATTTACACTGACTGGACTATGAATAGTCCACAAACCAAGAATTGTTTACATTACCTGTTTTGATAAATTAAATAAAAATAATGAAGTACTATAAAAATTACAAATGCTTACATGCATCTCGATTGTATACAAAGAAAATAATGAAACTTATGATCACCAATGTACATTGATACTTGACTGAATTATAGAAACCTTACAGATCTGGAATAGCTCAGCTTACCTATTTACCTACCTAAAAAATATGTACAGATATGGAATAAAGAGTTGAAAATATTCATGCAGTATTGGTAGACGTCTACTTGATAAAAGACCCTTTGAATTCTTTACCTAAGATAAATCAAAATGAGCCTTCATTTGAAATGAAGGATGAACTTTATTAGAATGACTTGTAAATGAACTATTGATCAATAAACTGCTTCTAACCTTTTCATAAATGAACTGAAAATGAGTCATCACATGGATATGAATGAACTTTATTAGAAGGACTTGCAAATTAATTTGTTAAATAAAATTGTTGTTACCTAAAATTAATTTTAGTTATCCAGTTGTTCAATTCTATATTTTTTATTGCATCACTCATCATTCAGAGCACTTGTTCATGAGAATCTCATGCCTCCTGAGCTATGTCTGGCATAACTAGACCTAAAAAGTCAGTTTGTAGTGAGATGGAACTCTAGTGGTGCCGTTTGAAAAACCAAACATAGAAATGTCTAGATGCTTCTAGTCTCTATGGTGCTACATCCTCTGATGAGCAGGAAATATTTTTATAGGGGGGTTAACATCTGCATTGGGGAATGCCAATCGATAGTCCCTTCCTGCAACATGCTCATCAGAAAATTGTTACAACCGAGGTAATAAAAGGGTTGTATGGTGGTCCGGTTACAATATATATATATATATATTAACTGGGTGGGAGTTGGATCGATTAAAAAAAATATAGAATAAACATTTTTTACTTTTTAATAAAATGCATACAAAATTGTAAAACATTGTTGACTTCTTTTATATATAAAAATATGACAACTATTTATTATAATTCAATAAATTCCAGCTACAATTTAGTATTGCATCACACTGGTCCCTCAGGCAGAGAAGTATAATACCCAGATGGTACCTATAGCTAGACCAAAATTATACAAAGTATAATTTACAGCCACATTTCCAAACTAGAGAACTCTCACTGCTGAATTCAAATCCTGTCATTTAAAGCACTTTATTTGTTTTGAAGTAAACTTCAGGCATCAGCTAACTACAAGAAGTAGTTAACATGCCTTGAATGACAGCTACTAACTCAGCACCTGAATATCTCAACTAACTCAATCGAAAAAGTAATATAATAAACTGCTTAATAAGTGGTATTAGTAAAAGAATTGTCTGACAAATACTAATTTCCAAAAATAATTTATTTTAAAACTTTAAAATTAATTTGAGAACTAATTCATTCCTTTCTTGAATAAAATAATAATTACATAATGTCCCAGGCACACACACATTATAATAAACCTAAAACATTAAATAAACATAAGCATTAAAACATTATATAAAATGCACACATATTCTGTCATATAAGCTGTTGGTTTGTATGATTTGACAAGTTCTAGAACTATCAGTTAACCTGCACATAAATAGTTTATTTTATGCTGGTTATAGAGTTTATTTCTGTTGACTCTGGATATCTCAAATATTGAAATAACTACAATAATAAATTACTGACACAATAGGAATGGGAATAAAGAATAATTAATATTACCTATAGGTTTTTTAGATATGCATTTCTCTGGTTAAATGGCTGCTTCTTTCTCCTGTGTGATACATGTTGTACCAACCAGTTGCAGTTGGTTGAAATTTGGATTGTTGATGAATATGGTTCTTTGCTGCATTTCAGTCCAGCAGACAAATATTCGAATGGCTCAGGTTGTTAGATATTCATTGCAGTTAATTAGAGACCTTCTGATATTCTAGAGTGGTAAGTGACTGGAGTACAGTGACATACTTTTACTTCTGATTAACAACACATGTTTTTCTTGATGTTCACAAAAATAAGTTTTGTTTTCACAGACTGGAATAACACTGCTAAAAGATCTCTGATGATGACCAGTTTTTTCCAGGCCTATTTATATATGGCCTTTTATTGTTCAGTTTGATTAACATTTAAATTAATTAAATTTATTAATTAAATTCTCATTGTTTATTTTTTCACTTTCCTTATTAGATTAATTTACTTAAGATAAGATATAACCTTTTTAATTATTCTCATTGTTTACTTGTAGCCATTGTTAATTAATTATTCCTATTTCATTTATGCTTCTCAGTTGTGTGATCTTTGAGTTTGACTTAACTCTTATATTACAAACTTTATTTTTCCTTTTTTTTTAATTCAACTTTCTTTTTTATAGCGCACATATATACACATTTTAATGTATTTTTTTTAAATCAACACATGCATTTTCTTATTTTCTTTGAAATAAATAAAAATAGAGAAATATAGTTTTAAATCTTTTTTTATTTAGTTAAATTTCTCCCCCCCCCCCTCAAATTGTTTTTTTTTTATTATTATTATTTAAAACTAGTAAAACTTATACTAATACATGATGTGTTGATTTGCCTTGTGGCAATCTATGCTTATATAAAAACTCTTTAAACTTTCTAAATTATTATTCTTTCTTCTTTTCTTTTCATATGTCAAATGCGTTGACAGGGAAGTAAACGCGGGCCAGCTGCTTGGAAGGCAGCTATGCTAACCACTAGGTTACCAATGCTTAACTTAAACTTTTATAAATTAGTTCTTTCAAATGATTTTTTTTTTACTTTAATCATTTTCTTGATAAAATAATTCTGCACTATTTTGTTTAAACTTCTTTAACTAATTATAAATTCTTTTCATATTAAAATTTTATAATTCATAAAATTTATGAACATGTACTGCTGTTCATTAGTAGTACAATATATATATATATAATTGCAAAAATGATAGTCATTCATTGATCATGGTCATTCTAGATCTTTTTTGAATAGATTGAAAGCAAAATATTGACCTGAGAAATGGTATCACAGTCCTATTAAATCTACTAATGGCACTCTCTTATATGATGATAATGATATTTTGAATAAATGGAAAAAATATTTTAATCATCTTTTGAATAAGAATATAAAAATTAAAATAGATTTGGACAAAGATATCCAGCTTAGTGAAGTCAAACAACTCTAAAAATGGAAAGACTACAGATCCTGATGACATACCTGGAGAAGTTTTAAAATATGGTAATAATATATTTGCTTCAAAAATATTGGAATATTTTAGGAGTATCTAAACTCATAAAGATGTACAATCTAATCTTAAGGATGCTTTGTTTCAGTGATAATTATTATGGAATATCATTATTGTTCACTATATCAAAAATACTTTTAAGAATTTTGTTGAATAGATTGCTTCAAGTTATAGATGAATGCTTACTAGAGGCTCAGTGCAATTTTAGAAAATCAATAAGAACTGCAAATATGATTTTTGTTGCCAGGAAAATGTAAGAAGAATGTCAGAAACAAAGAAGTTATTTGAAATATTGCTTTTGACATTTAGCTCAATTAATAGGACAGAACTTTATGACATAATTTGAAATTTAGTGGTTGTCGATCAAAATTTGTCCATATTCTACAGTTTCTATATGATGGAATGAGATTAAGTGTTATTAAAGCATTTGAAATAAAAACTGGTGTTAAATAAGGATGTGTATTTGTCCAATATTGTTTTCAATTTTTATGACAGTAATCTTTAGTATTGTTGATAGGTGGCTTATTCAGACAGGAACCAAAATATGATATAGAATTAATGATGGAATTTTTAATTTTAATCTATTAAAAGTGAAAACAAAGCCTTTATCTTCTTGTCTTCTAGATTTACAGTATTCTGATTAAACCTGACACAGATTTGATGGTGGAATTTTTAATTTGAATTGATTAAAAGCAAAAACAAGATCTTTAGTTTATTGGATTCTGAATTTACAGTATACTGATGATTGTATTATTTTTAGCCATTCAAAAATGATTTACAGAATTTTCTTAATGTTTTGAATGCAACTTATAACAATCTCAGATCATTAATGTTCAAAAGTCTCACATAATTTTTCAACCAGTGTTGGAAGAAAAATCCTCAGCACTTTTCAACTAGAGAATATAAAGCAATTTAAATACCTTGGTAGTTTTATAAGTAGATAGTTAGACTTAGATACTGAGATCCAACATAAACTCCAATGTGCTGCAATTTTAGCAATTAAAAAAAAATTTCATCATAGAGAAATAACTATTACCACTAAGTTATCTATATAGAGATCTGCTATTCTACTTAATTTACTGTATGGATATACAACTTGGATATTCTATTGGTGCAATATAAAGGCATTAGAAAAGTTTCATTTAAAGATACTCATAAAAAATTTTAAAGATATAATGGCAAGATTGTAAAACTAATCAATTAAGATCATATCTTTATTGGATTGGATATGTAAAACAAATGAACAAGGAAGACTTCTTAAAAGAATATTTTTTGATAAACTTGAGCATGAGTTTTTTAGGATAGACTCTGTCTATGCTATAAGAATTATCTCAAGGACATTCTAAAGAAATGTAATGTCAATTGTTTACATTGGGAAGCTATGGTAGAGAATACAATACATTGGAGAGTGACAATTACACAAGGTGTTGAAATATTTCAGCATGAAAGTTTTCTGCTAAGAAAACTAAAAGACATTGTAAAATACAAGTAAACAGAAAATTGGATCAGCATATTCTATATGTGGATATATTTGTGATTCACAGATTAGTTTGTATAGTCATTGCAAAACTCATTTTTAAAGTAGTTTTCTCTCACTCCCTCTCTCCTTCCTCTTTCTCTCTCTTTCCTTCTCTCCTCCCTCTCTCTCTTCTACTCTCCACCACCCCCTCTCTCCTGCTTCTTTTGATTTTCCCCCCTTTTTTGAAGAAGGGAAGTAGAAATGGTCATCTAATTTTTGAGTGGCTGTTTATTTTTAATATATATATATATATATATATATATATATATATATATATATATATATATATATATATATATATATGTCCACAGATGGTCCTACCAAAAACACCTATCAAGCGTATATTTCGCTTACATAAACGCCAGAGTAGTTAGTATTCACTATCTCTAACTATAATTCCACTTTCAGATCATGATTTCAAGCTATTTGCTATCGTCAGTGAAAGACAGGAATAAAGAAACTCAGATCTAAATACAAACTCTGAGCGTTTATGAAACAATTTCTATTCAGCTTGTAGTGCGTGAATTTTTTTAGACACGAATGTCTTCAAACTCAGCATAGCAAACCAGATAGCTATATGGGTCTGATCTCAGTTCAGCATCACCATATATGGTGATGCTGAACTGAGATCAGACCCATATAGCTATCTGGTTTGCTATGCTGAGTTTGAAGACATTACGTGTCTAAAAAATTCACGCTTGCAAGCTGAATAGAAATTGTTTCATAAACGCTCAGAGTTTGTATTTAGATCTAGTTTCTTTATTCCTGTCTTTCACTGACGATAGCAAATAGCTTGAAATCATGATCTGAAAGTGGAATTATAGTTAGAGATAGTGAATACTAACTACTCTGACGTTTATGTAAACGAAATATACGCTTGATAGGTGTTTTTGGTAGGACGCCATCTGTGGACATAAATACAAGCGTTAGCAAGTTTTTTAACTTGCATTTTTGTTTATCATATATATATATATATTGTAATGGAATATATCTTTATATGATCTCAAATGAAAATAAACATATGAACTTTTGCAACAATAATCATTAGTTAACCAGGCTCCTAACTTTGAGGCACCAAATGTAATGGAATGTAAATGCTGCATTCCATTTAAATTGAAGAAAGAAGGCTCCAAACATTGGGAAAGCCAAATGTAATGGAAACTATACGATATGTATATAAACATATCATGCTGACCACGTTGTCATGTCAAATGTAATGGAAAATATCTTTATTATACCAATCACCAGTTAACTAGGTCCCACAGTTTGTGGTGCCAAATGTAATGGACAATATATCATATAAACATATTATAAATCAAACATATTATAAATCAAATGTAATGGAACGTCAATATGTTAGAAGAAAATAATGTTTCAAACATTGGATGAAAAATGTAATGGAATATATGTAATCTAAATAAATCCAATTGTTAAGAAAGCCTAATATAATAGATTGTATGATTTAAATGAAGAAAGACAAAATTATCCCAGTTATATTTAAATAAATTGTTTATATGCCCTTCCAACTAGCTATACATGAAATAAATTTAAAATCATATAGAGCAATGAGATCTATCCTTATAATTTATTTTCAAGGTTGATATGACTAACTAATCAAATATATATCAGAAACAAAGGGAATTCTATTAAATCCAATATACACATCTATTATGTAAATTTATGTATATCTAAACATATCAATGAATAATAATATGTGTAAGTGGCCTAAAGACTAAACAATAAGTGAAATATGAAGTTATCCTCTATTAAATTGTGAATTCAATTAATTTCATAATGACTCTGGCATTAAAAGAAAAATAAGAATAAAATATTAATACGCTTTCTAATAAATTACAAAGGCATTATCTATAAAACAAATAGTACATCCTTTATTTCTATATTATGATTTAATTTTAGGTAGTATCAATGTTTTAAATAAGTTTTAAATACAAACCCAAATAATAAATATACATATATACTTACAATAAGTATATATATTAAATAGATAAAGACATATCTGTGCTTAACAAGTAGGTATTAATATAAATACAAATCCATATTTATATTTTTCAGATATTCAAAATAAAAATAAAAAAAATATTATATACAGCAAATATATATAAATTATTGTTTTGGTCTGCATAAGAATTATTATATGAAGTTAAAAAAAATGGAAATACATAAATTAATAATAAAACAATTTTTATAATAAAAATTTGCGAATATAAATTTACTTATTAAAATATACATAACAACTCATATGCAACCCAAACTTATAAGCCATACTTTAAGATTTTAAATTACTTAAGTGTTAATTTTGACACCTGTTAAACGTTTATTGCTGTTAGAAAACAAGACGCTTGAATTGAATATTTATAAAAACGTTATATTTTTATAATGAAAAATAAAAGTAAACAAAAATATCGATCTCAAAAATATATTTATATATCATTTATACATATAAAATTATTTACTACCTTTCAAAGTTCACTTATTTATTTTTCTTTCAAAAGTCAACTTATTCCATTGTTTTATTCCTTTATCCATTTAATATTAGAATGCATTCTAGAGCCAAATTGAATTGAAGAAATGTCATGTTAGAAAAAAATTATTAGTTTCCAAATGCACATATATACTTTATTTTTCCTTTTTAAATTTCTCTCCTTGAAAAAAAAATAATAATTGACATGTTGAATCCAATGTATTAATCACTTTTAGTTACCTCCAGATTATTATTAGATTGACCATTATAGATTCCAGATAGCTATATCAAATTTCGGCTTCAGACGCGATGAAATTCATGTGTTGAAATTTGCTTAGTTTTTCTTTTTAAACTGCCTTGGAATAAATGAAAGAAAATGGTGCAGCCCCTTGGCTGTGATATATATATATATATATTAGCCAGTCATGTTTATGTATTGATTACAGAAATTTATCTTATTCCACTATTCTTAAGAATGGCAATTTCAAAGAAACAAAGTACAACAAATTTTTATCCTTTTGTTTGTTTAATCACTATCCTAATAATAATGGCTTCTTTTTTGTTGTTGTTGTTGTTCTCCACATGCTAGCAAATGCTGTTTTGAAAACCATTGTTACACATGTTTTATTTTAAACAATTAACATTCAAAAAAAAAATATTAACCATATAAAAAAAAATATTAAATCGAAAATTTATTTGACAGCTTTTAAAATATATGTATATATACATAAATAATAACATTACATTTTTTTAATAATCACCACAAATAAAATAATCTTTTTTTTATAATCAACAATTTATATGTCTTTATTTATTTATAATAATTAGAACATATTCACTACTACTACTAATCAATAATAATAATAGCTAAATATTCACAATGATGTACCATCAACAAATAAATAAAATAATAACTCCAAACAATAACTATAACTAATAACCATAAACAATAATAATACTTCATATATAAACATCAACTCAAAGAGATTTTTTTTTAATAACAAATGATAATTTTTAAAATATAGATAGACTTATCGATATTTACAATACCCCCTAATCCACCGGAAAAAAAATGTCTTTGCAAATAACTAATGAATTATGAGATATTGAAAAAAAAAAACTTCTCAAATTTGTAATCTTTCTAAGGACTAACATGGTTTAAAGAATATTACTTTTCTTATTAATAACCATATTCATTTGTTCATATCTATCTTTCAGATCATCTAGATCTTTGTCCAAGTTTTCTTTAAAAAAATAATAATAATCAAAAGTGCCTTTTAATTTCCAGTTTTTTGAACTCCGTGAAGAAGTTTGCTTTGATTTACAAGATTTTTATATAATGTTTTGGTATAATTCAATTGCTTTAGAATAATTTTGGGATCAGCTTCTAAAAAATTTGCTATGATCTCCTTAGATTTTGCCTCTATATCCTTTACATAAATACTAACTTGATCATAAGCACTAACATAGTTCTTAATTTTATCAATAATAGTTGCTACTTTATCAGATAATCTATTACCTTTCATTTGAATATCATAATAAATATCATCGGCTTGAGCAAGTCTTTGTTTTAATTCACTTGTTCTATGTTCAATTGAAAACAATTCTCTGGGCAATTTTGAATGGTATTCATTCAAATTTTTTAAATAATCCTTTAAAAATTGCAAATCAGATTGATGTGATACAACTTCAACATTAAAGAATTCTTGAAAATCATTTTGTTTTACAACAATAACATGTTCTATATTAATTCTTTTCAGTTTGACTTTAGGTTTACTTAAATCTCTTTCCTTAGCTATATTTTCTCGAAGAAAATCTTTACTAATCACATCCTCACTTATTATTTTAAGTTTAATTTTGGCTTTGCCAATTTCTTTTATAAAGTCTATACTTCTTTTAAGATAATTTATCTTAATCTTCTCTCTACTCAACTCTTTGAATTTTACTTTAATTTTCCTCATATTTTTAGTTTTAAATTTTACCCTGGTTTTACCTACTTTCATCCCTCTATTACAATTTTCATAAAGAAAATTCTCTTTAGATTTCTTTACCTTCTTATTTCTATCAAATTTTAATAAGATATATCTTACCAACTTTGTCCTGCTGGGATACTTATAAAATAAGTCATTTCTATTGCAACAATGGTACAAATTCTCATTCAAATACTTATTCTCTAATATATCTAAAAATATACTTTCTTGGTACCACACAAAATTACCGTGATACTGTTCTTTATAAGATAACATCTTATGATTAAGATAATGTGTCATATCCAGACAAAATTTATTGAATTCAATACTCATGTTACTATATACTAAACACTTTGCATGCACTCTACCATCATTGGCTATAGATTGAGAAGAATTACATTTATATATTAAGTTTTGCCTTTCAAGCGGTTTATTACAATAGTAATAATCCCTTCCATCCAAGTTATATGCATACACATGATCCATACACCTCCTATGAAGAATCGTACTAAACAACTGCTGATCAAAACTCTGATTGTTACTTTTAAAATTGTTGTACAAAAAGAACTTATCAGAATATTTTTGATCTATCATGACACTTTCTTTATATTGACTTTGAGAAACACATTCTGTTCTTTCTAGTAATTTTTGAGAGCTAATTTTAATCTTTTCTGGTGAACTTAATTCAACTTCTAAAGTTTGAACACCTTCATTCATTTTATTATAATGCATTTTTATTTCTCTTAACTCTAGAGTACTCTTGTCTAACCATTGAAAACCTAACTGTCCAATTCCTAAATTCTGAACAATGTCCTTTAATCTTTCACAACTTAATTCTACTTCTTCTGATTGCTTTTGGGGATTTAATTTTATTTCTAAGGATCTATCAACTATTTTATCCTCACTATAGTATTCATCAAAAGTTTAAACTTTATCTATATCCTCTTTATAAACTAACTTTTTGTAGGATTTATTCATTCCTATAATATCATTATTCAACTTAAAAGATTCCTTGGGTTCCTTTAATATATTATCATATAATTCATTATTTCCATTAATTATTTTAACAGACTCTTTATTATTCTGACTTTGAAAAATCAAGCCCTCTCCTTCCGATTTACTAGAAACATTCGATACTATTTCCTCAATAGAATTTTGAGATTTTGAATTTATCCCTAACTGTTTTAGTAATCTCTCTTGTAATTCCTTATTTTTCTTTATCTCCATTTTATGTTCCTCTAACACTTGACTATATCTCTGATTTTCTAATATCGTTTCATCTATCCTTTCTATTCGTCGTTGTGCCTCTACCTCCTTTGCCATTACTTCTTTTATCATAGTCTGAAAATCTAACTTTACCTCCACACAACTATGACCTTTCTTCTGTATCTCAACATTCATATCTATACCTTTCTTAATCATTTCAATAGATTCTTTATGCTTTTTTATCTTTTCATCAACCGATTCAAGAATCTTTCTAATTAATTCTTCATTTTTAAAATTTTTCCCATTTACTAAATCTATCAATGGTTTATCTTTTTCCCTATCATCTATCAACTCAACAGACGATATATTTGCTTCTAGTTCTTTAGTAACCAATTGAACAGATTCCTTTTGAATCTCTATTTCTTCATGAATTAACTCACTATCTGTACTAATTTTTTCAACAGATAACTGGGTTTCATCACTAGTTAATTCAATAACAGATTCATCTTTTCTTAAATCATCATCTACTAGCTTAACAAAGGATAACTTGACAGTTACATCCTTGGTAACTAATTTAACAGAAACTTTGATTTCTTCTGCCAAACTATTACATAAGTTAATATTTTCATTAACTATTTTAATTACTTGTGGATTTGCTTTTCTTATTATTTTAACAAGTTGTCTATTTTCTGCCATACTTTTACTAATTAAACTAATAGGTTCTTTACGCTTTTTCAAATCTGTACTAGTTACTTTAACAGATTTATCATTTACTTTGAAAGATACTTTATGATTTGCTATATCCTTATCAATTATCTCAACTGATGGCTTAGATTCAGTTTCTATACTTTTAGATTCAATATTTTGTGATTTATTATTCTCCTCTAATTTATTTTTCAAATTAGCATCTACTATTGTAACATCTTGACTAACTATCTCAACAGATGATTTATTATCTTCAACATTTTTATTAATAAATTGAGTTTCTTTCCACATCCTTTCTTCAATCAACCTCACGAACTCATGGATATATTTATCAATTATTTGGAATCTCTTATCAAATATACGATCTATAGAATCACACATACTATCTGTGTATTTATCAACTATCATTTCAATCTCCTTGTGAAGATTATCAGCAACTACTTTAGAAGTTATTGGTTTCTCCATTAAATTCCTTAAATCAAAATTACCACAGATCAAGAGCTCACCATCTCCAATCATTATCCCAACAAGCAATTACTCAACCAAGCAAAGTACAACCCTTTTAATTTTATTATACATAATAGCTATCCAATAATCTAAATTTTAGTTGTTTAAACTCATGAACTTCTTGGCTTATAAAAAGTCTCATCTATCACTATAACATTAATAAATTCCTCTAAAAAATATATATAGAGAGAGAAAGTAACAACTGAGATCACTAACTAACATTTATTTATATGTAATGATAATAAATATTCTACACTCATATAATATTGAAATGTGGAAATTTCATATCAAATTTAATATAACCTCATAATATTTAAAATATAATAAAATGTTCACATGCCTTAAAAATAACTAATTCAATAATATTGTGAGATAACTTTCTCACTCAAAATAATGGTAGTTAAGCATAAAATTATTAAATTGATACCTATAAATTTTCTGGACCTTAAAACTTAATACCATTTTATATAGATAAAAAAAAATCAACTTCACTAATTATTTACTCTAGTGCCCAAAACATTATTTTACTAAAATTGTACTAATGTAATTTGTCATCAACAAACATTCACTAATTGAACTTCATGTTTAAAGGTCACTTATAATGGAAAATAAAATATTGATATGTTTGTTTTCAAACCCTAGTTGATAATCAATGTAATAGATTATTTGTCATCAAGAATAATCAATTAACCGAGCCCCGAAGTTTGGTGCTATATATTTATGTTATATACTCATCCATTCCTCTAAAGATCTGACAGATACTGACAGCCAAAAGATTGATTAGCACTTCACAACTTTGATATAGATAAAAGAATTCAATCACTACTCTTAAAGCATACAATGTTTCATGAACACTTAGATGATTATCACATTTCATTCTATCCAAGCTACTACAACCCATAATAATTTTCTGAAAACACTATTGCACTGCCCTGCTTACATCCAAGTCTTAGGGGCTATTATTTATAAAATATTTCCTTGCTCATCTTTGGGAGTCTTAGAGGCAAATATTATACATATATCAAAAATAATTATACCTTACTCTCTCTGGAGTCTTAAAGGTAAAATCATGGCAGGACTACTGTTAACTGCTTCATGATAAATAATAACAAACATCAAAATTTGGGTTGGAGCAGTAAATGAGATCAATCAATCACAAGTGACATGAATGCATCACATCCTCAAGACAATGACAAAAATTCCCCATCCAACATCAATACTTGCAACAGAACCAACCAAACTCCAACAATCAAATATCCAATCCAACCTTAAAAATTATAGATTTTCTACAACATAAATTTTCCAAATATGGACAAAATTATTACGCTATAATTTAACACCATCAATATAATTTTTAAATTGAAATTAAACTGCTTCATGACTATATTTATCTTTCATCATTAAAAAAATACAATAACAGTAACAATCACCATCTAAACATAAGGCCAAAATATTTCTATATATATAAAAAAAAAATTACACAAAAATGCTTCTCTTTCTTTAAACTATACATCTCTCAGGTATGTGGGGTATTTCAAGCCCTAATTAGCTTATTTCAGGCCCTAGTTGTTGCGCCAAATGTAATGGAATGTATCTTTATATGATCTCAAATGAAAATAAACATATGAACTTTTGCAACAATAATCATTAGTTAACCAGGCTCCTAACTTTGAGGCACCAAATGTAATGGAATGTAAATGCTGCATTCCATTTAAATTGAAGAAAGAAGGCTCCAAACATTGGGAAAGCCAAATGTAATGGAAACTATACGATATGTATATAAACATATCATGCTGACCACGTTGTCGTGTCAAATGTAATGGAAAATATCTTTATTATACCAATCACCAGTTAACTAGGTCCCACAGTTTGTGGTGCCAAATGTAATGGACAATATATCATATAAACATATTATAAATCAAACATATTATAAATCAAATGTAATGGAACGTCAATATGTTAGAAGAAAATAATGTTTCAAACATTGGATGAAAAATGTAATGGAATATATGTAATCTAAATAAATCCAATTGTTAAGAAAGCCTAATATAATAGATTGTATGATTTAAATGAAGAAAGACAAAATTATCCCAGTTATATTTAAATAAATTGTTTATATGCCCTTCCAACTAGCTATACATGAAATAAATTTAAAATCATATAGAGCAATGAGATCTATCCTTATAATTTATTTTCAAGGTTGATATGACTAACTAATCAAATATATATCAGAAACAAAGGGAATTCTATTAAATCCAATATACACATCTATTATGTAAATTTATGTATATCTAAACATATCAATGAATAATAATATGTGTAAGTGGCCTAAAGACTAAACAATAAGTGAAATATGAAGTTATCCTCTATTAAATTGTGAATTCAATTAATTTCATAATGACTCTGGCATTAAAAGAAAAATAAGAATAAAATATTAATACGCTTTCTAATAAATTACAAAGGCATTATCTATAAAACAAATAGTACATCCTTTATTTCTATATTATGATTTAATTTTAGGTAGTATCAATGTTTTAAATAAGTTTTAAATACAAACCCAAATAATAAATATACATATATACTTACAATAAGTATATATATTAAATAGATAAAGACATATCTGTGCTTAACAAGTAGGTATTAATATAAATACAAATCCATATTTATATTTTTCAGATATTCAAAATAAAAAAAAAAAAATATTATATACAGCAAATATATATAAATTATTGTTTTGGTCTGCATAAGAATTATTATATGAAGTTAAAAAAATGGAAATACATAAATTAATAATAAAACAATTTTTATAATAAAAATTTGCGAATATAAATTTACTTATTAAAATATACATAACAACTCATATGCAACCCAAACTTATAAGCCATACTTTAAGATTTTAAATTACTTAAGTGTTAATTTTGACACCTGTTAAACGTTTATTGCTGTTAGAAAACAAGACGCTTGAATTGAATATTTATAAAAACGTTATATTTTTATAATGAAAAATAAAAGTAAACAAAAATATCGATCTCAAAAATATATTTATATATCATTTATACATATAAAATTATTTACTACCTTTCAAAGTTCACTTATTTATTTTTCTTTCAAAAGTCAACTTATTCCATTGTTTTATTCCTTTATCCATTTAATATTAGAATGCATTCTAGAGCCAAATTGAATTGAAGAAATGTCATGTTAGAAAAAAATTATTAGTTTCCAAATGCACATATATACTTTATTTTTCCTTTTTAAATTTCTCTCCTTGAAAAAAAAATAATAATTGACATGTTGAATCCAATGTATTAATCACTTTTAGTTACCTCCAGATTATTATTAGATTGACCATTATAGATTCCAGATAGCTATATCAAATTTCGGCTTCAGACGCGATGAAATTCATGTGTTGAAATTTGCTTAGTTTTTCTTTTTAAACTGCCTTGGAATAAATGAAAGAAAACGGTGCAGCCCCTTGGCTGCGATATATATATATATATATTAGCCAGTCATGTTTATGTATTGATTACAGAAATTTATCTTATTCCACTATTCTTAAGAATGGCAATTTCAAAGAAACAAAGTACAACAAATTTTTATCCTTTTGTTTGTTTAATCACTATCCTAATAATAATGGCTTCTTTTTTGTTGTTGCTGTTGTTCCACGTGCTAGCAAATGCTGTTTTGAAAACCATTGTTACACATGTTTTATTTTAAACAATTAACATTCAAAAAAAAAATATTAACCATATAAAAAAAAATATTAAATCGAAAATTTATTTGACAGCTTTTAAAATATATGTATATATACATAAATAATAACATTACATTTTTTTTAATAATCACCACAAATAAAATAATTTTTTTTATATAATCAACTATTTATATGTCCTTATTTATTTATAATAATTAGAACATATATGTATTACTATTAAACATCTCACCATTAAGAATAATAATAATAACAATAGTTAAATATTCACAACGATGTACCATCAACAAATAAATAAAATAATAACTCCAAACAATAACTATAACTAATAACCATAAACAATAATAATACTTCATATATAAACATCAACTCAAAGAGATTTTTTTAATAACAAATGATAATTTTTAAAATATAGATAGATTTATCGATATTTACAATATATATATATATATATATTATTCTACATGAATAAAGCGTGATAAACAGAGCACAAAAACATTAATTATAAACAACAATTAGCCCCTTTGTGTTTGAATAGATTAATAAACAATTCAAGGATAATGTAGAAGAAATGAATAAGTATGAAGTGGTTTATTCCATTACTTGCCAAAAAATTGATTGTAATGCTATTTATTTCGAGGAAACGAAGGCGAATGTTTTAACGCGATTGCAACAGCATATTTATCAGTACAAAAGATCTAAAAGTGATTTGCAGGTTAATTCTGTTTTTTCAAATCATGAAAGTAATTGTGGCCATGAGTTTTATCCTCAAAATATTACTACTGTGTGCAATGAGTCAAATGATCGGAAAAGGAAGTTGAAAGAGGCTTGGTTTATTGCAAAGTCTAAAAACGTTATTAATCAGCGTAACACTAGTTTTCCACTGAGCATGCACTGGAATATTAACCATTCAGTTCCAGTATGTCGCCATGATTCTGGTATACAGTACTGAAAGTGCTTGGCTAATTGTTGTTTATAATTAATGTTTTTGTGCTCTGTTTATCACGCTTTATTCGTGTAGAATAATTTTCATTTTCTGACAGAGTTTTTAGGTAAAACTGACTTATAGCAGCGTGAACACTTCGCCCTCTATTTTTAAAAAAATTAACTACTTCCCCCCCCCTAATAACTATATCCAAATTTAATAAGTGTATGTAACTATATCTAAGTCTAAATGTCAATAAAAAAAAAAAGAAAAAAAACTTACATTTACATGCGTATTTTTCACTTATAGTGGTCTTTGCTGTATATATAACTGTAAATAAATTAAGTATATTGACTATAAATGTTTTTACATCTACAGAAGAATAAATAACAAAAAAATGAACTTACATTTAGGATCCGTGTGTCGAACTACGTCATTCTCACTATGTAATTGCAAAGTATATCTAACTATAAATGTATTTTTTACATGAAGATTAATAAATAAAATGGATGTAAGAAGACTTACTTTTTTAAGCTCTATTTAGTCTCACCCAAAAAGTCCCTGCTGTAAAAATTATGAACTACTTTTCTCACGTATCATTTTTGACACGTGTAAAATGCTGAACTACTTTTGCTTTACCGTGTGGAATTTTGTCTTTATAAAAAATGGCATCTAGAGTGGCTATCACAACAATAGTGCCTCCAAATGAGATTATGGATGTTTCGGATGTTCTGGCAGAAACATGGAATACTCATCGTCTGATAGAACAATTGCAAACTGTGGAATTGACCACACTTCATCTGAAACATCCATAATCTCATTTGGAGGCACTATTGTTGTAATAGCCACTCTAGATGCCATTTTTTATAAAGACAAAATTCCATGCAGTAAAGCAAAAGAAGTTCAGAATTTTACACATGTCAAAAATGAACATGAGAAAAGTAGTTCATAATTTTTACAGCAGAGACTTTTTGGGTGAGACTAAATAGAGCCTTAAAAAGTAAGTCTTCTTACATCCATTTTATTTATTAATCTTCATGTAAAAAATACATTTATAGTTAGATATACTTCGCAATTACATAGTGAGAATGACGTAGTTCGACACATGGATCCTAAATGTAAGTTCATTTTTTTGTTATTTATTCTTCTGTAGATGTAAAAACATTTATAGTCAATATACTTAATTTATTTACAGTTATATATACAGCAAAGACCGCTATAAGTGAAAAATATGCATGTAAATGTAAGGTTTTTTTTTCTTTTTTTTATTGACATTTAGACTTAGGTATAGTTACATACACTTATTAAATTTGGATATAGTTATTAGAGGAGAAAAAGTAGTTACTTTTTTTAAAAATAGAGGGTGAAGTGTTCACGCCGCTATAAGTCAGTTTTACCGAGTTTTTATATTATTTATTTATTATTTAAGTATAATTATGGACTATCAAGATCAATATGATCGGAAGTATGTAGAAGCCTTGAAGTTATGTAAAGAAATTGTTAAACTTAGAGAGCGGTTAAAGTTTTTAAAGAAGTGCATGAAATTTAAAGTTTTTCCGAACTGTTGCAATTTTGTTATTAACCCTTCCATTTACAGGAAGAGAGAAGCCATGAGTTTAATGAGAATTACGTTATTGAAGTGTATTGTGAAAGATTGTAAAAAACAATTATATTTAAATGTTGCAAGAAGGCGGAGGATTTTAAATTTTTATTCAATACCGGTTAATATTATTGATAGGTGTAATGGTTTGCAAATGTTTTTACAGCGTAAATTTGAGAATAAATTTAATTTTTTAGCGAAGAAACAAAATGTAATAATTTATAATGAAGTACAAGATAATTTTGTGAATTTATCAAATGAAAATTTGTCAACGGAATTTAAATCTTTGTTGGAATGCGATCCTAGATTTGTTGGTGGTGATTAGAGGGATCCGAATATGGAGATTGTTGCAGATATTGAGACAGCATATGAGTTTTCAGAGAAGAAGGAGATGGTGATTAAGCAGGTTGCTCCATTGTTAAAAGATCATTATTATAATCTTGCAGAAGATAAGAAGTGGTATAGAATGATTAATAAATTCAGATTGTTGCTGAAGGATAAAAATATTATTTGTGCAAAAGAAGATAAAGGCAATAGATTTGTGTTGAAGGATGGACATATATATAAAGAGAAAATTTCTCAGCAAATTGTTAAGTTGAACTTTGAAAAAGTTGAGAATTATAAGTTAAAAGTGTATAAGGACAAGTTTGTTTCCAATGTTTTGTGACCGTATGTTGGTAAAATATTTAGGAGAGATGAATATTTGAGGATTTATCCATCAGCTGCAATTGTTCCATGTTTGTTTGCAAATGTTAAAGTTCATAAGGAGAATATTCCATTAAGATTGATGATAGATTTTGAGGGTTGTTATTATCAGAAAGCATCACAATTGTTTGCAAAATGGTTACAAGATTTGGTGGGTTTTGGAAAATATACAATTAATTCTGCATTTGAATTTGTTCAGATTTTGGAGTCTGCCAAGATGGTTGATGATGGTTATATGGCCTCATTGGATGTATGTGAGTTATATGGATCAGTGGACCGTAATAAATCGATAAGTGTAATTAATAAACTTTTGTTGGATTATAATGTAGACTTTTGTAAAGCCAGATTTATTATGGAAGTGTTGGAATGGATTAATGGAGATATTACTGCAAGATATGGAAAGGATCATTATCAAATGAAAAATGGTTGGCCAATGGGGTTGGCAGTGAGTGGTATTGTGTGTAGTTTATATGTTTCAGAAATGGAAAAACATATTGTGGAGCCATTTATAAGGAGTTATGATTTAATATATAGAAGATATGTGGATGATGTTTTTGTGTATGGTTCAAAAGATGTGATAGTGAATATGTTCAATGAATTAAATGAGAATTCCGGTTTGTCATGGACTATTGAGTTTGAAAATGATGGTATCTTAAAGTATTTAGATGTAAATGTATATAAATGCTGTAATATGTTTGGGTATAAAATGTTTGTTAAACCATTGAATGTAAGAGGTTTTATGTATCCATCATCGAATGTTCCTTTGAATTATAAAATGGCTGGATTTAAATGTTTTTTGTATCGTAATTTGCATCTTTGTAAATTTGAAGCAGATAGGAAAGATAATATTGATAAATATATGAATGATTTGATTGGGGTGGGATACAAAAAAACTATATTACACAGACAATTGTGTTTGTTTTATCAGAATTTAAAGTTTAAACATAAAGTGGATATAAATAATAAAGCAGTCAAAAAGTGGTTTTCTTTAGCTTATGTGCCACCTATAAGTAAGAAATTAAAAAATATTATCAGTGAAGATTATAATGTAGGATTCCATTCCCCTTTGTGTTTGAATATATTAATAAACAATTCAAAGGATAATGTAGAAGAAATGAATAAGTATGAAGTGGTTTATTCCATTACTTGCAAAAAAATTGATTGTAATGCTATTTATTTTGGGGAAACGAAGGTGAATGTTTTAACGCGATTGCAACAGCATATTTATCAGTACAAAAAATCTAAAAGTGATTTGCAGGTTAATTCTGTTTTTTCAAATCATGAAAGTAATTGTGGTCATGAGTTTTATCCTCAAAATATTACTACTGTGTGCAATGAGTCAAATGATCGGAAAAGGAAGTTGAAAGAGGCTTGGTTTATTGCAAAGTCTAAAAACGTTATTAATCAGCGTAACACTAGTGTTCCACTGAGCATGCACTGGAATATTAATCGTTCAGTTCCAGTATGTTGCCATGATTCTGGTATACAGTACCGAAAGTGCTTGGCTAATTGTTGTTTATAATTAATGTTTTTGTGCTCTGTTTATCACGCTTTATTCGTGTAGAATAATTTTCATTTTCTGACAGTTTTTATATTACTTATATATATATATCCATGTTACATTATATCAGTGAACTTCCTCAAAAACAAAAACAATAAAAAAAGAATTTACTTAGTATTAGTAATTAAGTTACACAAATTGATTAAAAAAACTTTGGTTAGTAATTACACACAAATATAATGATAATGAAGAAAAATTGTTGACTGTTGTTTCATTACTATCAGCTAAATTACTGCCTCCTCCCTTCCAAGTTTCTTTTCTCCTATTTTTAACTATTGCTTAGGCAAGTTAAACAGATTTTAATTAGACTTTTTTTAAAAAAAAATTATTTCTATTAACTATTACATTTTTATTCCTCGCATTTATTTTTATATATGCTCACTTTTTCTTACTGGCAGTACTTTTTGCACAAAATTCAAATTATAACTTTACATTAATACAGATAGAAAATATTTCATTTCAAAAACAAATATCACTGGCATAATTTTCAAGGTACTCATGGTTTTTTATACATTGCCCCATGTTGGGCACCAATTGTAACTGTTGGAGAAGATTTGGGTATTGATAGTTGGAGTCTTACCGTATCTGCCATACAAGAGTGCCACCAGACCATTTGAACCTGGAAAATTTATATAGTAGGCAGATATGCACTGTTAGGATCCAATTTTATTTTTTTGATTGACCATTTGCCCATGTCACTAGCTCAAGGAGATGCAAAGATTTAATATAAAACTTTTTAAAAATATATTTTTAATATTAAAATAAATAAAATAAGCCACTGCCAGTAATAACACAAAAAAACATTTATTAATGCACATATATAAATGTTTAAAATTGAGGAATAAAATTTATCTTGTTTAGATTTTAATATTAATTTTAAATTTAAATTATTTGGAGTAAGTCCACACAGATGGACATTTTAATAATAATTTATTTTAGAATGTTGAGTGTAGATAGGCTACATAGATTTTTCAGTTAAAAACTTTTCAAAACAATTATTCAATCTCAGAATAAAAGTTTGTAGCCAAACCAATGCCTGCTTCCAGATACATAGACACAACCAATGCAATATGAAGATGCTAGCATAAAACCATGCTGACAGGAATGTGCATCTGACAGCATGAGATTATTTGAAGGACATGATCCTCATCTAGTACAGGAATGTGCATCTGTCTGGTGAAGGAATCATGTATATAAAATAATTAAAGAGAAATGCTATATATGGGGGAGAGCAGACTATATGCTAACTTATAGTCCCTATCCATAGAGCTAAAAGGGGTCAATGGTGCAGGAAATATGTCTGCATCCATTGCAATGCAATGACTACATCTTTGGGTCATGCATTCAATTGGGCTTTGCCCTGTATGCTAACACTCTTCACATTGCATTAATATAAACACCCATATATCCCTCCACCAGCATAGACCTAACTATGAAACAAATAGCCTGAAATTAAAACCACTTCAAAATAAACATAAACAATCAACATATAAAGTTATTGATGGAATTGCAGAGGGAAATTTACAGTGAACCCAATGGCACTCATCATAAGGTGACACCAATAACTTAAAAGATATATGAACAAATACATTTGGACACTCAGCATGAGGTGTCATATTTACTGATATCTATATATTTTAAGCATATGAAAATAATAAAAAAAATAACTAAACATTAATGAATCTATGCAGTTATCTACACCCAACTTAAATTTAATACTTTTAAATAATTTAGTCAATAAATATTAATAAAGAAAATATTAATAAAGAAAATGGAAATGATTCAATTAAATTAGCAAACTCAAATATATAAAATTAAACATTAATAACTGATTTTGAAATCTTAATAAGACAGATGAAAGTTCATTTTAAAAGTTATGTTTAGCTGATTATTAAAAGCTTGCCAAATATTGATGAAAGTTCTTAATTACTTTTTAAAATTTTATAGTTCATACTTTACAGTAGAGGAGCTCCCGGTTCCTTGTGCCAATTCCTGCAAAGTCTTTTTATTATTTATGCTTTCTGTTCATGCCATGGTCATCAATCCAGAGGTAGCCCTTAGCTGGTTCAATCCAGGTACTATTTTATTGCAGTACCCATATGATTTGGGGTCTGCATTAGCAGCATTCATAACTCAACAGTCACTTTATTTGAAATAAGTAAGAGGGTGAAAAGTGCATCTTTTCACCCTTCTCAAAAATCAAGCTGGAACTCACTTTGATTGGAAATTTTTTTATCCTAATCCTCTGATTAGGGTCCGAGCATTGATTGCTGATTCTATTGAACATTCTACTTCAGAGCAGGAAACAATTTTAAATTTTTATCTATATCTTTCATCTGACTTTTTAATTATATAAGAGCTCCAAGGGCTAGTTTGCTTTTCATTTATTAATAAAACAATCATTTCCATTTACTGAGATTACATAGGAATCTTGTTTTAAGTTACTTTTTAGCAAAAATATTTGATCTTTAGATCTTTACTTTTTATATAAAAAAAGTACATTCAAATACCATTTTTTTAAAAAAAATAATAATACTTTTAAAGTTTTCCATCTGTGCAATATATATATATATGTTAAACATAACACTTTTTAATTTTGGCTTTTAGTTTTTAATAAATGATTTTATTTAAGATTATTTTTAAATTTTAAAATAATGTAACAGCATATGTATACCATTACACATTACACATATCATGTTGTAATATGCATAAACACGTACTATGTACATTACACATTACAATATGTATATTAGCTTTATATATATATATATATATATATATATATATATATATGTAAATGTTGCACTATATATACCTATTCACATTATGCAAATACACATTGTATTATTTAGATATATGTTGCACTACATATATAACATGTAGCACTATGAATACATATGTTACTAGTGCATTGTAAATTTATATTTTCACTATATATGGGCAACTTAGATCATATGCATACATATTGCATTATAAATATATACATATCACTGTATATAAATATGTTATACTATTAATGAAAACAAGTCATATATCACATGACATATATATCTTGCATTACCAATATGTAATAATAAAGAGTGTGCTAATAGCTCTAAACAAGCTTTATTTTTATGAAAAATGCCACAAGAGAAAGCATTTGAAATCTTTATTTTGAATTGTCACCATTCCCAGATCACTTTTGAGCTATGGCTCTCTTCAATGAGGAGCTAGGACATTGGGATTCTGAATCTAATGTTCTAGCTTCTCTTGAAGAGAACCATAGCTAGAAACTGGTCTAGGAATGGAGTCAATCAAAGATAAAAATGTCAAATGCTTTCTCTTGTGGCATTTATCATAAAAAATAAGCTTGTTCAGAGCTATTAACATTGTTTATTTATTATATGTTATACATAGTATATGTGTAGTACCCTATGTATATTTGAAATGCATTATATATATATATATATATATATCACTCTATAAATAACATCTAGATTCATTTGTGTATGATTCATAACAGTATCATACTGATGTTTTGACTAACTCCAATTGAAATATTGATTCCACAATACTATGAATCATACTCAGATGAATTCAAACAATATACCACTTATATCTGTAGCCCATGAAAATCTACATTGTATTATGTACATGCTGCACAATGTGTGTACACATTATGTTGTTGCATTATGTTTGTACTTTTTTCACTTATACATATGTTGCAATATATATATATACACATATGCTACACTGCCTACATATATATATATGTGTGTGTGTGTTGCATTATATATATATTGCTTATGTAATATTATTATTATTAGAGCAAGATTACTACTTTTTTTCATTTAACTTTTTTCTGAATAACAACGGATTACCTATAAAGATTCGTTTGTACTGAAAACCTGTCAGCAGAGAGTGCTTTTATCAAGTAAAAAAAAAATGCGATTTTTTATTTTGTTTGGTTTGAGCTATGTTTTATTTTTGTTTTTTCTTGTTGTTGCAAATATTGTAAAAGATATGAAGTTGTTATTAAAGAAATTTGCAGAAATAAGAGAAAATATTAAAATATGTTACTATTAATGGATGGAAAAAGTAAAGAATGACAAATATACAATATTTCTTTTTCAATTGTGGTAAATATGTGTTTAAATGAGAAAATGAATTTACGTAACATTTAGGAATTGCAGTTAGGTCAAAAAGCAAAAATGGAAAGGGCTTAATAAAAAATCTAAAATCTGGCACGATTCTCATATAACAAATATTAAATATAGCCGAGTAATTTGAAATTTAATGCCACATTTAGAAATGAAATACTTTGCATTAACCAGGGAGTAAGACATTTTTAAATGGACTTAAAAAATAAATATATAGATTTGCATTAGATAATAACTCAATGGAAAGTAAGTTGTTTTTTTTTATGTGTTATAGCATCGACCGGGAAGCGAACACGCTAACCCGGGACAGCTGCTTGTAAGGCAGATGTGTGACCACTTGACCACCAACGCTTGACAGGAAAGTAATTTTAAAATTATTTATGAATGATAATAGATTAGTAAAAATAGTATTTTAATAGATAATATTTAGAGTCCAACAAACGTAATGAAATAATAGGCAAAGATAATATATAGAGAATTTATTTCTACAAATTTGCATAACAAATATGATAAATGTATAGAGAATATCTTATTGGTACATAATTATGAGGAATAAGAAAAGGGAATAAAGAAATTGATTACAGAAAAACAAATAGAGTTATGAAAAATGAATGCTTATTTTAAAAATATTGTTCAGAGTTGTATAAGAATAAAAATTATAAAAAATTTATATTGTTAACGAAAGCTTGTTTTTATTAGATACCAAGAAAAATGGAAAAAATGAAATGAAAATTTGATCTATAATTGTGTTTTATGCTGAAATGAAGAAAAATTAAGAAACATTAAAGAGTGGAAAAATATAAAAAGTTTTGTTTAAGATTTTTATGATAGGAAAAGTAACTATGAAGTCAAGGTATTATAATTAATAAAATAGCTTTTATTAGAATGAAATAGGAAAAAATTAGTGTTAGTATTGGGAGAATACTTTTGTAATTGTAGATTGAAAGAGGGTAGAAGTATGATGGAAATGTTTAAATTGGCTAACAGACTCTCTAAACATATAGTTACATAGTAAAATTTCTAATTTCATTTAAAGAAAAACCATTTCACATCATATAGCATTTAATTTTCATTAATGATAATTTCTCACTGCTTTTCAATCTGCTGATGGCCAAGTTTAATGGCTCTAAAGAGCCTCCTGATATTGACAACCATTAAAAAATACTTATTTATCATCAGTGGTAAGTTACTACTTTTTTATTCAACTGATCTATAAATGATAAGTTATCTGTTTAGAATTACATTTAAAAGGTATTTCATAGCAATAAACATTTCTATTTTGACAGTATTTCACAATATGATTTTTTAGAAAATTATGATGCACTCATTTAGAAATATATTAGTTATAATAATTTTTACAAATATACAAAAATGAAATAGCACTTTATTAATAAACCACAAACAATATTAACGTCATATATTGATCTCATGATTGTTTTTAATACTAAAATATGACAACGATAAGAACATTATAAGACTTGTAAATTTACTTTCATATATGGAAAAAAATATGTTGCAAATACATATATTTTGTGGGAAATTGATTTTAAAAAATCTTGTAGTTAAACTAAAAAATATTATATGATCATAAATGATAGTAACAAATGTACTGGATGATACTTACCAAATACATAATCTGTTTTCCACTGAAATCCTCTAAGCTGACCTAAAAACGTTTCCACTTGACAAGTGACATTAATGCCGAGATCATTTCTTTTTGGCAATATGTCTATGATTTCACTAAAGTGTCCACTTTTTACAGAAACATTAGATATTAAATTATGATTGTGAAACCATTTTAATACCAATGGTTCCAAAATATTACCACTGCATATATAGGTGTTGTTTTGTTTTTTGTAAGCAGGTGCACTTCCTGTGAGATTAGTAACTTGGTTATCTATAAACATTAAATTAAGAAAAATTATTATAATATTCAATATTATTAAATTTGATTGATTATTGAGTTATACTTTATTTCTGCCTCTGAAAATATTAACTTCAGTGATTTGGGGGAATATAAAAATGTCCCATTGCCACTGTTCTGAAGACCAATCATGTTGTCTATGAAAGCTTTTGTTTGCATAATAATCAATGTTATTTTTCTAAGCATAAATTTATATACAATGAAAAAAAAGAATAGAAAAAGAAATCTTAAAAAATAGCTAAAGATAATCTGGGATGATTTGTAAATCTGTCATTTGATAATAGATAATAAAGATGATATTAGTTTATGCAAAAGAATATACTACAAATCATTTATAAATTAATAGTTTAGTATTGTACATGAGTTTGTTTTTAATGTACTCACATGTCAGAAGTGTTTTAAAAACTCAAGTGAATCACTTCGGCTTAGAGCTTATTCTTATATAAGCCAACCTTTACTTATTGTACTTAACCTAGAGATTGATCCTATTCTGTGCATGATGTTTTAATTGTCAACTGAATTATATAAATTTTGTTGATATATCACAGGAAATTGAAAGTTTTTTTTATTTTTAATTGCCTGTGATTAAACATATATTAGTTTAAAATAGATATAAATTAATAATTTAGCACTGTACATACATGTAATTATGTAGAAGAAAATATAAAATTGCCAAAGCCATGATGGCTTTGGCCATTTTACATTGCTAAAGCTATTAATACATGGTGTATCTGAATTTAGTTCAGTCCCATATGGCTATTTAAGTTAGATCACTGGATTGGAAGACATATGGATGTCTGAAAATTTCAGAGTTTCTACTTAATAGTTATACATTAGATAAAGTGCTGGGCTTGTCCTGGTATTTTTAAGTTAATGATTGAATATCCTAGCACCTCACTGAGGATGCCAGTAGCAGAAACTGAATCTGAGGGTGGGGGTATTCTACAAAGCTTGTTAAGAGTATGTTTTGTGAGCTCTATATATAACATTTGTAAAGGTCATGTGACATCTGACTTGATTTTATATATATATATATACAGCGCTAAACTATTAATATTTTTATTCTAAACTAATTTAATTTCAGGTAATTAAAAATGAAAAACTTTCTTTTCCCTGTGATATATCAACTATCAATTGTTTATTAAAACATCAGGCACAGAAGAGAATCAAGCCCTGAGCTGAGCAAGGTCAGTAAGGGTTGGCCTATATAAAACTAAACTCTAAGCACAAGTGATTCACTTGTGTTTTTAAAACTCTATCTGAGAAGTGAGTGTGCATAGATTTATACACTAAAAATGAACAGAGCATGTTGGAAATTTAATTTCCTACTAAATTATAGATAGATAGATAGATAGATAGATAGATAGATAGATAGATAGATAGATAGATAGATAGATAGATAGATAGATAGATAGATAGATAGATAGATAGATAGATAGATAGATAGATAGATAGATAGATAGATAGATAGATAGATAGATAGATAGATAGATAGATAGATAGATAGATAGATAGATAGATAGATAGATAGATAGATAGATAGATAGATAGATAGATAGATAGATAGATAGATAGATAGATAGATAGATAGATAGATAGATAGATAGATAGATAGATAGATAGATAGATAGATAGATGTCACATAACATATATATAACTTGTATTCAAAAATATGTACAATTAAGAGTGTGCTAATAAAGATGATTTGAATGCCTTTTCTTGTAGTAGCATTTATCATAAAAATAAATTTTGTCTAGTTCTTATTAGCATGCTTTTAATTATATATATATATATTGTAACAATACGGAGAATAAGACTTAACATAAACTGCACTACGGGGCGCCATCTAGAACCTAGAAAAATTTATAAAGTAGGCAGATACGTAAGTCAAAAAAAAAAAATTTTTTTTTTTTTTTTTTTGGTTCCGGTCGTTAGCCCATGTCACTAGCTCAGGGAGTAGCAGAGATTTAATAATATCATATCCTATCTAATTAGATTTCAACATTAAAAAAATAAATAAAATAAGCCACTGCCAGTAATTAGCATACAAACATTTATTTATGCACATATATATAAGATTTAAAATTATTTTAGTATTAGTTTTACATTTTAACATTTAACATTATTTTTAACTTTGATTTTTGACTTTAATTTACATTTAATTACTATTATATTCTGATTTTACATTTTAATTAAGTTCGCACAGATAAATTTATGAAAGCTTGTTTATAATGTTGAATATAGATCGGTTACATAGATTTCACGGTCAAAAACATTTCAAAGTAAACATAAACGATCAAAATACAAAATTATTGATTACTGACAATTGCGGAGGGAAATTTATACTTAACCCAATAGTATTCACCATAAGATACTTGCATTGTCACCAATAACTTAAAAGACATCCGAATAAATACTTTTTAGATACTCACCGTAAGGTATCATTATTTATCGAATGTCTATATATTTTGATCAAATATGAAAACTCAAAACATACTTAACCGATAACCAATCCATGCAAGCATCTATAAACAACTTAAATTTAATGCATTTCTATTTAGGGTCAAGTATGAATAGACCATATAGATTTGCTTTTGAAAATAAACATTCTATCCCTATTTAACCTTAGGTTAAAATTCGTAGTCAAACTGGCATCAATTCATCTGATATATCGATGTATTCAATGTAATACAATATGGCAGCACAAAAAGTTAAGAGAAGAAATTGCTTCCCATGAGATAGGAATATTACATCTATCTGCAAAGAAGAGCAATAAAACAAAAAACTCCATAGAAAGGAACTGCGGTATCCGACTTATAATTCCTTCCATAGGCAAACGGAAGTGTGCAGCATAGGAAGTGATTCTGCCCATAGCGAATCAATATTACATCTACTAATCACACCAATATATCCAATCCATTGACCCAATTTAACCACAAAACAAATAATCTAAGATTACCCTCCCCTAATATAACTTTACAAATCTATACAGCCATTCACGCCCGACTTAAGTTTAACATTGATATATTTTAATTTATCGGAAAACAGAAATCATAAATAAACTTAAAGAACAAAATTAAATAAATGGAAATGATTTTACAAATAAATAAAAAATACATCAAATAACATTTTAACTACTTTAGTCAGATAGGAAACTAATGCAATTATTTTAAATACGAAAAGTTTTTAACTTAATGTTCATTAATTGTAAAGTTCTTACGGTTTTAAACAGTTCATCTTTATCTGTCGTTTGTAAGTTTGAACGGGAATTCCCATGCCGTCCTGAAGATATTGGTATACATTTAGCCGATGTTTTATTTATTTATTCGGAGGTTTTTTAATTTAGTTGGTTCTCAATGTAGGAAACGATAGTTCATTTCTCCTTTCTTTAACAGCTGAAAGAATTGACCATGCGTCTGTCAATTCCTCCAACTCCGTACTACTACATATAGTCACATCGTAATAATCAATTTCCAGTCACTGATTAATAATTTCCAAATTTTCCCTTTATATTAATGTGAAGGATTGAATTTACATTACGTCACCGATGCGATGGTCCTTTCGCTGCGGTCCGATTCCATAGGGATTTCTTCTTATTTGCTAACAGTTTCTATTGTTTTCCTATCTGACCGGTGTTTTTACATTTAAATGCCGAAGGCTGGTTTACATTTAACTAATTAACAATCATTTCCATTTCTGATTAATTAACCTGTTTTCCAAATCAAAAATATATTTAAAGATAAATTTAAAGATATAATTTCATCTCCAAATCTTTTTAAAATTTAGTTTTAAAATACTTTTTCTTTAATAAAGTTTTATTTTAATAATTTTTCATTATCTGTGCGATTTAATATATAAGAGTTTAAGATGATATTTAATTTCAATTTTTAATTCTTAAAGAAAATTTTTAAATGCGAACTTTTTAATTTACTTTCATGTTTAATAAATTTTAAAAAAAAAACAATGTAACGAACGTCTATGCTCGTTACAATATATATATATATGGCACTAAACAATTAATTTATATTTATTCAAAGTTAATGTGCATCTAAGTGCAAGTAATTAAAAATGAGAAACTTTCTTTTTCCTGTGATACATCAACAAAATTTTTACAATTCAGTTGTCAATTGAAACACCAGGTACAGAATAGGATCAGCTCCTGGGTGAAGCATTGACTTATATAAGAATAAGCTCTAAGTACAAGTGATTTACTTGTATGTTTAAAACTCTTATTAGCAGGTGAGTGCATGTAGATTTATACACTAAGAACAAACAGCACAGGTTTAGAAGATTAATTTATTTTTAAATTAGTTACTTTTTATACAATGCTAAACTACTAGTTTATATTTATTCTAAACTAATGCATGTTTAATCAGAAGTTATTAAAAATGAAAAACTTTCTTTTCTCTGTGATATATAAATGAAATTTGTACAATTCAGTTGTCAATTAAAACAAGCACAGAATAGGATCAAGCCCTGACTTAAACATGGTCAGTAAGGGTTGTCTTATATAAAAATAAGCTCTAAATATAAGTGATATAGACAGATGAGTATGCATAGGTTGGAAAGTTAATTTCCTTCTACTTAATGATATATATATATATATATATATATATATATATATAAGTAAATATAAATTAATAGTTTAGCATTTTATATATATATATATATATATATATATATATATATATAAAATGCTAAACTATTAATTTATATTTATTTTAAACTAATGTACATTTAGTCACATTTAATTAAAAATGAGAAACTTTCCCTACCTGTAATATATCAAAAAATTTGTATAATTTTGATTAAGCTCTAAGTTAATTATGGTCAGTAAGAGTTGGCTTATATAAGAATAAGCTCTAAGCACAAGCGAGTCACTTGTATTTTTAAAACTCTGAAGGATGAGTACATGTAGATTTGTACACTAAAAATGAATAGCATAGGTTAAAAGATTAATTTCCTTATATATATATATATATATATATATATATATATATATATATATATATATATATATATATATATATATATATATATATATATATATATACAGTGCTAAGCCATTAATTTATATTCTAAACTAATAAATATTCAATCACAGGTAATTGAAAATGAGAAAATTTCTCTTCCCTGTGATATATCAACAAAATTTGTAAAATTCAGTTATTAATTAAGCACTGAGTTAAGCAAGATCAATAAGGATTGGCTTATATAAGAATAATCTTATGCACAAGTGATTCACCTGTGTTTATGCATAGATTTATACACTAAAAATGAACAGAGCAGGTTGGAAAATTAACTTTCATCTACAAAATTATATATATATATATATATATATATATACTTTTGGTTAATTTCTTAAACCTGTTTCAACTACTGTTAAATTCACAAAACAAAGTGGAAGCAAATGCCATCAATTCTAACCCCATGAATCTTGTATTTTAATGTTAGCAGCTTGTCTATTTATTAAATGCATTTTATTTCTATTTATAAAAATTGCCTCCTTAATTTTTCTTTTATTATGATTTCTCCCTTCATGAAGAATTTTCACAATTTCAATATCAAATTTAAATTTATATTTACGTTTTTTTATGAACAAAGAAAATTGAAGCAGTCGTTAAATCACCATTATTTTTACTTTTTACATGCTTATACAATAATTTATGCTGCTTTAATCTCTTTTCAATACTGCACCTTGGTTCACCTATGTATGATAACATACACTCACAAAAAAATTGATAAACAACATTACTTTTCTGCTTAACAGGTATGACATTTTTAGAATTATTCACTAATTTATTAACATTATTTAGAACATAGAATGAAACATTAAACATGTTCTTATATATATCTTTAAAAAATTTCACTTGTGGATTTGAAATAAATGGAATAGATATCCATTGTTTACAATTAATCTTCATTGTATTGAAAGTGTAAAAATTCTTCATGAAGAGAGAAAACATAATAAAAGAAAAATTAAGGAGGCAAGTTTAATAAACAGAAATGAAATGAAATGAATTTAATTAATAGACAAGTTGCTAACATTAAAATACAGGATTCATGGGATATGAATTGATGACATTTGCTTCCACTTTGTTTTTGGAATTTAATGGCAGTTGAGGCAGGTTTAAGAAATTAACCAAAAGTATTTCTGCAGATTGAAAGACTTTATAATAATCTATTACCTTATTTTTACTATTTTTATTATGATTACCATATTCTTCTAATTAACAGACATTTTATATATATATCACTAAACCATTAATTTATATTTATTCTAAATTAATATACATTTAATTGCAAATAATTAAAAATGAGAAACTTTCTCCTACACTTGCCAATTAAAAGATTAGGCACAGAATAGAATCAACCTTTTTTTTTGTAAAATTATTTAGTAATTCTAAAAATTAGTACTTAAAAAAAAAAGTATTAATAAATGTATTCATTTTTTAAAACTGAATATATGATGATTTTTTAAAATTATGATCTGTATTTTAAAATGATAAATATTTTTTTAAAATATTAAAAATAAGCATATTTTAAAAAATTATTTTAATGAATATATTTTATTTATTTATATAAATTTAGATATTTAAAAATATTTTTAAAATTACAATATATCATATAGAATGATAAATTCAGTTTAGAATGCATAGTTCTTATATTTTAAATTATAATATTTATGCAAAATAATAGGGAATAGAGCTAAATAATAATTTAGTAATTATGTGTTGGGCTTTTCAAATTAAAATCAGTATGTAAAAATAGTAAATGTATCTTTCTCTATCTTTTATAATTTTTTTTTAAATAAGCAGTTAATCAGGATCTTTTTTTTTCGATTTTAACACCAGCAGAATTTTTAAAATTATAAATTATCCTTAAAATGCTGACTTGTACCTCCCTCTTATTTTTTTGCAAAAAAAAATAAAAATTGTGTACACATGTTTGGAAAAAATACCTACTATGGCTTACTTTTATAACTATTTTATTGATATATACGTTGGTTTAATTTTCGTATTTGCAGTTATGATTATAATATTTCGGTACTGAAAGTTTTCTAGGCTAATAATGCTGATTTCACTTCAAGATATAGGCCCATATTTATAAATCTGATTGTTTTGCTTCGCATTAATTAATGATGTTTTATTTATATATTCAGCATATATTTTCAGAGAATTTAATATATGTATATATAATGTGATTGCACATTTTTTAGATTGTAGTATATAATGCTAGTGAGTCATTTATTATTATAAATATCTTAAGTTTTTTTTTTTAAATATATTTTACTAATTTAAATTTTCATACACAATAAAGTTCTCCTTAAAGAGTTTTATTTTATTGGGGGAAAAAATTGATAATAGTTTTTATAAAATAAAACAGTGCATATAATAGAAGTTTAAAAGATTGAAAAAAAGATAGGATATATAAAAAAACATCAGAAAAATCAAAATCTTATTACAAAAATGAATAAAATCTATAAAGTAATGTAAAGATGCTTTATATGAACAGAATGAAAAAAAATACTTACCAAATACTTTTAAATTAAAAACAAGTAAGTTTTGCTGAGATTTACACATGTATAATGCAGAATTTGATTTAGTTACATTATGAAATGATACTGATGGAGGTTTTATTCTCGATATTTCAATATTTTGATGAGTACAATTGTGTCTATAGCCATAGGTGTTGCAAATTTCTTTTTTATCCTTATACAGAGTTATAAAATAAGATTCTTTCCTGCTACATATTAAAACTAAATTCTGCCCAACAACCGTTTCAATAATTTGTGCTGAAAAAAAAATAGATTTTATATGTCAGTGAAAAAAATATTAAGAAAGATCACTTAATGGTAGATGTAATGAGTTAATATTTTGTATTCTTCAATGCATAAAAACAGTTTATTGTTTAACTTTTAAAAAGGTTGAATTTTACTGATGTCACATTGGTTAACAACAGTAGCAAATAAAGTTTAATGTAAATTTAAAATGTCATGTGATTTTAATAACTCATTTGATTTTTTGTTTTAAATTAACATAGTAAACACATTTAATTGCCTTTTTGTTTAATTTGTTGCTTTAATTTTAAATGAGTGTTTTTTATCTTTAATAATTCATATTTAGTCAGTGCTATTTATGACACCTTAAAATATAATAATCGGATTGTAGCTTTTGTTGTCATAAAAAGTGATGAAGATATTCAGCAAGAATGTGACTACTCAAGAGATATGGTTGTTAATCTGTAATGTGATCCATTACTGCATTCTACTAAGATAAGTTAGTGCATCTTACTACTATAATGTTTATCTTGAGCGGTGATTTATATTCATATGTGTCATACTTATAGTTAAGTTAATTATTTTATAGTTCATACTACTATTGTGATACAAAGTTCTAAGTCACATTACTAGAAAGATTTTTTTCTTATTTTTCTAGCACATATTGTTATATCACAATGAACTTTCTCTTCAACATAAACTAAGCAGTAAGTAAAATCAAAACATAAATTCATAGTGAAGATCAGGCTTCTAGATATCAATTTATGATGAGTGGTTCTCTATTAGTATCTACTAACTGTTAATTTAATTAATGCTGACTTTGTAACTTCTAAAATTGAAAAAAATTATACTTACCGGATATGACTTTAAACTCAGTATATCAGTAATGTTCGATATTGATTTTTTTTAATCATTTTGTCAAAATGAAGCCATGTCAATATATTCTTCCTGATTACAAGTTGCTTTTAATCAAAGTGAATTAATTCAAAATTTTCGAATATTTAAAAATTTTATCTTCTAGATAGATATATTAAAAATTAGTGAACTCTACCAAAAAGAAATCCACAAAACTAAATTTTCATTCTGGAATTCTAGATTTCTACTACAATCTAGCTTCTATTAATTTTAATTTTAATTTATTTATCACTTTTACAGTTAAAGAGAAAATACCTATATGGATTTTTTCCATTTTTTTTTTAAATAGAATGTTTTAATAACAAGCTCTTCTACCACTGAATTCAGATTATATATATATAATCCCAGTGCATAACGCTATACTGAAATAAATATACAAATATTAAGCAAATAAATCACCCCACATGGTTAAGAAATCCAGTACTGCCCTCTGTGAACTAATATATAAATACATTAGAGTTCGTATTTCAAAATAGCCAAGCTTTTATGATCTACAGTACAATAGTTGTGTAACCATGATATTATTTGAATTAAAGTTTAAAGTAAAAAATAGACACAGTTAAAAGTTATATACGTAACAGTTCAGATTCCATTTAAAATAAAGTAGTCTCATTATACAAGCTTCTCGACCATGCTATAAAACTGGTATGTGAAAGAAAGAAAGAAAGAAAGAAAGAAAGAAAGAAAGAAAGAAAGAAAGAAAGAAAGAAAGAAAGAAAGAAAGTTAATGCTCTGAGTTAGTATGTTTAATGACAATCCCAATGCATTTAAAATGGTTTATGAAAATCTATCTTAGTAGAACGACAAAAATATATTAATAACATTGTCTTAAAGAAAATTAGATGAAAATTTAATATATTCCATAAAAAACTATAAACCTTTAAAATGGTTAAAGTTATAAACAACAATATCAAAATGAAAATTATTTTTTTTGTATTGTAATGCTATTTCTTTCTATCTATTTTTTGAGTAATAAAGTATTTTTGTTAAAAAAAAAAGCATTAATTAATTCAATTTATGTATTTTGCTGATCAAAAAAATAGATCATTTATTTAATTACAATAATTTCGAAACGATTTATATCTTATTTGATGTTTCTGTGTATAAAAAAATATTACATTTGAAAATAGTTAATAAAAATAAATATAATTAAGAAAGATGACCAATATATATATATTTGGAAAGATTTTAAAAAATAATGCATTAATTAGAAGAGAACGATAGTAAAAATAACTTGATTGTTAAGTTACTTTGTGTATAGCATGTATGAATTGGGTGATGGACACTGGATAGGATTAACAATATAGATATAGCCAATAACTCAGAAAAAAAGTTTAAAAAAGAATGAACTGGCCAAAAATAACAAACTGAATGAGAAAAATCAATGTGAGGCTTCTTTCAACTATTTAAAATCTTTTTATAACAGCATTCAAAAAAAAATATCAGGGTCAGAATGGTATCATGAAGTTGTTGAAGAAGCTACTAATCATAAACTCTTAATTAAGTTAGAAAATCATACTATGGTTAAAAGTCTCATCCTGAAGGGGCAAAATATTTTAATAGGGTGCTGATCATCAAACCTGGAACTATGTAGCTTCTTGCCACTTTGAAAAGTATATTGTTTCAAGGAAATCAGAATAAGCAGATGCCAGTTGTCTCTTTCCTAATCATTGTAGACCTACCCATGATGAATATGCAGTCCATACATACTGTTATTATATGTACTAATAATGAAGAATGGCTAAAGAAAATAACCCAGATAAAGCACTAAACTTTGTTTAATAGTAACTATGATATATATTAAGTATACCAAAGATTTGAATTTATTCTAATTGACTAGCAGTAAAAAATCAGAATTCTGAACTTACTGAGTAAGTTCCATTTCATCCTTAAAAAAGAACACTTAAAAAATAATCATAATAGAGTTTAATATTAATTTTCTGCTTCTGCCAATATTTAAAAGTTATTGTCATCCATATTTAATATATATATATTTTTAATGACTGTTATTTATCAGTTATTGGAACATACTAATGGTTATATATTTCATGACATACAACAGAGTAATATATATATATATATATATGTGTGTGTGTGTGTGTAATAATATTATTCTATGTCTGTATTTTTAAAGCAATATAGGTAATTATATAACTGAATATTTGTAATAATTAATTCATGTCTATATTTGTATAATAGCATATCTTTCTTTATTTTTCTAATATAGTTATTGTTTTCAATTTGCAATATTTTTACATTATTAAAATTGAAGTCAAAACCATAAATACATGATTTATTATGGTCGTAAAAAATAGATGCTGAAATATTATATTATTATCTACTATGCAATTTTATTCCGATTTCTGAACTCGTTTTAATAATAGCAAGTGTTCTTTAGTTCTTTTTTCCAACGTGCATCTAGATTCAACTATATATACACTGCCATACCTACATATCCATTTATAAATGACACAATTTTTATTTATAAATGAGGTTTTATCTTTGGAGTTATTTATTAATTTGTTTAATGTAGGAGGTGTGTAAAATGCAATATCACATATACCTTTATAAATTTTCCCTATAAAATTTACTTGATCATTTAAAATATATGGGATTGATATCCATATTTTTTATTAGCAGGAGAATCAATATTATTATTAAAATTTTTATTCTTATATTTTGTATTAAAATCTCTAATAACATTATATATATGATTATAATTGTAGTCAACATTTAACAATTCATTCAAATATATTTCAATATTTTTGCCTTTATCCGATGAATATTTGCAAAGACTATTATTTCTAAATAAGAAGGACTTTAAACCTGCCATTTTGTGAGACATTGGCACTTTTGATTTATATGGAATATAACCTCTTTTTACTATTGATTTAATGGTCATACAGTAATCCAGCATGCATTGATTTTTAGTTATTTTAAGATCAAGAAACTGAATGCACATTAAATTTTCATCAGTTTTTATCCATCTTAGGCTTTTAAAAAATGTAATTCTTTAAACAACTCATTAATTGTATTTGGTTTACTACATACAAAAACATCATCAACATATCGATAATATACAGCAATATTTTTTTGATAATATTCCTTTTTCAAAATATTTTCTTCATATGTAGAAATTATAAAATTACATATTTGAGCAACAGTAGATAAACCCATGGGCCATCCATTGCACATTTTATAAAAATCCTTCTTAAAAATTACTTAAATATTTTTATCGATAAAATTTAATGTTTCAGTTATAAATTTTATTATTTTCACATTAACATTTTTTAAACTTAATGTGTTGGAAATAATTTCAATAGATGCCAATCGATCAATTGATCCATATATTTCACTAACATCTATAGTACATATAATGTCATTAACATTAATCTTAACATTACAGATTTTATTGACAAAATCAAATGAAGAACATATTGTACCAAAACCAAGAATTTGTTGTAGCATCTTCTCAATTAAACAATATGTTTCATAATAAAATGCTCCCCCCCCAATCAACCATTAAACATAATGGTTCATTTTCTTTATGCAGTTTTATATTTGAAAAAATCTTAATCTTCAATTTTAATAATGTAAAAATATTGCAAAGTGAAAAAAATAACAATAAAAGAAAAATAAAGGAAGCTATGCTAATATACAAATATAAACATGACTTAATTAACAGGCAAGCAGCAAACATTAAGATCACAGAATTGTTGGAAAGTTAGCGTTTCAAAGCTTTAGTTACTGGGATAATTGAAAGTGCTCCTAAATGGATAAAAAAATTTAATTATTTAGTTACTGTATTTATAAATATTCAGTTATATAATTATATATATATAATCGATGTCTGTATTTCTTCAAAATAATATACATAAAATTATAAATAAATATTCAAAAATACAGTACTTAGAAGTTTGTAAAAACTAAGATGCATTTCCAGTATATTTTAGTAACAAAGGAAAACTCCAAAAATCTTTCTAGATTAGGGATTTAAAAAACTTGCTAGAGTATTATTTAAAAGATGTTTATAATTAATCAAGAGTAACCTGTCAAAGATGAGTTATTACATTTTTAAAAAGAAAACATTTATGAAGGACCATCAAAGAATTATTTTTTTAAAGTAAAAAGAAAAACTTTTTACCATTAGCTAATGAATGAATTAATAACTTAGATTCATTCTATTACTTTTATGTATACACATATCATAAATGTGCATTTATATAAAAAAAATATATTCTTAATAAGTTTATTATTTTGACAAATTAAAAATAGATGATATGAATGTCTGTGTGATACCTATATATATCATAAAAATGTCATAACTTATTTTATTATTATATATTGCTTATATCACTCTATTCATATACACGTTAATGCAACAAATTTTCTTAAAAACTTCTTTATTTTCTTACAGTTTCAACTGTCCAGCAGTCTTCATCAGAGCTACAAGATTTGAATAATATAAATATACAATCATCATTTCACATATATATAAATAAATACATGTATATAACCATCACTTTACACATATATAAAATACCCATATATATACATAAATATACACATATATCTTCATACACATACATATGAATTTACAAGACATATATATAATACATACCTACATCTATATATACACATATGTACATCCAATATATATATATATATATAACCCTTTTAACTATACATATATACACACACAGATATACATACACCCACAGACATACATACAATCTTCATATATCTTTATAAATACACATGCATATTTATACTCTACCTACATATACATATATAATACAAAAACACAACCAATACACCTTTTTTTAAATCTTTTATCTTTTGAAACTATTTTATTTTTACTTTTTACCTTTTAAAAAACCCTTTAAATATTATTTCTTTATAACATTACCTATATTATTTTATTATTTTATAATTATTTAATATATAAAACATCTTTTATTTTACTATCTTTAATCTATCCTTATATTTATTCTTTTATAATATTTCCAATATTATTTTATAATTATCTAATATATTACATCTTTTATTTTACTATCTTTAATTTTACTTTTTATAATTTTTATCTCTACATTACTAAATAATTTTTTTTTAACACTTACCTCTATCTTCTTCACTGCCTTAATTAAACTGACCGTTATTTTAAATTTTCTATCTTATTATTCATTTAAAACAGCTCCCTCTGTTATCAATTTTATAAAACTTATTCTATTTTAAACTTTTAACTTCCAAATTATATTCATTAACCATATTCAAATATTACAAATACAACTACCTAACCTTCATTTTACATATAAATATACATATCAAATTCCATACATCCCCTACACATAGATACATATCTCTTCACATCACCTCTATACATATAAATAAAAATAATATATAAACAATATAAAAATATATTAAAAAATTAAAAACAAAAATTAAAAATTCTCTATGCATATCTATATACACATATATATGTACACCCATATTTATAACACATATACATACATATACCAATCCTCATATACATTTATCTATGCCTCCCATATATACTCAACTTACTTATAAATTGCATTGATAAATATACTAAACACATCCAATACCCCATTTTTTATCTATTACCTTTAAAAACTATTTTATTTTTACCTTAGTTTTTCATTTCACTATCTATCTTGTTTCCTTATTATCTAATCCATATTCCTTTTTACCTCCATACCTATAATACAAAACCTATCCAATACACCATTTTTATATTACCTTTAAAACTATTTCATTTTTACCTTTAGTTTTAAAATTTAAACAAATTTCTTTTAAACAAATTTTTACTATTTTTAAAGGCCTTACCCTTTTATTATTTATTATTACCATTATTTATATCATCACTATTCTTTAATCTTCCTTTCATCATTTTTTTATCTTGTCCAATTATTATCTAATATATATCTTTTTTACTTTAATATCTCTACTTTTTTCTTTTAATAATATTATCTTTATTCTCTGCTGTTTTAAAGTCACTATCTTTTATTCCTTTAAACCAACTTCCTCTTTTATCAATTTTATAAAACTTATAAGTCTATTTTTTAATCTATATTAATTAACAATCTTTACGTCTCTTTTATCTATATTCACATATAACTTTAAATCTACTTTCTTTTATTACTATTATTATAACCTTTATTATTAACAATCAATAACAACAATAATCATGCCATAACACCAATATAATTTCATATTTAATGTTTCCTTACCCATATACCTACTTACATACACCTAATATATACATTTATCTTTAATTACCAATAACCTTATAAATCCAATACTACAACCTATCAACACAAGGTTCTTAGTCCACCATCTCTATTTAAACTAGGCCTTATTCTCTTAATTAACATTGCTTTCTTTATTTTTCTATCTCTTCTTTTATTAGTATATCCTATCATTTTTATACTTTCTTTGTCAAATACATGCCCTGTTTCCATGGTATGCAAATAAATTGGTGAATTTTTGTCATACCTATGTTGATTTAGCCTCGTAAAAATAGAATTCTTTGTCTCACCTACATATTTAGTCCTTATCATATTCTGCTTACAATATCTACAATCTATTTGATATATGCCATTTATACATTTTCCTATATCTTTAATATATTTATTATCTAATATACTCATTAATTTTTTTCTTTTTTTATTTACTACCTTATACTTAATTACATTATTATATCTGTTATTAATTTTTTTAATAATTTTATTAACACTCTTAACTACATTATTACTATATGTCTTAACCCCTATATACTTTTCCTTTATATTGTTCTTACTATATTCATCATTCTCTCCTTTCTTATTATTTTTCTTATATTTTTCTTCTATTAATTTTATATTCTTCACTATTACATTCTCTGGATATTACATTCTCTGGATATTATTTTATTATTATTATATGACAGTTACCATATGTTACAACATATCTGTATCATTATATAGATGTGTGTCAGGTAGACACATATATGTTAATAAGTAAGAGTAAAAAAGAGGATCAAATAAAATAGTTTGTATAATTTAATGAATTTGTATAATTTAATGATAATGTGATAGAAATTGAAGAAAATGGGAAAAGATTTAAATACAAAAAAACTGGTAATGCAAAAGATAGAATAACTGATTGAGTTGGAGCCTGAAAGCATAATAGACAAACCTATAAAAATCACACCATTAATGGTAAAGGTTGAAATGAAGTACAATTTGATTTTGAAAGGGCAACAGAAAATGGATGCAAAATTCTGAGATATACGTGAAAGCAACAGAAATGTATAGCAGAATATTTTAAAAATGATGAATGCAAATGAAATAAGAAAACCAAACAATGATAATAGAGATTGAACAAAGTGAGAGGAGGTAAAAGTAGGGATTCCAAAAAAATACAGAAAACATATGCAAAGACTAGAAAGATGATTTGAATGTGTTAAAAGAAAAACGAAATGAGCAAAAAATATGATGAAAAAGATACAAATTTATGTGGGAGAGTGTAATAGAGAAAATAGCAAAAATATAGTAGAAATTAATGAAAATATAAAAGAACTAACAACAAGAGTGAAGGATTTAGAAATGAATGTTTAAGAGAAAAAAGTATTATTTGGGAAAGCAGTAAAACATTAATGCTTAAAAATAAGTCTCTGTCGTTTGTTATACATTGGCTAGACAAAATTGAAACTGCACAGAAAAACTTAAAATAAAATGCTAACAGTCTGAATTATATAGAAAAAATTCAGAAGGCTGATTGTAGTAAAGCCAATAGGAAATGAATCTTCAAAGTCCAACATTGAGATGCACAGTGATTTTTATCTTAGTGAGGATCATTGTTTAAAAATATTTAAAAGTCTTACTGGTGAACCATCTATAGAGCACTTAAACAGTTTAAAATATTTTAATTTTAAATTAATGGCAGAAAAGTAGAAGTTGGCTACAGCCTGCAACCCTTTAACTAAAATTTTCAGCCCCTTCCAAAGTGATGCTCTGTTTTGATGAGATTTATTATTTAATACTCCTAATAAGTACAGAACATCAGGACAAATAGGAAACTTTTCAGGTGATTCCAGACAAGGACATTTTGACCAGTAAAGCAATACCTGGAAAAAAGTTTGATCACAATCAGGATAATAAGGAAGGTCAACTCTTATTGACTATCCAGGATTTTTTTTAAAAAACTAATGATTTTTAAAAAAATTAAGATTTTTTTTATTATAATTGTTTTTTTTAATTATTGTTATTATTAGCATATAATTCCTTTTGGGGGATGGGAATGCAGCTTTGTGCTATGAGAGTTTATTTACTTATACTTTTTTTTTATGGATGGGAAGAGGAGTCTGGCATTGACTTGAGGGCTTTATGTTTTCATGGAACTCCATGTTCAGTTCTATGTCTGACATTCCCTGAATAATTTCGTTTTTTATTATTATTTATTTTTTTCTAAATATCTAATCATAAAAACAAGGCATAACCTTTAACAAATTTTAGCACTTCATAATTATAGATTAGCATCTAATTCTTAATAAAGGATGGCTCAATTGTGTGATAGATCTTCAAGTATCAGTTCTCTATTTGAATCATCCCCTAACTTTCTGTGATTAATCATGAGAAGTGTGACATATTGATCTGTGTTTTTGTCATTTCAGTTGTTGGTGCTAATTGTGTTAAAATTGAAGTAACTCTCCTGGTATTTATGCCTGCATTGTGAGTCTTGATACCAGATTGATCTTCATTCTTTTTATTGGAAATGTTAGTCTAATTTTCCAAAAAGGGTTTGAGTAGCTATAAATATTTTTATGTCACATATATAGTAAGAAAAAAACAGAGTGTAATTATTAATACAATTAAACACAGCCATTCAAGCTATTATGCAAGCACTTTTTCTGAGTGTAAATAATAAATGAATAAATTAATTGTATTAAAAATTATTAAGCAGAGCACTATATAAAAATAAATGTTTATTTAGAGTGTAATTATGTATATAAGATGTCAAATTTATTTAGTGAATAATTATGTAGAATAAAGATTAAATGTGGCAATGAGAAATGGAAATAGAAATTAATAAAGTAGTATACCAATTACAGTAATACAAAAAAGTGAATCTACAGAAAAAGTGATGAAAGTTTAGGAAATAAAGACTTTAAGATAAGGTAAATAGCAATGGAGAGCATTAGTTGGGCTATGATAATGAATATGCTAAAAAAATCCAAGAAGAGATGGTTAGTAAAATAAATAAAATGTCCAAAGAAACAAAAGATAATCAAGGCTGACTCTAAGAAAAGATGGTTAGTAAAATAAATAAGATGTCCAAAGAGATAAAAGATAATCAAGGTCATGTTAAAAGGTATATTGATATCATGTCTAAGGTGCTATCCAAGAGATTAGGTGAGGGCTTGGTAAATCTAAATGACAAAATGGATGACATTATTGAAAAGATTGAAAGAAATAAAATTAATAGCTGCTTTTAAATGGATGTAATTTCTCTTAAATCTTACAATGGTTGATTTTAATATAAGATGGATTGTAATAATCAGAAAATATAATAGTCATTTCTTTATTGAATAGCACAATTTTATAGTATTAATTTAATTATGAAAAAGTTTCAGTTTGATTATCTTGGAAGGAACAAGTGAAAGTTTATATTAACAGCATTAGTAAAACTCTATTATATTAACATCTTACAATATTTTTCACTTAATTTACTAGTGCCAAACTTCTATCATTCCATTAACTACACTCTAATTATTATTTCTCTTTTTTTTTCATTCATTTCTATTATAAAAAGCATCAAGAAAACACATTGCCCATAAATATATTGCTATTAAGTGAAAACTTTACAAAAAAACAAAAGTAAGACAAAATAAAAGGCCCAAGAAAAACCAAAAAGATAAAAAAAATTTTAAAGTTATTCTAAAAAGATAAAAATAACTCTTTTGTCTAAATAACAGTTAAGAATTAAATAATTTTGAATTTAAAAAAATTGTTATAAATTAAACATTTAAAACGGTCCAGTTAATATTTTATTAATTCTGATTTTGAAATTACAATGAGCATGTTTTATGTTACACTAGATATATTGGTAATTATAAAATTTCATTATCTATTTTGATTAGATTCAATTTTTTAATTAAAAGGTTGTATAACATATTTTGATACTGAAGTTGTTTTTGAAATAATTAATATCAATTGAAAAAGAGTTGTTAAGTTTTATCAATCAAGATAAGAAAAATTTGTTTTAATTATTGTGTTTTTAATTCCATTATGATTATAAAAAGGTTGGAAAAACAATATTAAGGCAGAGTTTTAAAGTTTTATAGGTTATAGAAAGTTACTATGAAGATATAACTGAAGGGAAGACAGTGCTTCTGCTACAAATCCATGATGGTAGAGTTTGTATTCACATGGAGGCTATATACAGATTTTGTGCTTCATAGCTCATATATATTGCATATTATCCAGTATTCCTGAAGTATATCAAATTCTAGAATAATGGATCTGACTGTATGTAGGCCAATAGTCACCAAATTATATCTTTTTGAAGATGACAGCAAGATAGTCTACTGCTTTAAAAGGGATCAGCTTACCCAGAGTCCATCAGCTTGAAGAAGAATTAGTTTATATGTACACGGTTTTATCTAATCTATATGCAAAGGCACAGATAAAGGCACTACATTATATATATATTGTAACGAGCACAGACGTTCATTACATTGTTTTTTTTTTATATATATTATTAAACAAGTTAAAATCAAAAGTTCGCATTTAAAAACTTTCTTTAAAAATTAAAAATTGAAATTAAAATATCGTCTTAAACTCTTATATATTAAGTCGCACAGATAATAAAAAATTATTAAAATAAAATTTTTATTAAAGAAAAAGGTATTTTTAAAACTAAATTTTAAAAAAGATTTGGAGATAAAATTATATCTTTAAATTTGTCTTGAAATATATTTTTGATTTGGAAAACAGGGTAATTAATTAGAAATGGAAATGATTGTTAATTAGTTAAATTAAAACCAGCCTTGAGCATTTAAATGTAATAACCTCAGTCAGATAGAAAAAAAAACAATAGAAACTGTTAGCAAATAAAAAGAAATCCCTATGAAATCGGACCTCAGCGAAAGAATCATCACTCCATGACGCAATGTTAATTCAATCCTTGACATTAATATAAAAAGGACAGGTTTTGGAAAGCTTGGTAGTTAGTGACTGGAAATTGATTGTTACGATGTGACTATATGTAGTAGTCCGGAGTTGGAGGAATTGACAGATGCACGGTCAATTCTTTCAGCTGTTAAAGAAGGGAGAAATGAACTATCGTTTCCTACATTGAGGACCAACTAAATTAAAAAACCTCCGAATGAATAAATAAAACAACGGCAACAAAATACCAATTTTAGGACGGCTGGAATTCACGTTCATGAGGCAACTGTAAAAGATGAACATTTTAAACCGTAAGAACTTTATAAAAAATGAACATTAAATTAAACTTTCCAGAGTTAAATGATTGCAATCTTATCCTATCTGACCAATTTAATTTATTAATAATGTTATTTGATGTATTTCTTTTTTATATATATATTTAAAATCATTTCCATTTATTTATTTATTTATTTTTTTTGTTCTTTAAGTTTTATTATGATTTCTGTTTTCCGATAAGTTAAATTATATAAATGTTAAACTTAAGTCGGCGTGAATGGCTGTATAGATTTGTAAAGTTATATTAGGAGGGTAATCTTAGGTTATTTATGTTGTTGTTAGATTGGGTCAATGGATTGGATATATTGATGTAGTTAGTAGATGTAATCGGAGATTCGCCACGGGCAGAATCGTTTATATATACGCACTCACCCGTTTGCCTATGGAAGGAATTATAAGACGGAGAATGCAGTCCTTTCTATGGAGTTTTTTTTTATTTTCTTCTCGTTAGATAGATGTAATATTCCTATCTGATTGAGAGTCAATGTCTTTTCTTAATTCTTTTGGTGCTGCCGTATTTCGTATTACATTGAATACATCGATGTATCAGATGGATTGATGCCAGTTTGATGCAATTTAGCCTAAGGTTAAATAGGGATAGAATATTTTATTTCAATGCAAATCTATGTAGTATTCATACTCGACCCTAAATAAAAATCATTAAATTTAAGTTGTTTATAGACCTTGCATGGATTGTTTATTGGTTAACTATGTTTTTTTTCATATTTACAAAATATATAACATTCATAAATAATGATACCTTACGGTGAGTATCTAAAATGTATTTATTCGGATGTCTTTTAAGTTATTGGTGACAATGCAAGTATCTTATGGTGAATACTATTGTTAATATAAATTCCCTCCCAATTGTCAGTAATCAATAATTTTATATTTTGATCGCTTATGTTTACTTTGGAATGTTTTTAAGTGTAATCTATGTAACCGATCTATAGCAACTTATTATAACAAGCTTTTATAATCCCATCTGTGCGAACTTAATTAAAATGTAAACTTATAATATAATAGAAATTAAAATGTAAATTAAAATCTAAGGTAAAGTTAAAAATATGTTAAAATGTAAAACTAATACTAAAATAATTTTAAATCTTATATATATGTGCATAAATAAATGTTTGTATGTTAATTACTGGCAGTGGCTTATTTTATTCCTTTTTTTATATATACTCTTAGTTTATCTTATTAAATCTCTGCTATTCCACTGAGCTAGTGACAATGGGCTAACGATCTAAATATGTAAATAAAGTGGAATCCTAACAGCGCGTATCTGCCTACTCTATAAATTTTTCTAGGTTCAAATGCCTAGATGGCGCTCCATAGTGCAGATTACGTTAAGTCGTTTTCTCCGGATCGTTACAATGGCGCAACCAACTGGGCCGATCTTTAATAAACCACAAATACCCTGAGCAAATTTTGTCAAAATGAAATAAATGTTTTATCTGCTTACATAAGTCGGATATTTTTAAATTTTATAAAAGCACTGCCAGGAAGAAATTGCGCATATATATTAAATACGAGAAAGTATAAAATAATTTTAAAACTAATTTTTGTAAATTAAAAAGAAAATCAAAAGGTTGCATTGGATATGTTTTTTTTTTGTTAATATATATTTATGCGTTAACGTGTATAGGCGCACAGCCATGGAAGTTTATGATCGAAATGTGGTACCTTACAATGAGTACCGTTGGGAATTTACGTCAGTGTAATCCTATTTATGCATTTCAATCAGTCATAAATAAGTTGGTGGTAGTTATAATTGTGCTGCAAATATACACGTATAAATCCCTTATCTTAGAACATATTTATCTCAATGCAACCTTCCTAAATAAGTTAAATAATTTGTTTGTCATGCCGTAAATAAAAATCAAATGGATAAAATAAAATAGAATTCTCGGGGGAGGGGTTAAACGTAAATGGTCCTTAGGTAGGCGATGGTCAACATTTTTTTTTCTTTTGTATATAGTTTTTTGGTAAAATTAGTAACTGAATGTTTGTAAATTTTGTTAATACCGTAATTACTAACCCTAAGTAAAATATTTTTTTTTGATCATTTTTTTTAAGTAACTTTACTGATATGTAACGAGCACAGACTTCGTTACATTTTTTTTTTATATATATATTATTAAACAAGTTAAAATAAAAAGTTCGCATTTAAAAACTTTCTTTAAAAATTAAAAATTGAAATTAAAATATCGTCTTAAACTCTTATATATTAAGTCGCACAGATAATAAAAAATTATTAAAATAAAATTTTTATTAAAGAAAAAGGTATTTTTAAAACTAAATTTTAAAAAAGATTTGGAGATAAAATTATATCTTTAAATTTGTCTTGAAATATATTTTTGATTTGGAAAACAGGGTAATTAATTAGAAATGGAAATGATTGTTAATTAGTTAAATTAAAACCAGCCTTGAGCATTTAAATGTAATAACCTCAGTCAGATAGAAAAAAAAACAATAGAAACTGTTAGCAAATAAAAAGAAATCCCTATGAAATCGGACCTCAGCGAAAGAATCATCACTCCATGACGCAATGTTAATTCAATCCTTGACATTAATATAAAAAGGACAGGTTTTGGAAAGCTTGGTAGTTAGTGACTGGAAATTGATTGATTATTGATGATGTAACAGCTAGGTGTTAGCGCTGGGGGGATTGAAAAAGACGCACAGCTTCAATCCCTTCAGTTCTGCTAAGAAAGAGAAAAAAATGGGCCATCGTTTATACAATGAGGACCAACTACACGAAAAACAAAATCTCCAAAGGATAAATAAATAAATCAACCGGATACTAATCTTCGGACGACGTGGGAATTCACGTTTAAACGGCCAGGAATATAATAGGATGAACTATTTCAATAACCATAAGAACTTTAAAATTTATGAACAGTAAATTAAAAACTTTTCATATTTAAAATGATTTTAATATTATTCTATCTGACCAACAATATTTATTAATTGGTTATATTTTATTTAATGTATTTAATTTGTAAAATCATTTCCATTTATTTATTTATTTATTTAATTTTGTTCTTTAAGTTGTTATGATTTCTGTTTTCCGTTAAATAAATTATAAAAAAAAATGTTAAACTTGAGTCGGGCGTGAATGGCTGTATCGATTTGTAAAGATAATTAAGGGAGGGTAATCTTGGGTTGTTCATTTCGTGGTTGAATTGTTTCAATGGATTGGATATATTTATGTAATTAGTAGGTGTAGCATGAGATCCGCTATGGGCAGGATTATAAAATACGCCACACACCCTCTTTTGCCTATGGATGGGTTGTAAGTCGGCAGAAGACCGAGCCCATTCCTATGGAGTTTTTAGTTTATTGATCTACTTGCCCACAGATGTCACATTCCTGTGGGTGGAGAGTCAATGTCGTTTTCTTTCTTATATTGTTCAGATGTACATTCCTGACAATATAATTGGTTGTCGTATCATGCTACATTGAATACATGAATGTATCAGATGGATTGGCGCCGGTTGATTGCGAAATGTGTTGCCTAGGGTTAAATAGGGATAGAATATTTTATTTTTGAATGCAAATCTATATAGTATATTCAGGCTCGATCCTATAAAACTATTAAATTTAAGTTGTTTATAGACGCTTGCATAGATTGGCTATCGGTTAAATATGTTTGCGTTTTCATATTTGATCAAAATATATAGACATTCGACAAATACTGATACCTTACGGTGAGTATCTAAAAGGTATTTATTCGGATGTCTTTTAAGTTATTGGTGACGATGCAGGTATCTTACGATGAATACTAGAGGGTTTCTTATATTTCCCTCTGCAATGGTCAGTAATCAATAACTTTGTATTTTGATCGTTTATGTTTACTTTGAAATGTTTTTGACCGTTGAAATCTATGTAACCGATCTATAGCAACATATTAAACAGGTTAATATAATCCCATCTGTGCGAACTTGATTAAAAATGTAAATTTATAATATAATAGTAACTCAATGTAGATTAAAGTAAAATCAAAGTTAAAAATAATGTTAAATGTAAATCACTAAAATAATTTTAAACCACATATATATGTGCATAAATAAATGTTTGTATGTGAATTACTGGCAGTGGCTTACTTTATTCTTTTATATCCTAGTAAATGATATTATTAAATCTCTGCTATTCCACTGAGCTAGTGACATGGGCTAACGACCGGAATCAAAATTTAAGAAAAAAAAATATATATTTTTTTTTTGACTCACGTATCTGCCTACTTTATAAATTTTTCTAGGTTCAAATGCCTAGATGGCGCCCTGTAGTGCAATAACGTTAAGTCGTTTTCTCCGGATCGTTACAATATATATATATATGGTGAGTTATTTTCCAAAATGACAATTGTAATTTTTTAAATTATACATTTTTTAAAGTAAATAATTTTATTGAATAAAATGTAAAATCCATTTCCAGCATATTTTAATAACAAAGGAAAACTCCAAAAACCATTCTAGATTAGGAAACAAAAAACTTGACGAAGTATGTTTAAATTCATTTTGCCTGTGAATCTACATAATGATACTTGGGTAAAAGTTTCATTTTCCTCTTAGTCTTATTAAAATATCTTTTCTCTGCATTGATCTTTTTCAAATATTTTTTTTCCTTTTGGCTATGACAAGTTTCATTCTGAATGCTATATATTTTTTTATAAATTTTAACTGTATATTACTATGTTACTATGTTTAATAAATTTATTTTAAAACAAAAGTAAAAAAAACTTTTATGAAAGACTGTCAAGGAATTAATATTATTTTTGTTAAAACAGTAAAAATAAAAACTTTGTTTTATCATTAGATAATGAATAAATTAACATTGATTCATTCTATCTATTACATATACATACATCATACATAGTAATAATAAAAAGTCAGATATCACATGACTTATATATAGCTTGCATTTACCAATATGTAAAATTAAGAGCATGCTAATGAGCTCTAAACTAGCTTTTTTTAAATTTTTTATGATAAATGCTACTACAAGAGAATGCATTCAAATCATCTTTATCTTACATTGTCCCCATCCCAAGACCAGTTTCGACCTATGGGTCTCTTCAGTGAAAATTTGGGACACTAGATTCAAAAAACTAACTCAAGCTAACCATTTATCTAAAAGTTAATTGTCAAGAAGAAGATCTGAAACTTTTAGACATCTGTAAGTCTTTAAAGTCAGCTCTCCAACTGAAAAAATCATATGGGCCTGAACTTAATTCAGATACTCCATATATTAATACGCTTAGCCATTTAATTTAGCCAAAGCCCCAACAGCAAAATAATTGTTTAGAGCTCATTAGCATGCTCTTAATTTTACATATATCATACATGTGCACTTATGTATTCTTAAAAACAAATTGAATATTTTTATATAAGTATATAACAATTTATTTAAATTATAATACAGCACATTTCAATATATATATATATATGAATTTTCTGTGCATTTTTGACATTGAATTAATTGTGTATTAAGAAAATATAATATGGTTTATTAGGTTTATTTCTTTTATAAATGCCAGTTCATGCACACATTTCTATGTGCATATATATATATGTGTGTGTGTGTGTGTTAAATAAGTCATTCTTTATGTGTTACAAAAAAGGAATTTCATTTATAGGTTTATAGGTTTATGATAATTTAAATGTTCATAAATTCTTATACCACATGTCTGTGAACTTATATATAAGTGTATTTTATGTAAACCTATTGAAAAATATTTGTAAGTTAATATGTAATAGTGGATTTCTTTTTATATTAATCAAAATCAGAAGACTTAATTTATATATATAGCCATATCCTGCAGACTTTAATTTAATTTTATTGTTATTAATAAATTGATATTTCATTGTTAAACTTAATTTAGTAAATTCACTCAATCATAGAATAAATTTAAAATATTATATGTTTGGATTACATCTTTTATTCACAGTAACAGTTGTAGAGCTTTTGTTCCTGAGATATATTAATGCATAATGATCTGTTATATAAAAGTGTTTTATATTTAGTGTTTATGGACATCCAGTTGATTAAAATCCTGGCTGATGCAAAGGGGATATACTTTAAAGTCCATGCACTACATTTCATTTTAATTATTTAGAAATTATGTTTTAGTTGGTCACTACATTAATGGACTATGATCAGCACACTTTAATATTCCAAAATTAATCTTTTTTCTCATATGTCATAGCATTGGCTGGGACATGAACCCACACCCGTCTGCAACCAACTACTTGCTTGCAAGGCAGGTGCGATGACTTCTTGGCTTTTAATTGTTATATTCTTATAAATTAGCACTTAAGGTTGTGTATCCAAATTGTTGTTTACATAATCTGCCCCAATTTGGCATGAGCTAAATAATTAGTCTGGTTGATAGTAGACCCATTTCAAATCCAATCACAAGATTGACCATTGATTTATTGTATTTTTGATCATTCTTGATGATGAATGATTATTGCATTTGTATTATGATGGTGAACTTATATTTACTTACAATTAGTTAGTTGGGTAATCTCTCATGCTCATTCCTTTTATATTGAATATTAAAAAGTACCATCACCCCAGGTTCAACTCAATTTTTCTGTACCGTTACAAATTGCCACCCAACTATGGGCCAATACTGATCAAGTACTGGTGGACATTATTACAAAATTGCCACTCAACTTGATCTCAAATATAACATTTGAGAAAAATGTGCATTTCATGCAAAATTAATTTTAAAAACTTACTGTAAAATATGTGACAATAGTACTGATAATTATAAATTATAAAATAGTAGTTTTAATGTATATTTAAATACTTTATGTTTAACATTGAATAAAAATCTACAAATTTTGGAGATTAGATTGGTTTTTTTTATTGTTGGAGTTTGTTTAACTGGACTTTCAGTTTTGATGACAGATGGAGGGTTTTGTCATTGGCTTGAGGATAGAGTGTTTTCATGCGACTGCAGGTAGTGTTCTATCTCAGTCATTGCTCCAACCTACTTTCTGATTCCTATTGTTTATCATGGTGCAGTTAATATAGACCTTCCATGATTTCCAGTTTCTAAGTCTCCAAAAAAGAAGAAAGATGTGGTTTTGTATTTTCCTACCCTTAAGACTCAAAGAATCAGGACTTTGCAAAGATTTTTGCATTTTTATTTTAGGTTTTGGTAGCTTATAGTGTGTAAATTGAGGCAGCTCTCTTGGTGTTCATTGTGCATCATGTACTTATAGTCCAGTCACTGAATTCTTTATCTATCTCAGAATTTTCAGATGACTATTTATTCTGTTAGCTGTCAGATGCCTGTCAAATCTCTAAAAAAATTAATTAGTACATATTTAGAGTTATAAACTTTGTTTTAATTATATAAATAAATTATGTAAAATATTGTTAGATGAGTGTTTCATTTCTCTTTTCTTTTTAAGGGATATGAAACAGTTATGTCTCTCATGGCATAACATTGTAGTGTGTGTGTGTGTATATATATATATATATATATATATATATATATACATATACATGTATATATATATATATATATATATATATATATATATATAAAGTTGAAAGGAAATGTAGAAATAAACATAAACAAAAAAATTTTGTTGATATTTTCTATATTAAAGCAAAATAACAGTAAAGAATTAAATAATTTTGAACTTAAAAAAATTTATTATAAATTAAACATTTAAAAAGTTCTAATTAATATTTTATTAATTCTGATTTTGCAATTAAAATAAGCATGTTTTATGTTACAATAGATATACTGGTAACTATAAAATACCACTATCAATTTTGATTATATTCAGTTTTTTAATTGAAGCTTCTATAATATCTTTTGATCCTAAAAAGTTTTTTTTAAAGGATTAATGTGAATTGAAAAAAAGTCATTAACATTTTTTAATCAAAATTGAAAAACTTGTTTTTGATTAGTGTTTTTAAATCCAACCTGACTATAAAAATGTTGGAAAAACAAGATTAAGGAAGAGTTTTAAAGTTTTACAGGTTATACAGAGTTACTATGAAGATATAACTGAAGGCCAAACAGTGCACATCCAGTTGCTGCTTCTAGTTTATGATGATAGAGTTTGGATTCACATGGAGGCAAAACCCAGATTTTAATATTGTTCATAGCCCATATATATTGTGCACTAGCCAGTATTCCTGAAGTCTATCAAATTCTAAACTAAATGGAGCTGACTGTATGCAGGCTAATAGTTATTGGATTATAACTTCTAATACTGACAGCAAGCTAATCTATTGTTTTTAAAGGCACCACCTTACCCAAAGAGTCAATTGGCTTGCTGAAAAATTAGTTTATATATATATATTATTTTATCTATATGCATACTGTTTTATTTATATGCAGAGAAGCACAGATTATAATGCTGCAATATATATATATATTGTAACTAACTGAAGTGTCAGATTATAATGCTGCAATATATATATATATTGTAACTAACTGAAGTGTCACGTAGTTCCAAGAGGTAATCAAGGTTATCTTAGCTTAACCTTTTGTTTAAAATTTTGGATTTTAAAAAAAAATAATGGTGATAAAAATGGAAATTAACTTAGTTAATTATTAAAATAGAATAATCTAAATATTTTAATAGTGTCAGTTGGTTTGATAAGGGATGTTAGGTAATAATTTAACATAAGCAAATGTTAAATAATAATTGTGAATTGATAAATAGTATTAAATGTATTCTAAAATAACTACCGTATAATCCATTCTACTGTCTAAAGAATAATAATAAGATATTATTATTAAGTTGGAATAATTAAATAATAAATTTTAAACAATGATATGTAAGTTTTTATTTAAAAAAAAAAAATAAGAATATTTATTATTAGTTTTGTAGTTTAGAATTCCAGACGTATGTGAGAATATGTGCATGCATAGACATGGAAACATAAAAATAAAAAAATTATTTAACTCCCATATTGTTTAAAATAAGTAAATAAAGAAAATATGGGGATAAAATTATTTTAAATGAAATATTTAAGGGTTTAATAAAGGGTATAACTTGAAATTTTATATTTATTACTATTGTGTTATGTAAAATATCATTAAAAAAACATTTGTTGCATAATATTTGTTAATAATAAAATTTTGACTTTGCAGCTGAAGGTCACATGGTATGGGGAAATTATATTGATTACGTCAGTAGATTGATTCCACAGCTGGTTTGTCAGAATATTAAAATTTAATAAAAAATAATTTTCATTGGTTTTTAAATGAATTGTAGGTGGATGAAAAATTATGAGATAAAACGGAGATCGAGGGACCATCCAGGGGCTGATCTTGTTTTGATTCAATTGGTGCTGGATCTTAAAAATTTTGTTAATAAAAGTAATTTTTTAAAGAACTTGATATTTCTAAAAAAAAAATACAAGAATGTTTAAAATACTTAAAATCGTCCTGTAATGAAGGAGGGCTAAAAAGAAAAGGTAATCCATTTTTCTGACAATTTGAATTTCAGTCGAGGCATAGAAATTATAGTAAAAAAATGTCTAGAATAAATGAAGCGTCTCACATATTATATGACTTTAACTTGTTTAATTTTCTTTACTTGGAAATAAGGTTAAGAAACAAACTATTAATCATCTCCATAGATAAGTGTTTGGTTGTATTAAATTTTTTTGAAAATAAAATGCTAATTATTTTTCCTATTAGATTAAAAGTATATGTAAAAAAAAAAAAAAAGATTTTTTTTTTAAAGTTTAAAAAGAACATTATAAAGAAGCTGCTACGTTCGATTACAGTGAAACTATAAAGGATGATTTTTTTTTAAAAAAAAAGGAAAAGTTATTACTTATATCTTGACATATATGAAAACGATTTGTTTAGCTAAATGCCAACAGATTATATATACATTTTAAAGGATAATTCTTATTTACACAGTAAAAAAAGACACGTATTTGGAAATAAAACTTTAAAGCAATTTGTAAGGATTAATAATGAATTTATAGTTATTGGGTCCATTATAAATGGTCATACTTGTCAGTATTTAAAAATAACTTTATGGCATTAAATATAGCATATAAACGGAGAAATGTCTTGAACAGTAAAAAAAATTTCTACTCTCATATTTAAAAGTAAACAAAGGAAATTAATTTTAAAAATAAATACATCGTGGAATATTATTAGGAAAAGTACTTAAAAAAAACTATATTTCAAAAGAAGCGTTTTTTCCCAAAAAAGGATAAAGAAATTCAAATAGAGATATTCTTATTATTATTATATGCAATTTTGAACTCAGAATCCTTTAAATAAATTAAAGTGTGTTCAGCTGAAGAATTTATTTTGTTTCATGCCGGCTTAATCTTATTATTTAAGTTTTTTTTAAAAATTGTTTTAAGAAAGTATTATTAAGGAACTATTGAACATTTTCGTTTGAAATCATTGCCATGTGTAGAAATGTATTAGTTGAAGCTTTGAATTCGGATAGATATCTTAACCTGGATAATTTGTCTACACATTATGAAATGGAAAAATCATTACGGAGCTAAAATATGAACTTGAGTTAATGTATTTTTTTTATGGTCTGCTTTATTGGTTTCAAAAAAAAAAAAGAAAACTATAAAAATATTTATGCTATTAAATTTTTATGTAACACTTTTTGCATAAATATACAGGTAAACAAGGGTTATAATTTTAAAACGAAATAAGTTTATTTGAATGAGCAAATGTTTTTTGCCATTCTTAAGTAGATTTAGTTTATTTATCAAGCATTACACTAGCTGATTTCTATTTAATAATTTTATTTATAGAGATTTAAATATCACAATCTTATTTTCATTTAAATGGGATGTTTTACTCAATTTTATTTTAAATTTACTAGAGAAGTTTATCAGAGAGTATCCATTCATTTGTTTTATGAATGTTAAATTAATAATAACTATAAATATTTTATATTCATCGAGAAGTAAATATTCTTGCATTTAATTTACAATTTTAAAAGTCCACTAGTCACAATATTTTAGCATTTAATATTTTGTTATGTGTGCATTGTGCCTTGCCTAGAATTTTATATGCATTTAATTTTAAAGTATTTTCTACAGTAGTCAGTTGACACATAGTTTGCTTTATTGATTCGAACATTGGATATACGTTTTGTATTTTATAAATTTCTTGGAAATAACTTAGTTAGTTTAAGTGAAGTGTATATCTTGCTATTAGTTAGAATTTGTTAGCCTCAAGAGTTAAACTTAGTTTATAATTTTTGAATATGCCTTATGGAGTAGAGAAAATCCTCCATCCTTGTTGTCTTGTATTTCCAAGATTTGATAGTGCTTATTCCCAAAAACAGGGTATTGTATTGTATTGTATTTTTCAGTGATGATGATCACATTTATAAGCATTGGAAATCCAATGACAGGATTGTGCTTTTCTGGTGTGTGTTCCTGTTCGCAGGTGTACTGAAGATGATTTACAGACATCTTAATTTTGCCTCATAGTTAGATATTTTTGGAAACCACCTCATTCTTTTCCAGCTCTGAGGAGCCTAGAATTTTTATATTTTTTTGCCTATCATTCATGATGATTTAATGCTAATTCCACCACAATAGGTGATGTTGCATTTGTTTTAGAATTGTAATGACAAGATATGCTTGTTTGAGGAAATGTATTTCTTCAGGTAGTTGTAGCTAATTTAAAGGCTCATAGATATATCAATGTTTGAATTGTGTTGCTATGATAGTTTTATCATGCACAAGCTAACCAACAATAAGTTATATTTATTTTAAAGTATGTTAAATATGCATATGGTATAAGTGGCAATTCACACATACTAATTTAATATTTTCATCCAAAATTTCGCCACTGGATTTGTAAGTCTGTTACATCATTATCTTTAAAACATTGAGGGAATAATTTTATGTGGACTAAAGTTATTTAAAACAAAAAAAAGTATAACTAATCTCTGATGAATGATTGTCCCATACACTTAAGTTAGTTTAATTTTAATATTAGCTTAATCTGATTTCAACCTATCTCTAGCTGTGATAGTAGTTATATCTGTGAAACTAGTGATGATATTTTTAAAAAGTATTGTTGAATATGCTTATTCCAACTTAGCATTTGTTAAGTTTAGGAGTATAAAATTAAGCTCAGGGTTTTCAATATAAACCTAGTTCTGTGTGTTATTCTGATTATTAGATGACACAATAATGGTATAAATTATTCTAATAAAGAAGAATAGTAGTGTGCTTATTAAGTACATATGATAATTAAAGTTTAAAATATTTTTTTGAGCAAAATATGGTTATTAAAAGAAAGTAACAGTTAATAACCTTGGTCTGTTATTAAGTGTATTAATGTAAGTTAAATAAAACTGTTAAGAGTCCAAATACTTATATTAAATCTTAGTGCGGTATTGGCAATGTTTGTATTCTACCACATTTGTAAACATTTCTTCTTATTATTAATAAACCAAATTATTATTATTTCAAAAGTTTCGTTTTGTTTGTTTTACTTTTATATGAAAATATATTATTGTCTTGGGTTCCAAGTTCACAAAAATCTTAAAATTTTAAAGTTATTGAATCTTCAATCAAGAAATTTACAAGTATATTCCAAGTTAATTAAATATAGTTGATAATGTCTTGAAAATTAAAAAAAAGCTATGTTAAAGTAAATGATTTTCATATGGAATCACAAATACAGATAATTGCATTATAGCAGATACATAATTAAATACTTAGTTAAAAGTTTATTTTTTTAAATTATCAGTATGATCTTTCAGACTAAAGATTATGCAATATCAGATTAACAATATTTGTACTTTAGAAGAATATTTTAATTAATATTATTTTAAAAGCTGCACCTTATCTTATATTCACTGCACATCATCTATCACCATCTTAAATCTGATATATTTAAAGAATTCTAATTCATTTGCATTTGAGGTCTTTAGTGGTTGTCTGTGAGTATGGAAAGGCATTAAAAGTACCCTTGCTCTTTTCTCTGCTCAAGGAATATCTTAGATAATAGGCCATTATTAGTTAAATTTCAATTGATTCATTAAATTTTGTGAATTAATATTTGTTTTGTTTATTATTTTAAGATTGAACATATTATAATTATTTTATGGTCAGCTAAGATGTCACTTATTTATTTATTAATCACAGTAATTCTTTATTAGGCAACTTAACTTAAACTTTAATTTTGCACAAGAGTGTTAGTTTTAAAATCCCTGAGGTTATTTACTCTTGTTGTTTTAGTAAATATAATTCTGTAAGATAATATTTTAAAGCAAAGCATCATAGGTTTTATTCAGAGAGTGTATAATTTACTGGTAGCACTAATATGGTAAGCATTGATTAGTGATTTTAGATAATCTTTTGTATGGTTTATTAAAATATTAATATGCTGTAGTAGTTATAGTTCATCAGTATTGGATTTGACCTTTATTTGATTATACATCTCTGGATCATCATCTCTTTTCTTTAAATTTATTGTACCCCCACTGAGCCGAGTCGTTTATAGTCTCTCATTTATATTTTATTTCATTTCATTTTAATTTTATTCCATTTCTTTTCATGTCATTTCTCATATCTTTCTATCATCTCAGCTATTAAAAAACATTCGTTAAGAGTTTCTTCTATCATCTCATTTCATTTCTCTTTCTTTTATTCCATCTTCTTCTTATATCTCTCTTTCATATCTTTCCATCATCTCATTTCTTTTCTCTCTCCATTACATATATCATTTCTATTATTTTTCCCCATTTCTTTTCCTCCTTAATTCTTTTCTTTTCCATCATTTATCCTTACCATTATCATTATCTCCATTTCATTATTAGCTTTTTCTTCTTTTCTCTTTCTCTTTCTCTTTTTTTTTCCTTCTCTCTCATTTCATTATTAGCATTTTTCTTCCTTTCTTTTTCTGTTTCCCTTTCTTTTTCCCCTCTCTCATTTCATTATTAGCATTATTTCTTTTTCTTTTTTTCTCTCTCTTTTTTTCTCTTTCTCACACCCCTCTCTCATTTCATTAGGATACAATTTATCTTTCTCTATACCTCCCTTATCATCTTCTCCCTCTTCCTTTCCACTTACCTTTCATCATCATCATTTTTACCTCCATTTCATAATTTTCTCCCTCTATTCTCTTCCTCTTTTATTTCTGTTTCTTCTTTTCTTTCTCTTTCTCTTTCTCACATCCCTCTCTCATTCTATTCAGTTACAATTGGCACCCAACATGGGGCCTCGATTAAGCATGTAGGTTTTGATTTATGTTGTGAAAACCTGTATTAGATGTTGATGGATTTTGTAGATTTTATTGACTTGGTTTGGATTCATTTTGCAATTAATTCTGATTTTACGCAAATTTTTCAATTTACTAGATAAAATCGAATTAGATAAGCTAGTTACTTTGTCTAGTTAAAGCTAGTTAGAATCAACATGTCTAAATTAAAAGACAAGTTTTGAAGATATCAATATATTATCATTGATAAGTGCAGTTTATGAATTATCATCATACAAGTAAATAATTGACTCTGTATTGCATTTACAGATATTATGTTATTAGAGTATCTGAATTATCTGTTATTTGATACTTATTGTTTTGTTAATCAAGTGTATTAACAAATCATTATTTTATTTATTAATATTTGTTGAACAATTGTGAACCAAGACTCATATAAGAGTGAACAAAACATTTAATGATAGGAGTCGTAAGAATAAAATAGTCTTTATTGTAGCATTGTTGCTGTGGTTTTGGTTGTTTCGATTGTTAGGAGATGTCAGGAAATGGATACCTTATTATTATTATTATTGCAATTTAAAGGAGTATCATTAAAGTCTTAAAGAAATAAAATATTATGGATAGCCACGTAGAAACCATTGAAATGTTTGATAGTTTAGGGGAGTTCCCAGATTATCCCACACCAGACCCTCTAGCCCTTAATTTAGAGGATGAGTTATTAAATGAAAATATAAATACAAGTGTTACTAGTTCAGGAATTATTGGAGTTGATAGGAATCTCATACAAAATATAATGGCAAATTTTGAGAGAATGTTTCATGGTTTTAGAGAAAGATAAAAATCTCAAAACAATAAAAATTATTTAAACTAGATCAGCAGAAAGAAGCATTAAATTTAAAACTAGATCACAGAAAAAGATTTTATAAAATAAAAAAATAAAAATCAACAAAATTTTCATTTAAAACTAGATCAGCAAAGAGAGGAATTAAATTTGAAAATTAGATCAGCAGAAATAAGTTAGTGAAAAATTAATTTTGAAATTTTATCAGCAGAGAGAGGAATTAAATTTGAAATTTAATCAGCAGAGACAAGATTTTGGGAAAATTAGAGAAGATAGGAAAGCAGGCACCAAAGTTATTAAAGTAGATGATAAAAATGTAGATGAAGAAAACCAGATATTAAGTTGATAGATGTTCAGGAGGAAAGCAGAATAGTGATAAATGTTGCTAGTGTAAATCCTCATTTAATAATTGAACAGGCCAATAAAGAAAATGGATTAGTTAATGGAGAAAATGAAGATCAATAAAAAACTGATGGAATAGTTAATCAAAATATTGAAGTAGTTAATATGGGGGTAGAAAACAAAGAAGTTAGACAATTGGTAGAAAACATTAGTGTAGATGTGCAAATGGATAAAGTACCTGAGAAATTAATCAATATTGAGATAGAAGACAAAGAAGTTACACAGTTTGTAGAAGAAGTTAGGATAGATGTAGAAATAATTAAAGAACATATGGTATTAAGTAATAAGGAAGTAAGTAAAATTAATGGAAAATTTAAAGATAAATTAAAAGAGATATTTCATAAAAATATTCTTAAGGAAAAGATTGATCCTGAGAGAGATTTAGGAAAAGCTAGTGTTAAATTTAAGAGAGCAGAAGAAATCTTGACCAATGTTGTTTATCTAAAAATGAATAAAGAACATGTAGAATTAGTAAATAAAGAAGGGGGTAAAATTAATGTAAAATTTAAGGATCAGTTCAGAGATTTATTTAATTTGTATATTCATAAGAAAGTGATAAACCCAAAAAGATATTTGGAAAAAGTTAAAAGCAAATGCAAGAAAGAAAACAGAAAGTTGGTTAGTATTATTAGTCACAAGATAACTAGAGATAAAATACTGGAGAAGATAAAAGCTAGAGCTAAACTAAAGAAGAGTGAGATAAAATCTTTTAAAGAAAGGTTAGTTAGGAGAAAAGAGGTGAAAAATGTAAGGGCAAAATTTTAATGTGATAGTATGCCGGATTTTAGGGAAATTTTTGGTAAGGAGTATTGCTTTAATGTAATGAAAAGTAGGAATAAAGAGTTGAAGTCGAGAGGTACCTACAATGCCAGAAATTTGATACCTTATCCCAAGAAAATTTAAATTTTGTAAAGCTAGTATATTAGTTAATAATGCAAGTTAGAAACAATGTTTGTCAAATGTAGCTATTAATTATTAGTTGGTAATAAAAAGAGCATATATGTTTAAATTATAATTAGTGTTATTTTTATAATATTTTTTTTCTCTCTCTCACAAGGGGAAAATTGTACCTAACTGAAGTGTCACTTAGTTCCAAGAGGTAATCAAGGTTATCTTAGCTTAACCTTTTGTTTAAAATTTCGGATTTAAAAAAAATAATGATGATAAAAATGGAAATTAACTTAGTTAATTATTAAAATAGGATAATCTAAATATTTTAATAGTGTCAGTTGGTTTGATAAGGGATGTTAGGTAATAATTTAACATAAGCAAATGTTAAAAAATAATTGTGAATTGATAAATAGTATTAAATGTATTCTAAAATAACTATCGTATAATCCATTCTAATGTCTAAAGAATAATAATAAGATATTATTATTAAGTTGGAATAATTAAGTAATAAATTTTAAAAAAATGATATGTAAGTTTTTATTAAAAAAAGAAATAAGAATATTTATTATTAGTTTTGTAGTTTAGCATTCCAGTTATAAAAGTTAGTTAGATTAAATAATCATTAACATTTTATTGTTGTAATTTTAAAAATAATTTTAAACAATTAATGTAAGGCCAGACGTATGTGAGAATATGTGCATGCATAGACATGGAAACATAAGAATAAAAAAATAATTTAACTCCCATATTGTTTAAAATAAGTAAATAAAGCAAATGTGTGGATAAAATTATTTTAAATGAAATATTTAAGGGTTTAATAAAGGGTATAACTTTAAATTTTATATTTATTACTATTGTGTTATGTAAAATATCATTAAAAAAACATTTGTTGCATAATATTTGTTAATAATAAAATTTTGACTTTGCAGCTGAAGGTCACGTGGTATGGGAAAATTATATTGATTACGTCAGTAGATTGATTCCACAGCTGGTTTGTCAGAATATTAAAATTTAATAAAAAATAATTTTTATTGGTTTTTAAATGAATTGTAGGTGGATGAAAAATTGTGAGATAAAACGGAGATCGAGGGACCATCCAGGGGCTGATCTTGTTTTGATTCAACTGGTGCTGGATCTTAAAATTTTGTTAATAAAAGTAATTTTTTAAAGAACTTGATATTTCTAAAAAAAAAATACAAGTATGTTTAAAATATTTAAAATCGTCCTGTAATGAAGGAGGGCTAAAAGAAAAGGTAATCCGTTTTTCTGACAATTTGAATTTCAGTCGAGGCATAGAAATTATAGTAAAAAAAATGTCTAGAATAAATGAAGCATCTCACATATTATATGACTTTAACTTGTTTAATTTTCTTTACTTGGAAATAAGGTTAAGGAACAAACTATTAATCATTTCCATAGATAAGCGTTCGGTTGTATTAAACTATTTTGAAAATAAAATGCTAATTATTTTTCCTGTTAGATTAAAAGTATATGTAAAAAAAAAAAATTTTTTTTTTAAAGTTTAAAAAGAACATTATAAAGAAGCTGCTACGTTCGATTACTGTGAAACTATAAAGGATGATTTTTTTTTTTAAAAAAGGAAAAGTTATTACTTATATCTTGACATATATGAAAACGATTTGTTTAGCTAAACGCAAACAGATTATATATACATTTTAAAGGATAATTCTTATTTACACAGTAAGAAAGGACACGTATTTGGAAATAAAACTTTAAAGCAATTTGTAAGGATTAATAATGAATTTATAGTTATTGGGTCCATTATAAATGGTCATACTTGTCAGTATTTAAAAATAACTTTATGGCATTAAATATAGCATATAAACGGAGAAATGTCTTGAACAGTAAAAAAATTTCTACTCTCATATTTAAAAGTAAGCAAAGGAAATTAATTTTAAAAATATATACGTCTTGGAATATTATTAGGAAAAGTACTTAAGAAAAACTATATTTCAAAAGAAGCATTTTTTCCCAAAAGAGGATAAAGAAATTCAGATAGAAAGATATTCTTATTATTATTATATGCAATTTTGAACTCGGGATCCTATAAATAAATTAAAGTGTGTTCAGCTGAAGAATTTATTTTGTTTCATGCCGGCTTAATCTTATTATTTAAGTTTTTTTTTAAAAATTGTTTTAAAAAAAATATTATTAATGAACTATTGAACATTTTCGTTTGGAAATCATTGCCATGTGTATAAATGTATTAATTGAAGCTTCGAATTCAGATAGATATCTTAACCTGGATAAATTGTCTACACATTATGAAATGGAAAAATCATCACGGAGCCGAAATATGAACTTGAGTTAATGTATTATTTTTTTTTTTATGGTCTGCTTTATTGGTTTTAAAAAAAAAAGAAAACCATAAAAATATTTATGCTATTAAATTTTTATGTAACACTTTTTGCATAAATATACAGGTAAACTAGGGTTATAATTTTAAAACGAAATAGGTTTATTTGAATGAGCAAATGTTTCTTGCCATTCTTAAGTAGATTTAGTTTATTTATCAAGCATTACACTAGCTAGTTTCTATTTAATAATTTTATTTATAGAGATTTAAATATCACAGTCTTATTTTCATATAAATGGGATGTTTTACTCAATTTTTATTTTAAATTTACTAAAGAAGTTTATCAGAGAGTATCCATTCATTTGTTTTATGAATGTTATATTAATAATAACTACAAATATTTTATATTCATCGAGAAGTAAATATTCTTGCATTTAATTTACAATTTTAAAAGTCCACTAGTCACTATATTTTAGCATTTAATATTTTGTTATGTGTGCATTGTGCCTTGCCTAGAATTTTATATGCATTTAATTTTAAAGTATTTTCTACAGTAGTCAGTTGACACATAGTTTGCTTTGTTGGTTCGAACATTGGATATACGTTTTGTATTTTATAAATTTCTTGGAAATAACTTAGTTAGTTTAAGTGAAGTATATATCTTGCTATTAGTTAGAATTTGTTAGCCTCAAGAGTTAGGCTTAGTTTATAATTTTTGAATATGCCTTATGGAGTAGAGAAAATCCTCCATCCTTATTGTATTGTATTTCCATGATTTGATAGTGCTTGTCCCCAAAAAGAGGGTATTGTATTGTATTTTTCAGTGATGATGATCACATTTATAAGCATTGGAAATCCCATGAGAGGATTGTGCTTTTCTGGTGTGTGTTCCTGTTCCCAGATGTACTGAAGATGAATTCCAGACATCTTAATTTTGCCTCATAGTTAGGTATTTTTGGAAACCACCACATTCTTTTCCAGCTCTGAGGAGCCTAGTATTTTTATATTTTTTGCCTATCATTCATGATGATTTAATGCTAATTCCACCACAGTAGGTGATGTTGCATTTGTTTTAGATTTGTGATGACAAGATATGCTTGTTTGAGGAAATGTATTTCTTCAGGTAGTTGTAGCTAATTTAAAGGCTCATAGATATATCAATGTTTGAATTGTGTTGCTATGATAGTTTTATCATGCACAAGCTAACCAACAATAAGTTATATTTATTTTAAAGTATGTTAAATATGCATATGGTATAAGTGGCAATTCACACATACTAATTTAATATTTTCATCCAGAATTTCGCCGCTGGATTTGTAAGTCTGTTACATCATTATCTTTAAAACATTGAGGGAATAATTTTATGTGGACTAAAGTTATTTAAAAAAAAAAAGTATAACTGATCTCTGATGAATGATTGTCCCATACACTTAAGTTAGTTTAATTTTAATATTAGCTTAATCTGATTTAAACCTATCTCTAGCTGTGATATTAGTTATATCCGTGAAACTAGTGATGATATTTTTAAAAAGTATTGTTGAATATGCTTATTCCAACTTAGCATTTGTTAAGTTTAGGAGTATAAAATTAAGCTTAGGGTTTTCAATATAAACCTAGTTCTGTGTGTTATTCTGATTATTAGATGACACAATAATGGTATAAATTAGTCTAATAAAGAAGAATAGTAGTGTGCTTATTAAGTACATATGATAATTAAAGTTTAAAATATTTTTTTTGAGAAAAATATAATTATTAAAAGAAAGTAACAGTGAATAACCTTGGTCTGTTATTAAGTGTATTAGTGTAAGTTAAATAAAACTGTTAAGAGTCCAAATAATTATATTAAATCTTAGTGCGGTATTGGCACTGTTTGTATTCTACTACATTTGTAAACATTTCTTCTCATTATTAATAAATCAAATTATTATTATTTCAAAAGTTTTGTTTTGTTTGTTTTACTTTTATATGAAAATATATTATTGTCTTGGGTTCCAAGTTCACAAAATCTTAAAATTTTAAAGTTATTGAATCTTCAATTCAGAAATTTACAAGTATATTCTAAGTTAATTAAATATAGTTGATACTGTCTTGAAAATTAAAAAAAAAAGCTATGTTAAAGTAAATGATTCTCATATTGAATCACAAATACAGATAATTGCATTATAGCAGATACATAATTAAATACTTAGTTAAAAGTTTATTTTTTTAAATTATCAGTATATCTTTCAGACTAAAGATTATGCAATATCAGATTAACAATATTAGTACTTTAGAAGAATATTTTAATTAATATTATTTTAAAAGCTGCACCTTATCTTATATTCACTGCACATCATCTATCATCATCTTAAATCTGATATATTTAAAGAATTCTAATTCATTTGCATTTGAGGTCTTTAGTGGTTGTCTGTGAGTATGGAAAGGCATTAAAAGTACCCTTGCTCTTTTCTCTGCTCAAGTAATATCTTAGATAATAGGCCATTATTAGTTAAATTTAAATTGATTCATTAAATTTTGTGAATTAATATTTGTTTTGTTTATTATTTTAAGATTGAACATATTATAATTATTTTATGGTCAGCTAAGATGTCACTTATTTATTTATTAATCACAGTAATTCTTTATTAGGCAACTTAACTTAAACTTTAATTTTACACAAGAGTGTTAGTTTTAAAATCCCTGAGGTTATTTACTCTTGTTGTTTTAGTAAATATAATTCTGTAAGATAATATTTTAAAGCAAAGCATCATAGGTCTTATTCAGAGAGTGTATAATCTATTGGTAGGACTAATATGGTAAGCATTGATTAGTGATTTTAGATAATCTTTTGTATGGTTTATTAAAATATTAATATGCTGTAGTAGTTATAGTTCATCAGTATTGGATTTGACCTTTATTTGATTATACATCTCTGGATCATCATCTCTTTTCTTTAAATTTATTGTAACCCCACTGAGCCGAGTCGTTTAGAGTCTCTCATTTATATTTTATTTCATTTCATTTCAATTTTATTCCATTTCTTTTCATGTCATTTCTCATATCTTTCTATCATCTCAGCCATTTAAAACATTCGTTAAGAGTTTCTTCTATCATCTCATTTCATTTCTCTCTCCTTTATTCCATCTTCTTCTTATATCTCTCTTTCATATCTTTCCATCATCTCATTTCTTTTCTCTCTCCATTACATATATCATTTCTATTACTTTTCCCCATTTCTTTTCCTCCTCAATTCTTTTCTTTTCCATCATTTATCCTTACCATTATCATTATCTCCATTTCATTATTAGCTTTTTCTTCTTTTCTTTCTCTTTCTTTCCCCTCTCATTTCATTATTACATTTTTTTTCTTTTCTTTCCTTTCTTTCCCTCTCTCATTTCATTATTAGCATTATTTCTTTTTCTTCTTTCTCTCTCTCTTTCTCTTTCTCACACCCCTCTCTCATTTCATTAGGATACAATTTATCTCTCTCTATACCTCCCTTATCATCTTCTCCCTCTTCCTTTCCACTTACCTTTCATCATCATCATTTTTACCTCCATTTCATAATTTTCTCCCTCTATTCTCTTCCTCTTTTATTTCTGTTTCTTCTTTTCTCTCTCTTTCTCTTTCTCACATCCCTCTCTCATTCTATTCAGTTACAATTGGCACCCAATCATAGAGGCCTCGATTAAGCATGTAGGTCTCGATTTATGTTGTGAAAACCTGTATTAGATGTTGATAGATTTTTGTAGATTTTATTGACTTCCCCCCGAAGGGGCCGAAGGTGAAAGGTGTGATTCTTTGGTTTGGAGTCATTTTGCTATTAATTCTGATTTTATGCAAATTTTTCAATTTACTAGATAAAATCGAATTAAATAAGCTAGTTACTTAGTCTAGTTAAAGCTAGTTAGAATCAACATGTCTAAATTAAAAGACAAGTTTTGAAGATATCAATATATTATCATTGATAAGTGCAGTTTATGAATTATCATCATACAAATAAATAATTGACTCTGTATTGCATTTACTGATATTATGTTATTAGGGTATCTGAATTATCTGTTATTTGATACTTATTGTTTTGTTAATCAAGTGTATTAACAAATCATTATTTTTATTTATTAATATTTGTTGAACAATGGTGAACCAAGACTCATATAAAAGTGAATGAAACATATAATGATGGGAGTCATAAGAATAAAATATTCTTTATTGTAGCATTGTTGCTGTGGTTTTAATTGTTTTGATTGTTAGGAGATGTCAGGAAATGGATACCTTATTATTATTATTATTGCAATTTAAAAAGAATATCATTAAAGTCTTAAAAAAATAAAATATTATGGATAGCCACGTAGAAACCATTGAAATGTTTGATAGTTTAGGGGAGTTCCCAGATTATCCCACACCAGACCCTCTAGCCCTTAATTTAGAGGATGAGTTATTAAATGAAAATATAAATACAAGTGTTACTAGTTCAGGAATTATTAGAGTTGATAGTAATCTGATACAAAATATAATGGCAAATTTTGAGAGAATGTTTCATAGTTTTAGAGAGAAAGAGGAATCTCAGAAAGCAAGGGCAAAATTGAATTTAGAGAACTAGGGATCAGCAAAGAGAAGAATTAAATTTAAAATTAGATCAGCTTAGAAAGAAGCTAGTGAAAAATTAATTTTAAAATTTGATCAGCAGAGAGAGGAATTAAATTTGAAATTTAATCAGCATAGACAAGATTTTCTGAAAATTAGAGAAGATAGGGAAGCAGGCTCAGAAGTTATTAAAGTAGATGATAAAAATGTAGATGAAGAAAAACCAGATATTAAGTTGATAGATGTTCAGGAGGAAAGCAAAATAGTGATAAATGTTGCTAGTGTAAAATCCTCATTTAATAATTGAACAGGCCAATAAAGAAAATGGATTAGTTTATGGAGAAAATGAAGATCAACAAGAAACTGATGGAATAGTTAATCAAAATATTGAAGTAGTTAATATGGAGATAGAAAACAAAGAAGTTACACAGTTGGTAGAAAACATTAGTGTAGATGTGCAAATGGATAAAGTACCTGAGAAATTAATTGATATTAAGATAGAAGACAAAGAAGTTACACAGTTTGTAGAAGAAGTTAGGAGAGATGTAGAAATAATTAAAGAACATATGGTATTAAGTAATAAAGAAGTAAGTAAAATTAATGTAAAATTTAAAGATAAATTAAGAGAGATATTTCATGAAAATATTCTTAAGGAAAAGGTTAATCCTGAGAGAGATTTAGGAAAAGCTAGTGTTAAACTTAAGAGAGCAGAAGAAATGTTGACCAATGTTGTTTATTTAAAAATGACTAAAGAACATGTGGAATTAGTAAATAAAGAAGTGGGTAAAATTAATGTAAAATTTAAGGATCAGTTAAGAGATTTATTTAATTTGTATATTCATAAGAAAGTGATAAACCCAAAAAGATATTTGGAAAAAGTTAAAAGCAAATGCAAGAAAGAAAACAGAAAGTTGGTTAGTATTATTAGTCACAAGATAACTAGATATAAAATACTGGAGAAGATAAAAGCTAGAGCTAAACTAAAGAAGAGTGAGATAAAATCTTTTAAAGAAAGGTTAGTTAGGAGAAAAGAGGTGAAAAATGTAAGGGCAAAATTTTAATTTGATAGTATGCTGGATTTTAGGGAAATTTTTGGTAAGGAGTATTGCTTTAATGTAATGAAAAGTAGGAATAAAGAGTTGAAGATGAGAGGTACCTACAATGCCAGAATTTAATACCTTATTCCAAGAAAATTTAAATTTTGTAAAGCTAGTATATTAGTTAATAATGCAAGTTAGAGACAATGTTTGTCAAACGTAGCTATTAATTATTAGTTGGTAATAAAAAGAGCATATATGTTTAAATTATAATTAGTGTTATTTTTATAATATTTTTTTTCTCTCTAACAGGGGGAAAATTGTACCTAACTGAAGTGTCACTTAGTTCCAAGAGGTAATCAAGGTTATCTTAGCTTAACCTTTTGTTTAAAATTTCGGATTTAAAAAAAATAATGATGATAAAAATGGAAATTAAATTAGTTAATTATTAAAATAGGATAATCTAAATATTTTTAATAATATCAGTTGGTTTGATAAGGGATGTTAGGTAATAATTTAACATAAGCAAATGTTAAAAAATAATTGTGAATTGATAAATAGTATTAAATGTATTCTAAAATAACTATCATATAATCCATTCTAATGTCTAAAGAATAATAATAAGATATTATTATTAAGTTGGAATAATTAAGTAATAAATTTTAAAAAATGATATGTAAGTTTTTATTAAAAAAGAAATAAGAATATTTGTTATTAGTTTTGTAGTTTAGCATTCCAGTTATAAAAGTTAGTTAGATTAAATAATCATTAACATTTTATTGTTGTAATTTTAAAAATAATTTTAAACAATTAATGTAACGCCAGACATATGTGAGAATATGTGCATGCAGAGACATGGAAACATAAGAATAAAAAAATAATTTAACTCCCATATTGTTTAAAATAAGTAAATAAAGCAAATGTGTGGATAAAATTATTTTAAATGAAATATTTAAGGGTTTAATAAAGGGTATAACTTTAAATTTTATATTTATTACTATTGTGTTATGTAAAATATCATTAAAAAAACATTTGTTGCATAATATTTGTTAATAATAAAATTTTGACTTTGCAGCTGAAGGTCACATGGTATGGGAAAATTATATTGATTACGTCAGTAGATTGATTCCACAGCTGGTTTGTCAGAATATTAAAATTTAATAAAAAATAGTTTTTATTGGTTTTTAAATGAATTGTAGGTGGATGAAAAATTGTGAGATAAAATGGAGATCGAGGGACCATCCAGGGGCTGATCTTGTTTTGATTCAATTGGTGCTGGATCTTAAAAATTTTGTTAATAAAAGTAATTTTTAAAGAACTTAATATTTCTAAAAAAAAAATACAAGTATGTTTAAAATATTTAAAATCGTCCTGTAATGAAGGAGGGCTAAAAAGAAAAGGTAATCCGTTTTTCTGACAATTTGAATTTCAGTTGAGGCATAGAAATTATAGTAAAAAAAATGACTAGAATAAATGAAGCATCTCACATATTACTTTAACTTGTTTAATTTTTTTTACTTGGAAATAAGGTTAAGGAACAAACTATTAATCATCTCCATAAATAAGCGTTGGATTGTATTAAATTGTTTTGAAAATAAAATGCTAATCATTTTTCCTATTAGATTAAAAGTATATGTAAAAAAAAAGATTTTTTTTTTTTAAAGTTTAAAAAGAACATTATAAAGAAGCTGCTACGTTCAATTACAGTGAAACTATAAAGAATGATTATTATTTATTTATTTTTAAAAGGAAAAGTTATTACTTATATCTTGACATATATGAAAATGATTTGTTTAGCTAAATGCAAACAGATTATATATACATTTTAAAGGATAATTCTTATTTACACAGTAAAAAAGGACACGTATTTGGAAATAAAACTTTAAAGCAATTTGTAAGGATTAATAATGAATTTATAGTTATTGGGTCGATTATAAATGGTCGTACTTGTCAGTATTTAAAAATAACTTTATAGCATTAAATATAGCATATAAACAGAGAAATGTCTTGAACAGTAAAAAAAAATTCTACTCTCATATTTAAAAGTAAGCAAAGGAAATTAATTTTAAAAATAAATACATCTTGAAATATTATTAGGAAAAGTACTTAAGAAAAACTATATTTCAAAAGAAGCATTTTTTCCCAAAAGAAGATAAAGAAATTCAGATAGAAAGATATTCTTATTATTATTATATGCAATTTTGAACTCGGAATCCTTTAAATAAATTAAAGTGTGTTAAGCTGAAGAATTTATTTTGTTTCATGCCGGCTTAATCTTATTATTTAAGTTTTTTTTAAAAATTGTTTTAAAAAAGTATTATTAAGGAACTATTGAACATTTTTGTTTGAAATCATTGCCATGTGTATAAATGTATTAGTTGAAGCTTCGAATTCAGATAGATATCTTAAACCTGGATAATTTGTCTACACATTATGAAATGGAAAAATCATTACAGAGCTGAAATATGAACTTGAGTTAATGTATTTTTTTTATGGTCTGCTTTATTGGTTTTAAAAAAAAAAAAGAAAACTATAAAAATATTTATGCTATTAAATTTTTATGTAACACTTTTTGCCTAAATATACAGGTAAACTAGGGTTATAATTTTAAAACAAAATAGGTTTATTTGAATGAGCAAATATTTCTTGCCATTCTTAAGTAGATTTAGTTTATTTATCAAGCATTACACTAGCTGGTTTCTATTTAATAATTTTATTTATAGAGATTTAAATATCACAGTCTTATTTTCATATAAATGGGATGTTTTACTCAATTTTATTTTAAATTTACTAGAGAAGTTTATCAGAGAGTATAATATTTTATATTCATCAAGAAGTAAATATTCTTGCATTTAATTTACAATTTTAAAAGTCCACTAGTCACTACATTTTAGCATTTAATATTTTGTTATGTGTATGGCATTGTGCCTTGCCTAGAATTTTATATGCATTTAATTTTAAAGTATTTTCTACAATAGTCAGTTGACACATAGTTTGCTTTGTTGGTTCGAACATTGGATATACATTTTGTATTTTATAAATTTCTTGGAAATAACTTAGTTAGTTTAAGTGAAGTATATATCTTGCTATTAGTTAGAATTTGTTAGCCTCAAGAGTTAGGCTTAGTTTATAATTTTTGAATATGCCTTATGGAGTAGAGAAAATCCTCCATCCTTATTGTATTGTATTTCCATGATTTGATAGTGCTTATCCCCAAAAAGAGGGTATTGTATTGTATTTTTCAGTGGTGATGATCACATTTATAAGCATTGGAAATCCCATGAGACGATTGTGCTTTTCTGATATGTGTTCCTGTTCCCAGATGTACTGAAGATGAATTGCAGACATCTTAATTTTCCCTCGTAGTTAGGTATTTTTGGAAACCACCACATTCTTTTCCAGCTCTGAGGAGCCTAGTATTTTTATATTTTTTGCCTATCATTCATGTTGATTTAATGCTAATTCCACCACAGTAGGTGATGTTGCATTTGTTTTAGATTTGTGATGACAAGATATGCTTGTTTGAGGAAATGTATTTTTTCAGGTAGTTGTAGCTAATTTAAAGGCTCATAGATATATCAATGTTTGAATTGTGTTGCTATGATAGTTTTATCATGCACAATCTAACCAACAATAAGTTATATTTATTTTAAAGTATGTTAAATATGCATATGGTATAAGTGGCAATTCACACATACTAATTTAATATTTTCATCCAGAATTTCGCTGCTGGATTTGTAAGTCTGTTACATCATTATCTTTAAAACATTGAGGGAATAATTTTATGTGGACTAAAGTTATTTAAAACAAAAAAAAGTATAACTGATCTCTGATGAATGATTGTCCCTTACACTTAAGTTAGTTTAATTTTAATACTAGCTTAATCTGATTTAAATCTATCTCTAGCTGTGATAGTAGTTATATCCGTGAAACTAGTGATGATATTTTTAAAAAGGATTGTTGAATATGCTTATTCCAACTTAGCGTTTGTTAAGTTTAGGAGTATAAAATTAAGCTCAGGGTTTTCAATATAAACCTAGTTCTGTGTGTTATTCTGATTATTAGATGACACGATAATGGTAGAAATTATTCTAATAAAGAAGAATAGTAGTGTGCTTATTAAGTACATATGATATTATATCGGTTTCAAACAAAATAGTATTGATGGGAAAATTAGACAATTTTACAGTAAATTAAATAACAATGCAACTAAGCAGCAGAAAAATAGAATATTGTTGCCATACTTTGCAAACGCCCATAGAAAACTTTACTCAGTGTTTAATAGAGAATTTCAACTATGTTTTCACACACCCCCTAATACCAATAGAATTATCAACAATGCAAAAGATATGGTAACACCCAACAACATTTCTCAGGCTGTCTATAATATCTCATGCCCAGAAAATAACTGCATGGCATCATACTATGGAGAAATGAAAGCAACTCTCTCAACAAGATTGTCCCAGCACAGATATTCTTACAGAAAGGTCCAAGCAGACCCAGCTTACACCTCAATATTCGCAATGCATCAGAAATTAACTGGTCATTCATGTGAACCAAGAATAGTTTGTAGGGAAAGAAATGATGTTAAGAGAAAGGTGAAGGAGGCATGTTTTATTGCCATGGACTATAAGGCTATGAATAGGAAAGATACGTGTTATAAAATTTCTAAGAAATGGGTTAATTAGATTTACGCATATAGTTCAATTAATTTACATATATCTGCATATATTTACACATAGCAACCTTGTTACGCTTACTCTTTGTTACCCATGATTATGAGAGCTAAGTTCTCTTGAAAGCGCTCGGGCATTATTTATTATGTATTATAATTTATATTAAGTTTATAATAAATTGTGATTTAATTTGAAGAAGCTCTGCTGTTATGCGCTGATTTGTGCATTAAAATTGTATTAATTAAATATAGTGGATACTGTCTAAAAAATTTTAAAAAAGTTATGTTAAAGTAAATGATTCTCATATGGAATCACAAATACAGATGATTGCATTATAACAGATACATAATTAAATACTTAGTTAAAAGTTTATTTTTTTAAATTATCAGTATATCTTTCAGACTAAAGATTATGCAATATCAGATTAACAATATTAGTACTTTAGAAGAATATTTTAATTAATATTATTTTAAAAGCTGCACCTTATCTTATATTCACTGCACATCATCTATCACCATCTTAAATCTGATATATTTAAAGAATTCTAATTCATTTACATTTGAGGTCTTTAGTGGTTGTCTGTGAGTATGGAAAGGCATTAAAAGTACCCTTGCTCTTTTCTCTGCTCAAGTAATATCTTAGATAATAGGCCATTATTAGTTAAATTTAAATTGATTCATTAAATTTTGTGAATTAATATTTGTTTTGTTTATTATTTTAAGATTGAACATATTATAATTATTTTATGGTCAGCTAAGATGTCACTTATTTATTTATTAATCACAGTAATTCTTTATTAGGCAACTTAACTTAAACTTTAATTTTGCACAAGAGTGTTAGTTTTAAAATCCCTGAGGTTATTTACTCTTGTTGTTTTAGTAAATATAATTCTGTAAGATACTATTTTAAAGCAAAGCGTCATAGGTTTTATTCAGAGAGTGTATAATTTACTGGTAGCACTAATATGGTATGCATTGATTAGTCATTTTAGATAATCTTTTGTATGGTTTATTAAAATATTAATATGCAGTAGTAGTTATAGTTCATCAGTATTGGATTTGACCTTTATTTGATTATACATCTCTGGATTATCATCTCTTTTCTTTAAATTTATTGTAACCACACTGGGCCGAGTCGTTTAGAGTCTCTCATTTATATTTTATTTCATTTCATTTTAATTTTATTTCATTTCTTTTCATGTCATTTCTCATATCTTTCTATCATCTCAGCTATTAAAAAACATTCGTTAAGAGTTTCTTCTATCATCTCATTTCATTTCTTTTTCTTTTATTCCATGTTCTTCTTATATCTCTCTTTCATATCTTTCCATCATCTCATTTCTTTTCTCTCTCCATTACATATATCATTTCTATTATTTTTCCCTATTTCTTTTCCTCCTTAATTCTTTTCTTTTCCATCATTTATCCTTACCATTATCATTATCTCCATTTCATTATTAGATTTTTTTTCTTTTCTTTTTCTCTTTCTTTTTCCTCCTCTCTCATTTCATTATTAGCATTTTTCTTCTTTTCTCTTTCTCTTTCCTTTTCTTTTTCCCCTCTCTCATTTCATTATTAGCATTATTTCTTTTTCTTCTTTTCTCTCTCTCTTTCTCTTTCTCACACCCCCTCTTTCATTTCATTAGGAAACAATTTATCTCTCTCTATACCTCACGTATCATCTGCTCCCTCTTTTTTTCCACTTACCTTTCATCATCATCATTTTTACCTCCATTTCATAATTTTCTCCCTCTATTCTCTTCCTCTTTTATTTCTGTTTCTTCTTTTCTCTCTCTTTTTCTCTTTCTCACATCCTTCTCTCATTCTATTCGGTTACAATATATATATATATATGATCACAGATGGAACTTTATCAAAAACTCATCAAGCTTTGTTTACAAAAAATGCCGAGAGAGAATCGATATTTCAATATCTCTTTCAAATTGTCCTCAACCTTTAAACCATGGTTTCAAGATAATTGGCTTTCATCGGTAAAGAGTAGGGGGACTAGAAACTAGATCTAAAACCCCAACACTACTGAACAGCATATATGTAGACTGTTCCTATCAGCTTGAAAGCACGAATTTTTTAGATATGTAAATATCTTAAAATCCAGCTAAACAAACTAGATAGCTATATGGGTCTGAAATCAGTTCAGTTTCACCACATAGTAGAAAGGTTCTGCAATCTACATCATTGCTAAAACCTTCAAAGGTACATTTATGATAAACAAAAACAAGTTAAAAAATTTTTAACCTGCCTATAGCTTGCATTTTATGATCAGAGATGGAGCTTTACCAATAGTTCATCAAGCTTTGTTTACAAAAAATGCCAAGAGAGAATCGAAATTTCAATATCTCTTTCAAATTGTCCCCAACCTTTAAATCATGGTTTCAAGCTTTTTGTAAACAAAGCTTGATGAGCTATTGGTAAAGCTCCATCTGTGATCATAAAATGCAAGCTATAGGCAGGTTAAAAAATTTTTAACTTGTTTTTGTTTATCATAAATGTACCTTTGAAGGTTTCAGCAATGATATAGATTGCAAAACCTTTCTACTATGTGGTGAAACTGAACTGATTTCAGATCCATATAGCTATCTAGTTTGTTTAGCTGGATTTTTAAGATATTTATGTATCTAAAAAATTTATGCTTTCAAGCTGATAGGAACAGTTTACATATATGCTGTTCAGTAGAGTTGGAGTTTTACATCTAGTTTCTTGTCCCCCTACCCTTTACTGACAAAAGCCAATTAACTTGAAACCATGGTTTAAAGATTGGGGACAATTTGAAAGAGATATTGAAATTTCAATTCTCTCTCGGCATTTTTTGTAAACAAAGCTTGATGAGCTATTGGTAAAGCTCCATCTGTGTTCATAAAATGCAAGCTACAGGCAGGTTAAAAAAATTTTAACTTGCTTTTGTTTATCATATATATATATATATGTAACATAAATAAAATGATCATGGATCCATTGTAACTTAAATAAAGGTAGAAAAGATTCAAATATAAATATTACCATTTTGTACGTGGATAGTAGCTATAATAGTCATGGAACAAATATATTAAAACATCATTGGATTAAATGAAACATATTTCTATAATTAGATTTCTAAAGATATCACAATATCAATAATTAGACACAATAATGCCTGGAGACTAGTCATTTAAGGTGTCTGGCCTATTTCAAACCCTGGTTAGGCAGGCATTGTATCATCAATAAACAAGTAGAAACTCTAAAAAATTATTAAGAACAAACTATTATAACTCAGGAAATAACATCAAGTGGGTGAGTACACTGGTAACTCAATAAAATATCTTCTCAGGTATACAGATGGTAGATTTTATTCACTTTCATCTCTTGGCTTGATGTCAAGTGCATATTTAAATAAATAACAAGTGAATATGGTCTAGCAGGGTGCCACTAGATTATCTAAACCTAGACACAGTTATATCTTATAACCTTTTCACATGTACCGGGTTTGAATCCCTTTTTGGTACTTTATTTCTAATAAAAATGGAGGATTTTGCTTTTAGACCCATATCACTGTATGCAATAACACTTAGGTAAACATAAAACATCTTTAAACTAAAGTGGAGTATATAAAATTCATTAGACAGAAATCATTTCTTAGATCTTAACATAATAAATGCATTTCAATATTTTTTATAAGTTTTACTAGCTCAGATTATATTATTAATTTAGGATGGCAATTCACTCATCCTTGCATGATATAGATGATGGGATGGTGGTTATTACAATTATTCACAAATGTCAACTAAATACCATGAAATCACTATTTATTTATGGTCTTTAAACATTTATCTATTCCAATGATTATAACGGAATGGTGATGATGATGATAATGATAATGATAATGGTTTCAACCACAGCTTTAGGACTAAGCCTAATCATAAAATTTAGTTTCAGAAATTAATCATTAGTGGCTAATCTTAGTATATCTAATTGGAACTTAAATAGCTAATATTCACCTTGATGATGAATGATCACAACTAATAAAAAAAATACTCTTAATGAAATATATACGCCTCGTTTAATAAAACAAATTCACATTTATTATTGCATTTCTAACGTATACATAAAAATTTCTATATCTACATGAAAATTGATATTAACAATACCAACAATAATCATAATCGACTGTTTTAAAATCATAACATTAATTTTAAATTCTTCCCCCTTTCCCATAACTGGTATAATGTATATTAATTGGATGTCAAATTTGCTAAGATTCTCACTCCACCAGAAAATATCTCAAAAAAAATAAACACTCTTTTTTTCTCTCTTTTTTCTTTTGCACACATACCTTTACAATCTAACATGTAAAGTAGAATGATTAAAAATAAATGTTAGTAAAATTAGAAAGAGCAAGTTTGTTAGAAACAAGTTTTAAAGTACTTTTTTCTCCCCCTCCCTTCTAAGCCCTGAAATGCTATACTTTAACTTAAAACACAAATAATCCAATATTTTGATACTGCCTCTTATTTTACATTCACACACAATTACATATTTGCAACAAGTATTATTATGTATGTGCATGTTTATCCCCATGAAAACTAAAAGATTATTTAAAACCAAAATAATAATACAAAAAAAAATAATATTTTACATATCAATAACATTTCATAACTTTAGGTTAATAGACAATCATAATTTTAGTACATATAAAATCATTAATGGAGCTTATGGTTATCACTAGTAAGAAATTCTTGGTTTCAATCGATCTTAGCTGTTTTAAAAGTTCTGAGATAACAAATGAAAATATACAACTTTATTGCTAAAGTTTTACTAAGTCTCTGATATCATAAAGAAAATATATATAAAAAATTCATATTACCAGTTCTATTCTTTGGTAGCGACTTCCAATGATTCAAATTTATCTTGTTTAATGTCTATACTTCAGCAGCAACAATTTCTGTGTTTCTTTGGAACCATCTCTTTAAGTGTATAATTATTTGATGGTGATGATTCTACTGAGGTTATTTGCTTTAATGGGAATCGTATTGGCCACTAGAACTTTTCTTCCCTTCCTGTTAAGCATGATTCTTTTAATTGATGAAGTATATCAGTTGTCTTCAGGTTTATACTTTTTCTTGGGTTTAAACTCAGTCACTGGATTCAATTTGTAGTAGATGATTCAATTTGTACTAGATGATTTAATACTTATCAATCGATTAATCATTTTCCTTCAGCTTTTAAATGCAGGTGAATCTTTTCTCTTACTGAAAATATCGCATTTCTTTCAGTCATCAGTTGTAGAATATCTTAATTTCATTTCAGACAAGACATTTTTATTATTTTTTTTCTTCCTATATGATGTGCTAGCTCTGGCAGGTCATGGGATTTCCCAGACGAAATATATTTATTTTAACCTGCCATGCTGTTTTTCATCTTCACAAAAAAAAACTTTATATTAAAAATGATTTTTTTTAAAATTGATATTTGCAGAATCAAATGCTTGTCTCTTAGTTTCAATATTTTTTAAAAAGTCTCTCTGATTTTTTTAAGACAGGTTTTATACTTGATTTTTGAGTCAACTCACCCAATTAGAGTGATAGTGTGACTTTCTCTGGAAACATATTTAAAAATCACACTACCTTGATTTTTCAGACTAATCTTGTTTTGAAGAAAAAATTGTCCCAAGCATTTTTTGTCTCACTTGGCTGTTAACATTTGCACTACTATAATATTCAATCTCTTCTCTTTGAAGATTTCTAGCTGGATTTCTGAGTCTTGAGAAATACAGATACAAACAAGAAACTTTTATAGCAAAACCTTTGAGCAAGTAAAAATAATAATCTAACAGAATTGTTTTTCTTTTTCTTTAACATTTTTAATTTGTGTAAATGTAATTTATTTATGTCATACACTCACACACACACACTACCATTCACATCGGTTATAAAAATGGCCTATTACAACAATCTAAATGTTTTCTAGAAATTATAATTTTAATATTTAAAACTAAATCCTTAACTTCCAAATCCCAAATTATAATCATAGATAAACAGAATAGAAACAGATAATAATAAAATAGAAATAGAATAAAACATTAGAATTTAGAAAATGCAGATTAGCTTTGAAGAGAGTTTAATATTTGAAATATACAATAATAATTAAACAGTTTACACACACACACTTCCTATATATGCATTATTACTCTACTTTTTAACAAAAAAAATTAAATACTGAATAATTAACTGTGTGTACTACTCTTTTTGAGTTTTTTTATCAACACACAAACAAATAAAGAATATAACTGTTGCCCCACTCTCTTTCTATCTTAAGCTTTTAAAACTGGATCTTGTAGGGTTTGAACTTGGGTGCCCTATAGCTTCCTTTACTATATAAAAATGTGATGATGATTTTTGTTCCACATTTTCTTTCATGCATATTACTACAAATTTAGCTAATGACTAAATTGTAATGGCACAATATATATAAAGTACAGTGGGTAAGTTATTTTAAATAATTTCTTTAGTGAAAATGTCAGTTGCAAATACCTTTATTCAAAAAAAAGTAAGATGTGTTTCCAGAATATTTTATTAACAAAAGAAAACTCCAAAAATCTTTTTAGATTAGGGAACAAAAAAGACTTGCTAGAATACATCTAAAGAAATTTATAATTAATCAAGAATAACCTGTTAAAAAAGAAAAAAACTTTTATGAAGAACTGTCAAAGAATTAATATTGTTTTTTTAAACTAAAAAGAAAAACTTTTTTACCATTATATAATGAATGAATGAATAACTTTTATTCGTCCAATTTATATATATATGTGTGTGTGTGCATTTATGTATTATTAAACATAAATTGAATTTTTTATATACATCTATGACAATTTAAACATGTTATTTAAATTATTATATAGCACATCTAAGTTCTTATATATTTGTGTGAATTTTATTTATAATTTTGACATTGAATTAATTGTGTATTAAAAAATATAATATGGTTTGTTAGGTTTATTTTTTATAAACATCAGTGTGTTTACACATTTCCATGCACACACACATATGCTAAATCAGTCATTAATTATGTATTATAAATAATGAATTTCATTTATAGGTTTATGACAATTCAAATATACTTACAAATTATTATACCATATGTCTGTGTGCTTATTTATAAGAGTTTTATGTAAACCTAATGAAAAATATTTGTAAGTTAAAAAGTAATAGTGGGTTTCTTTTTATATTAATTAAAATAAGAAGGCTTAATTTATATGTATGGCCATATTCTGCAGACATTAACTTCATATTTTTGTTATTAATAAATTAATATGTCATTGTTAAAGTTATTCCAGTAAATTTACAAAATCATAGACTAGATTTAAAATATTATATGTTTGTATTGTATCTTTTATTCACAGTAACAGTTATAGAGCTTCTGTTCCTGAGCTAGATTCATGCATAATGATCTGTTATATAAAAGGAGTTATATTTAGTGTTTATGGACATCCATATGATGATGATGATTCTGTTTGGATCCAAGAAGATATACTTTAATGTCTGTGCATTACATTTCATTTTAATTTAATTAGAAATTAAGTTTATAGTTAGCCAGTACATTAATGATACTAAGTGGCCAGTGCATTGATGATGATCAGCATGTGCTAGTATTCCAGCATTAGTTTTTTAATTGTTATATTCTTATGGAGTAGCACTTATGTTTGTGCATCCAAATTATTATTTATATAATCTGTCCCAAGTTGATAATGGATAAATAATTAGGCTGGATTATAGAAGATTCATTTCAAATCTAGTGACAAGATTGACTGTTGATTTGTTGTATTTTTGATCAATCTTGATGATGAATCATTATTGCTTTTGTATAGTGCTGTTGAACTCTACTTGTTTATAATTAGTTAGGTTGATCTCTCATGCTCATTCTTTTTATATTGAATATTAAAAATATCAACTTGGGGTTGATGATTTTGAGTGCCATCATGGCAGGTTCATCCCTGTTTCTCCTACCATTACAATATATATATATTCAAATTTATAAATATATATATATATATATATATATATATATATATATATATGGAATAAATTTGAAAAGCAAAAATAAACCAAATTGATTAATAAAAATAATTTATTTACAATAAATAAATAAAATATGAGGTTATTGCTTATATAATCATATCTACCACAATATAAAGTAAATAAATAAATAAATATAAAATATTGAATTGAATAAACATAAGCATTACATTTAAGGACTTCTGTTAAATATAAAGAATGGTGATATTAAACCATGATTTTTGTAGAAAATGTAAGCTTAATTTATATAGGCACATATATTTAATAACAGTCGTTATAAATACAGTCTTGATTGTGATTATTGTTTTTAAGTATAGCCAATGCAGATGAGCCCAACTATAAATAAATAAAAGATAAATGTTAGGGCAGATTCCTCTCCTTTCCTTGCAAAATGTTTTTTTTTCTTCTTTAAAGCACGCAATGTTAAATTCCATGCATCATTTGACTAATGTGCTTTTGGTTTTTTAACTTCTCATGGTAAATAGTTCTTTGCTAACTAATATCATCATAATTGTTCAGATGGATGAAGTATTGAAAAATACTTTAAAACAGCTATTCTGGAAAAATCTATTTTAACCAGACGTTTCCTTTTGGCATTTTCTCCTCTCTTCCCAGAATTAATCTACACTGCTTTCCTTTCAATTCAAAACTATTATTGTTTTTCATATCTATTTATATCTCATGTTCTCATAAGATATTTTTAACATTTAACATATAATTAAGTCTGTATTAATTTATATCAGGATGCTTTTTACAAAATACATTTATCCAAACTTAATTACTAGATTTAAAATAATTTTACAAAGAAAGTTTTTAAGTTTACATTTAGATAATTATTTGTAAAATAATTATAAACTAGTTTTTTTATCTTTAGTAATGACTGAAAAAAAGAAAAAGCATAACTGAATTTTGAAATTCATTCTTTAACTTTTATCAATTTTACTGATTGACAACTTTCCATAACATATTAGACATGCCATGCCATTTTATACAAGAAAAAGATAAATTTAATTTTTTAAGACCCTCCAGTAATAAAGGGTTGCAAAATACAGTAATTTTCTTAAACTACACAATTCAAATTCATTTGTATGTACTAAAACTAAAATAAATTATCTAAACTTTCGTTCTTGCCTTTCATTACATGGACTATCATTAAATTAATTATAATTTTACAAAATACATTTTTTCAATCAAATAATCAATAGTAAGATTAATTCTATAGACTTAACCTGGTAAAATTTGAGTTATATATATATTGAAACAGATATTCTGTTCCTCATATAAATATTCAAAAGACCCCCCCATTTAAAAACGTCTAGCATGATTCAGTCTAATTGGGAACGCAATAAAGCTGTGATTTGTTTAAAAAAATCATATTTTTAATTTTATGATTGATGGATTTGAATAAAATGTTATGTCATCTTATTTTTTTTATCTGTCTCAATAAAAAAAAAAGAAATTAATTATCCAATCATTAAAAAGTAAAAAAGAAAGATACTTGAGTTAAACTGAGGCAGTATTCAAATTAGGAACGTCGTCGGAAGAAAAGAACTTTTTTCTTTTTCTCTCGTCTTACACAGATAAGCAGAACATATTAATTTTTTTTTAAAAAAAAAAAAGGTGTATTACTTAATTCTTTTGACATATTAAAATATAGCTCTAACAAAACGTGAGAATGGAAAAAGAAAACTTTGCTAGAGGAATTATGAAGACAATGGGGTAAATTAGCGGCTTCAATCTCTCCATGCTGTGCCATGACTTTCCATAAATGAAATAACCCGCCTTCTTTTTGAATAAACTGGACTGCAAAACTGGAAGGTAATTTTTATAAAATATTAAAACATATTTATCATACGTTATAAAGTGAAATTATGAAATAATTACATAGAATTTGTTTTATAAAATATTAAAACATCTTTATCATACGTTATAAAGTGAAGTTATGAAATAATTACATAGAATTTGTTTTATAAAATATTAAAACATCTTTATCATACGTTATAAAGTGAAGTTATGAAATAATTACATAGAATTTGTTTTATAAAATATTAAAACATCTTTATCATGCGTTATAAAGTGAAGCTATGAAATAATTACGTAGAATTTATTTTGTAAAATATTAGAACATGTTTATCATACGTTATAAAATGAAGTTATGGAATAGTTATACGCAAATTTATTTATAAAAATATTTGAACGTATTTACTATATGGATTAGAAATGCTTTAATTGCATATTACTTCTATCTGGGTAATGTAATTACTAAATGATAAATGCTCCACAAGCCAAACAGAGTTTATGTGTATGAATATACTTTTATATTTGGCTAAATTATAAATGCCTCAATTATCAAATGATAAATGCTCTACAAACCAAGAATTGCTGAGTTCAAATGTCTACCAATCGGTAATAATTCATAAAATGATGAAATGCTCTATAAATCATAAATACTTGACTGCTTCTAAGCTTCTTATAATGTAACAGAGTTTATGTGTAAGAATATACTTCTATATTTGGCTAAATTATAAATGCCTCAATGATCAAATGATAAATGCTCTACAAACCAAGAATTGTTGAGTTCAAATGTCTACCAATCGGTGATAACTAATAAAATGATGAAATGCTGTATAAATCATAAATACTTGACTGCTTCTAAGCTTCTTATAATGTAACAGAGTTTATGTGTAAGAATATACTTCTATATTTGGCTAAATTATAAATGCCTCAATTATCAAATGATAAATGCTCTACAAACCAAGAATTGTTGAGTTCAAATGTCTACCAATCGGTAATAATTAATAAAATGATGAAATGCTGTATAAATCATAAATACTTGACTGCTTCTAAGCTTCTTATAATGTAACAGAGTTTATGTGTAAGAATATACTTCTATATTTGGCTAAATTATAAATGCCTCAATTATCAAATGATAAATGCTCTACAAACCAAGAATTGCTGAGTTCAAATGTCTACCAATTGGTAATAATTCATAAAATGATGAAATGCTCTATAAATCATAAATACTTGACTGCTTCTAAGCTTCTTATAATGTAACAGAGTTTATGTATAAGAATATACTTTTATATTTGACTAAATTATAAATGCTTTAATTACCAAATGATGAATACTCCACAAGCCAATAATCGCTGAGTTTAAATGTTTACCAATCGGTGATAATTCATAAAATAACAAAATGAACTATTGTTGAATTAGAATATTTCCAAGCTTCTTCTCATAAATGGATTCAAAATGAATTATTGTTGAATTAGAATATTTCCAAGCTTCTTCTCATAAATGGATTCAAAATGAATTATTGTTAAATTAGAATATTTCCAAACTTCTTCTCATAAATGGATTCAAAATGAATTATTGTTGAATTAGAATATTTCCAAGCTTCTTCTCATAAATGGATTCAAAATGAATTATTGTTAAATTAGAATATTTCCAAACTTCTTCTCATAAATGGATTCAAAATGAATTATTGTTAAATTAGAATAATTCCAAGCTTTTCCTCATAAATGAATTCAAAATGAATTATTGTTAAATTAGAATAATTCCAAGCTTCTTCTCATAAATGGATTCAAAATGAATTATTGTTAAATTAGAATAATTCCAAGCTTCTTCTCATAAATGGATTCAAAATGAATTATTGTTGAATTAGAATATTTCCAAGCTTCTTCTCATAAATGGATTCAAAATGAATTATTGTTAAATTAGAATATTTCCAAGTTTCTTCTCATAAATGAATTCAAAATGAATTATTGTTGAATTAGAATATTTCCAAACTTCTTCTCATAAAGGAATACAAAAATGAACTATTGTTGAATTGGAATATTTCCAAGCTTCTTCTCATAAAGGAATACAAAAATAAACTATTGTTGAATTGGAATATTTCCAAGCTTCTTCTCATAAAGGAATACAAAAATGAACTATTGTTGAATTGGAATATTTCCAAGCCTCCTCATAAAGGAATACAAAAATGAACTATTGTTGAATTAGGATGTTTCCAAGTGTCTTCTCATAATGAACGTGTAAATGAACTATTGATAAATAAAAAAGGAACTGCTTTGGACTCTTTTATAAATAAAATAGAAATGAGTTATCATGTGGATAGAAATGAATTTCGTTAGAAATTGCAAATTAATTGTTATTTAATAAATTTTTTTTTGTTACTAAAAATTAAATTGGTTATCCAGTTGTCCAGTTTTGTTTGTTTTATCGCATCACTCACCAATTATAGCACTGGTTCATGAGAATCTCATGCATTCCTGAGCTAGGTCTGACATAACTAGACCGAGGCCAGTCAGGTTGTAGTAAGATGGAACTCTAATGGCGCTGTTTGGAAAACCAAACATATAAATGTTTAGATGTTCACAGTCTCTATGGTACTACATCCTCTGATGAGCAGGAAATATTGTTGTAGGAGGCATTAACATCTGCATTAGGAATGTCAATTGATAGTTCCTTCCTACAGCATGCTCATCAGAAAATTGTTACAACTGATGTGATAAAAGGGTTGTACGCGGGTCCGGTTACAATATATATATAATACTACAAATCGATGTCTGTATTTCTTCAAAATAATATACGTAAACTTACAGTATTAGAAAATACAATGATTAAAATTTGTTAAAAAGGACAAAAAATATAAATGTCACTTAGGAGCACTTTCAACTATCCTTGTAGTCTTTGTCAACTTTCCCATAATTCCATGAACTTAATATTTGCTGCCTGCCTATTGACTAAGTCTTGCTTATATTTATATATTAACATAGCTTCCTTGATTTCTCTTTTTTTATTATTTTTTTCAGTTTGCAATATTTTTATGTTATTATAATTGAAATCAAAACCACATATACATGATTTATTATGGTCATAAAAAACAATAGCTGATAAATTATCATTATCTTTAGAATTTTGTTTCATATTTTGAACTCTTTTTGATAATAACAAATGCTCTTTTGTTCTTTTCTCCAGTGTGAATCTCAACTCACCTATACATCCACTACGACACCTACATATCCATTCATAAATGATACAATTTTTATTTTTAAATAACGTTTTATCTTTACAGTTATTTATTAAATTATTTAATGTAGGTGGGGCATAAAATGCAATGTCACATATACCTTTATAAATTTTCCTTATGAAACTTGCCTGCTGATTTGAAATATATGGCATTGATATCCAAATTTTATTATCAGAAGAATTAACATCATTATTAATCTTACTTTTATTTTTGTATTTATATTTCAAATCAAAAGTTTTAATAGTATAATAAATATGATCATAAGTATATCCAACATTTAACAATTTATTAGAATACATTTTAATATTTTTGTCTTTATGCGATGAATATTTAACAAAGATAATCATTTCTAAACAAGAAAGACTTCAAACCTGCCATTTTATGTGACATTGGTACTCTTGATTTATATGGAATGTAGCCTCTTTTTGCTATTGGTTTAATAGTCATATAGTAATCCAGTTTATCTCTGTTTCTAGTTACCTTATGATGTAGAAATTGAACACCCATTAAATTTTTATTTGTTTTAATCCATTTTAAGCCTTTTATATTATTTAATTCATCAAACAAACCTTTAATAGTATTTGACTTTCCACATACAAAAACATCATCAACATATCAATAGTATAAAGTAATATTTTTGATAACATTTTTTTTTAAATGTTTTCATCATATGTCGAGATTAAAAAATTACATATCTGGGCAATTGTAGGAAGACCCATTAGCCAGCCATTACTCATTTTATAAAAATCATGCTTAAAAACTGCATAAATATTTTTATCAATAAAGCTTAATGTTTCAGCAATAAATTTTATTATTTTAACATTAACATTTTTAACTGTATTGCATTAGTAATTATTTCAATAGAAGCCATTCTATCAATTGATCTGTACATTTCACTAATATGAAAGTAACACATTACATCACAAACATCAATACCAACATCTTTAATTTTATCAACAAAATCAAATGATGAATGTATTGTATATTTACCAAAACCAAAAATGTCCTGTAGCATTTTCTCAATTAATCGACATATTTCATAATAAAACACACTCCCAAAATCAATCATAAAATGGCAGGTTTGAAGTCCTTCTTGTTTAGAAATGATTATCTTTGTAAATATTCATCGGATAACCGCAAAAATATTGAAGTGTATTTTAATGAATTGTTAAATGTTGGATATATGCTCATATTTATTATACTATTAACAAAATTAATTTGAAGTATAAATACAAAAATAAAAGTAAGATTAATAATGATGTTAATTCTTCTGATAATAAAATTTGGATATCAGTACCATATATTTCAAATCAATAGGCAAGTTTCATAAGGAAAATTTATAAAATATGTGTGACATTGCATTTTATGCACCACATACATTAAATAAATTAATAAATAACTGTAGAGATAAAACCTTATTTACAAATAAAAATTGTATCATTTACAAATGGATGTGTATGTCTCATATTGGATATATAGGTGAGTCGAGATGCAAATTGGAGAAAAGAACAAAAGAGCACTTGTTGTTATTAAAAAGAGTTCAAAATACGAAACAAAATTCTAAAGATAATGATAATTTATTAGCTTCAGTTTTTATAACCATAATAAATCATGTATATATGGTTTTGATTTCAATTATAGTAATGTAAAAATATTGCAAACTGAAAGAAATAATAATAAAAAGAAAAATCAAAGGAAGCTATGTTAATATATAAATACAAGCAAGATTTAATCAATGGGCAGGCAGCAAATGTTAAGATCACAGAATTATTGAAAAGTTGACCTTTCAAAGTATTAGTAGACAAAGACTACAAGAATAGTTGAAAGTGCTCCTAAGTGATGTTTACATTTTTTGTTCTTTTTTAACAAATTTTAATTACTGTATTTTTTAATATTTATTTATAAGTTTATGTATATTATTTTGAATAAATACAGACATTGATTTGTGTATAATATATATATATATATATATATATATATATATATATATATATATATATATATATATATATATATATATCAAATGGAACTTAATACCAGAAATGATATGTGGATTATTAAAGAATGGAGAAAATGTAACTTACAAAATAATTGCCTTAAAAAGCAGATTAAAGTTTCTTTATAACTGTAAAATGTTAAAAGTATTTCCAGAATTGCTGTCAAATAAAATTTAATGTGACTTACAAGTTGTCTGTGAATACAATATGCTATTTAAAAATGACTGTAATATGTAATATAATTTCTTTGTGTAAATATTTGATTTTTGATAAAAGGCGATCATTAAAAAGTTTAAATCATTTGATTGGTTTGCATAATTGGATGACTGGTTTAATTTTAAGAGTAACTCTCAAGTTATTTGATCAATATTATGATAGAATGTGTAAGAAATTTAATAGCAAAATTAACTTTCTATTTAGAAAAGGCTTTAAAAATCAGTTTCATGATAGTAATTATGTTAATTTGGTTGGCATGGATCTCAATTTTCAACAAAAATATTTATTAAATCTTGGTGCAAATATATTGGTGGTCAATGGAAAGATAGTGATCTAGAATTGAAATCTGCTGTTGAAAGTTCCTTAGGCATAATTAAATGTGATTTAAAAATTTGGAAGGATTTAGTAAAAAAAGTAAAATAAAAGAATTTTTAAACATACAATGAATTGTGACTGGAATGTACAAATTTTATAAATTTAAAAAATTTGCATCTGATAATAATCTCGTATGTATAAAAGGGGATAAAGGTTTAAGAATATGTCTATTACTAAAATCTGATTATGAAGATAAAGTTATTATTCAAATGAATAATCTTAATTTTTATAAAAGTTAATAAGTACATTATACAGGGCTTAACACTTGCATTTATATATGTAATATATGTAGGATTTAAACTTAGACTTTCACATGATCCACAACTCTCAGTGTCATCTTATATTGCTGACCCACTTGATTACACAGATGTTGAAAAGATAAATAATCACCAATATACATATTTTGTTCTAAGCCTGCACTCGTCAGTTGGTCCAGATTGCCATCTCCACACATATATACAATCAGTACTTAGCTTTATATTAAGATAGCCAATTTTTATACTTTAATGGACAGGCTTCAAACTACTCCAACCCACAACTCTTCAGCCTTCCATTTCATTAAAAATCTGATGATTGAATGTTCAAAGCCCACATTAGTGCCAAGGTTGTATCCTATCCATGTTGATGTTTAGTCATTCTGACCCCTCATGTACAGGAGAATAATCCATTTATACTTACATATGTGAGGGATGCATAAATGGATTATTCTCCTGTACATGAGGGAGTGAGAATGACTAAACAAACTGAAGTGCTGTGGGTTGGAGTAGTTTGAAGCCTGTCCATTAAAATATGAAGATTGACTATCTATATATACAGCTGAGTACTGATTGTAGATGGTAATCTGAGCCAACTGATGAGTGCTGGTTTAGCACATAATATGTGTATTGGTGAACAAGGCAACCCCAAGATAGTATGCTCTGAAGCCAACGACTGCAAAAGAAAAGTCAAGGAGGCGTACTTTATTATCAGTGACAACAATTCCATCAATAGATGCGACACGTACTTTTCTATCTCGAAAAAATGGACAAACTAATTTGCATTCACATTTGCATATTTTATTAGTTAACAATACTACATAAATGATTTATAACTTATGTTAGCCATGAATATGAGGGAAAACCTCGAAAGTGCTCGGCCTATTTAATTGTTTTTGGTTTTTGCAGCTTCTTCGTCAGCGGGTAAATCACTTTTATATGCTTTTCAATGTGTGTGTGTGATCAGATGAGTCAGCAATATAATATGGCACTGAGAGTTGTGGATAATGTGAAAGTCTGAGTTTGAAAAGTTAATAAGGTAAATATTGAATGCTTACACATTCAATTTATTAATATTTTTTAAAAAGCTAAAAATAATGTGATTGATAACTGTACATTCAAAATAAGATTTATTAACATATTAATAATCTTTGAGTTTACGTGTTATATCTAGTGATATACAAGATTCAAACTATGATTTACAATGCAAAACCTGATTTACTAAGTGAACAGAAAATATGCATACATCATATGCTATTCCTAAGTTATCTCATAGTCTACTAGGAAACCCTTGATCTTAATGACAACTAGATGGATCACAACTACTAAGAATCACACCATTACCATCCAGAAGTTGAGAAAATAAAAACCTGTACTAATCCCCTCAGCACCCATGTCCCAGCCCCCCACTAAGGACTAAAAACCAGGCCCCAGGGTACTTCCAAAGCTCATACTCTCTCATCCAATGCCTTTATTAATCCTCACAGCACCCAGATCCCCACCAAAACCCAGGCCTGTGAGACCTTCCAAGCACCAGACCCTGCCATCCAGATGGCAAAGATGAGGGACATAGCAGCCCCAATTTGAAGTTTAAACTATAGTAGAACTCTCTGGTCTGAGACACCCAAGCATGAGATTCATCTTCACTGCCAAGACAAGCAATGCTGCAGCACTAATCAAAAATTTAAATCTCACATGCTCACACCATATGCCATCCACAGATTATCACATAGTCCAATAAGCAATTCTTGAATCACATAGAGAACAAACAAAGAGATCAAAACCACAATGCATCAGATCATCTTTACCACCCCGAAGATGAGAAAGACAAAACCCATACTAATCTCCATAGCACCCACATCCCATCCCCCAATAAAAACCAGAATCCAGGCCCCAGGAACCTTCCCAAATTTCAGACTATCTCATCTAAAGTCCATACTAGAACCCAATACACCCACATCCCAGCCCCCTCTAAGACCAGGATGCAAGCCCTAGAAGCTTTCCAAGCACCAGACTCAGTCCTCAAGATCGCAAAGATGAGTGACACAGTAGCCCTAATCCAATGTTTAAATCACAGTTGAACTCTTTGGGTAATTGAATTTTGTCCATCATGTTTCAGCATCCAGACAACTTATAAAAAAACTAAATGCCTTAATCCATGAGGTTCTTAACTATTGATAGAAATCAAATGACAAAACTAGAAGCACAATCCATATGATGAGCAACAACTGTTAACAATCCAATGTCACAATAACTGTCAAATTCAAAATCACAGTGCAAATTTCCAGGATTTCTAATTCCAGATCTATAGAGCAATCAAAGATTTACATAAAGTAATGTATACATTAAAATTGCATACTGAATAGTATCCATCATGTTTAAGCATCCTGATAAGCCATGAAAACCAGAAGCACTAATCCATATAATCAAATGTTAAAATCATTGATGATTTGTACAGTTCAGCATTCAAAATAGAAAAAAAAAGTTTTATATAGAATGTATAGTTGAATAATCAAGCAACACTCGAAATCAAATGTTCAGATTTAGTCTAAAACAATTCATTATAGTGAAAAAAAATAAATTCTTTTTCACAAGTCAAATCTCAGGTCTAAAATGCTAGCACAAAACCGCAATGAATAACGTTATCAATTTTAACAAATGAATGAGCCATCCAAATCTGGTAAAAACATTTCAAGAGACAAAGTCAGTGATACAACATCAAATGCATGAATAAAAGATAAAGCAACACTTGAAATAAATGTTCAGATACAGTGAAAAACAATTTACTATTGTGAAAAATTTTTTTTTTAAAAGTAAAATCTCAGGTTTAAAAAGCAAGCATTAAATTATTGCTAACAAATGAATGAGCTATCCAATTCCAGTAACGATCCCCAGAGCAGCTTCTTCCCAGCTCCAAACCATATAAAAACTAGGATTCAGGCCACCAGGGATCCTCCCAACAATCAGACACTCCCACTCAGTCAGCAAAGCCACCCTGAATCAAAACCTTCCTTGAAATTTAAGTCTTTCAACAGAAATCTCTAAAAATTTGCATCGTTGTCAGTTACTTTTAACAGCATTCCAAAAGAAAAAGATTTAATTATTCTTACTTGTTGTCTATTAGTGCCATAATTCTTGTATACAAAGGAACCTAAAAGGTGACTCTTGTCAATTGGAAACTTTTTTGAAAAAGAAAAAATTCTCTGGAATATAACTTCGGTAACTAAAATGGGGAGCCAGAAACAGAGTGAACTGGAGTCCCTAGCTCCCTCTAGTGACCCATATAATTGTACTTGTTATAGGATTTATCACTTTCCTGCTGCTATATGTTCTAAGATCTTTTCCAAATATAAAAGTTTCATAAAAAGAGAAATAATCATTACAATTAATGATTGATTTTGGGGGGTGCGTTTTATTATGAAACATGTTGACTAATTAAGAAAATGCTACAGAAATTCTTAATTTTTGGTAAAAAAATTACAATACATTCATCATTTGATTTTGTTGATAAATGTGTACCTTTGACATTGGTGAAATGTACGGATCAACTGATAGAATGGCTTCTATTGAAATAGTTACTAATGCATTACAGTTAAAATGTTAATGTTAAAATAAAATTTATTGTTGAAACATTAAGCTTTAGTTGATAAAAATATTTATGCAGTTTTTAAGCATGATTTTTATAAAATGGGTAATGGCTGGCTAATGGGTCTTATACAGTTGCCCAAATATATGAATTTTATAATCTCTACATATGAAAACAATTATTATGAAAAAAAGAATGTTATCAAAAAAAATATTACTTTATACTATCGATACTTTGATGATGTTTTTGTATGTGAAAAGTCAAATACTTTTAAAGATTTGTTTGATGAATTAAATAATATAAAGGCTTAAGATGAAAATTTATGTGTTTTCAGAATTTCTAGATCTTAAGATAACTAGAAACAGAGCTAAACTGGAATTACTATATGACTATTAAACAATAGCAAAAACAGGCTACATTCCATATAAATCCAAGTGTAACAATGTCATGTAAAATGGCGGGTTTGAAGTCCTTCTTGTTTAGAAATGATTATCTTTGTAAATATTCATCGGATAATGGCAAAAATATTGAAATGTATTCTAATCGAATTGTTAAATGTTAGATATAATTATGGTCATATTTATTATACTATTAAAATTTCAATTTGAAATTAAATAAAAAATAAAAAATAAGATTAATAATGATGTTAATTCTTCTGATAATAAAATTTGGATATCAATACCATATATTTTGAATCCCAACAGGCAAAGTTTCATAAGGAAGAATTTATAAAAG